>OZ005651.1:14348049-14688049 GCA_963930645.1 Salticus scenicus | reverse complement strand
CCTCCCCCTCATTTGTCGATTTGAATAAAATTCTTCTACATTCTTCAGACAATGCCAGTATTATTGGTAACTATCTAAGTCATGTAAGTTAAACTTCTTCTTGTTTGAAAGTATTATAAAAGTCCCATCTGAGGTCCATAACACGTGTTTTTTAACCCACAATAAACGGTAATCAATCTTTTTTTTTTTTTTTTTTGTCACTTTGGATGATGCTTCCGGCTTTTGTGAAAATGAATTATTTGGATCTTGATATGTAGTTCTTAACTGTTGTCTTGACACATGAGTAAGTCCTGCTTGATTTGGGACTTTTTCGATACTGACACTGCTCTTTTTAAGCTCATGAGCAAGTTTTCTTTCATCGCAAAGCGTTAAGTTTTTAGGCCTACCAGTCTTCTTTCTTTTCCTAGTTCTATCTGGCTTTCTGATAAAGTTAGAAAGTGTATTGGGGCTGATGTGTAGTATACAAACAATATGTCTAACAACTTTACCATTAATTTTATATGCAACAATTTGCCCCTTTGCTAAATAATACCTATTTTGTCAATTATTTTCAGTTACGTAACTTTTTTTATTTTATAATTAGCAATAAAATAATTCCGTTTTTCAGTAAATGGCCACTAAATTGTTGCGTATGTCGCATATCAGCTTTGAAAAAAAAACAATAATTTCACCGTTTAGCATCGAAATAAAGCCTATTTCAACAATTAATTCTTATTAAATATAAATTTTGTAAATTAGTGGAGAAATGATTACATATTTCCATTTCCACTATCTGCTACAAAAATATCCCAACTTACGAACATCAGCTTTTAAAAAATCGCGATCTTTATCGACTAGCAAATAAATAATAGCACATTAAACGTAAATGTTTTACTAGTGGTGAAACGATCCCGTATTTCTAAAATTTACTGTACAATTATTCTGTATTGAGAGATTCAGCTTTGAAAATAAAAGTTCAAATTTCGTTGCTTAGCGGCAAAATAACTGAGTATGTGAGATTTAGCTTTCGAATGCGATTTTCATGTATTAGTAGCTGAATATTAACGTCTTTCTGCAATCGTAAAAATGCGAATTTCGAGAATAAGCTTTAAAAAAAGCGTGATTATTATCTATTAGCTGAAAAAAAGATTAGCTGCAGTTTTGCATACATTTTTGACAATTAGGGGTGAAATGATTAGGTATTTTTGATCTCAGTTGCAAAAAGTATTGCATAATTCGAGACTATTCAATTTTGGAAAAAGTGTTAAATTTCATCAATTAACGTCGAAGGTTTTCAGTATTTAGGAATTCAGCTTTGAAAAGGGCACGGATTTCATTGATTAGCATCCAAATAATTGCATATTTTGGTAACTGACTGCAAAAATATCGCGAATTTCAGGAATCGACTTTTGAAAAATAAATAAATAAATAAAATTAATGTAAATTACGTGCAAAATTATGGTGTATATTACCAATTATTCGCGATTAAATGTAGATTTTGTAAATTTGTAGCGAAATAATTATGTATTTAGGCAACTGGCCGAAAAATTTTTGCGAATTTTTATAATTAGTTTATTAATTAGCCAGTTGCAAAAATAACATATTTAAGTAGTTAATAGTAATTAAGAGTAAAATTTATCCATATTTAACACACGTGAACTTAACATATATTTAATTAATCAACTTTAAAAAAAACGTTACAATCTGTGTAGATTAGCAGCTAAATAATAGCCTTTTACAGCAGTTAATTGCAATTAAACATAAATTTTGTCAGTTAGTAGTGAAATTGTAGTTCTCAGGATCTATATTTTGTTTGGGCTTATTTATTTTTTCATACATTAAAAAAAAAAAAAAAAAAAAAAAAAAAATCTTCCTGTATTTTTTCTCTTATATTTTCCCATATATATATATATATTACTTTTAGCTCCTATTTTTCCTTCCCATTATTTTTCGTCTTAAGTTCCCTTTAGTCCCCGAATTAATAAAACAAAATTCAAAATTTATTTTTTCTTAAATGTTCTCTTTTAACTAATGTTTAATTTTTTCTCTTGATTTTATATTATTATAGTTTCACAATATATTCTAAAAAACCCATTCGGCTATTAATTTGTGGATTAATTGATGAGTTATTGTGTAAAAATATTTTTACGTTTGAATAATAAAAAATTGTATTAAATAAATAATAATAATAATAAAAATATTATTGTTAATTAAAACATTTCATACCTTTATACTCTTATTCTTATTTTTTTAACAACAATAATTAAAATAAGGTCAGAATGTTTCATTAACTTTGTAAACTAGTATTTTACAATATGATTTACGTTTTATCTAGTTAAAACATCACAAATTATAACAAAATTAAATAGAGCAAATAGCTCTTCACTATTTCTTCAGAAATTTTAGCTGCAGGTAAGTAACATTTTCATATGTTACTGTTTTAATTTCTGTCTTCCTATGAAACATTTTACTTATTCGGTTAATTTTAATTTTTTTACAATTTTTTCATAAAATGTAATCCTTTTTTTTTTTTTTTTTTTTTTTTTGTTCTTTAATTCGAAAAAATTCTGTATCCCAGAGGTAAAGGATACCATGTTAATTTTGTGAAAAGAGCACCATGTCCTTTATGTGTATTTTTGTATTTATATAGAGGCATTAAGCATTAATATACAGTTACTTTAAGGGAAAGACAGTGGGGGGGGGGATCATTTTTTTTTTTTTAATGACAAATATATGTCATTGCAGCACATCAAAGGCATGGTAGTAAAAACTCTTTTCACAAAATGGACATTGTGTATTTTTTCTCCACAGTACAGAATTACTTCTTACCAAAAATTAATATGGATAATAAAGTTTTTTAAAAAGTTCATACATATTTGATATTAATATAAACATTTTTAGAAACAAAAAAGCTAATCTAATTGGTAGTTAGTAATGCATATATTTTTTGTTGAATAATATCGTCCTGAAGAAAAAAATTAGCACTAGTGAGGTTTGTCGCAGAAAGTCAGAAAAAATTCTGCCACAGGGCGTTCAAGTATCGAAATAATCGAAGCGATACTTTCATATTAAGATCGTGATGTTATATAAACTATATTTAATCACGTGGCTACAACAATGATAATTATTTGTATTTGAGAACATAAAATGTCTAGGACATCCGATAAAAAATTGAATGACGTCATATTTGAAAAACGATTTGTGCTTGTTTTTGCAACTTAAAATTCGAATTTCAAAATCGGCGAAACTTCTTTTTTCATCACTTCTCCTAGAAACTTCCCTGCAAACTTTTGAAGATCTGCATTCTTTGGGAGCAGAGCTAGGCGATCGGATTCGGATGTGAAACTGATTTCTGATTCAGTGTTGTCAGATTGGGGACTTTTTTAATTCAATAGCCACCACTAAATTTTAATTGTAACGGTTGCCTAATCACTTCGAAGATTAATCATCTATTATGTATAGCAAATATCACCTCTCAAAATTATTGGTGATAGTTGAATAAAAAAAGTCCCCAATCTGGCAACACTCTGACTCCCTAGAGGACGATGAGTGCTGAATTTCAAAAAACCCCGTCTTAGCACGTGTTTACAGTATATGTTCTATCTGGCCCAGTTTGGAGTCACTGTCTTCAGTAGATTTTGCTGTGCATTGATGAGTCAGTAAGGGCCGTATTTACCAAACTTCATTGATCGAGGATTAAACCATGGATCAGCAAATCCGAGAATCAAAGCTAACACTGGATTAAATTCCTACGGTATTCACCATCAGCCGATTACGTAATCCATGGATTAACTGGAAGAGAAATAAAAGCTTCGTTTTGATTGGCCAAGAACGAAGATAGCCTTTATTCACAGTTCGGCTTCATTCAGATTTGAAGATTAGAAAGGATAAAAAGCAAATTGGCAGCACTGATGCACGGTTCACTCTTGTTTACTTCGCTTTTGTTTACGCACGGATTAAGAATCAATTTTACTTTAGAACATTTTTAAAAAGAATAATCACGCAGACGACAACTGTTTACGCTACGATTTAAAATCTTGATTGTTATGGATAAGAGAAAAAATTTCTCTTTCAAAAAAAATATTTTTGTATTAAATGTTAATATGCAGTATATAGATGTTTTTTGAAACTAAAATTCATGAATAAAAGACTAGAACTAAAATGACAGAAAATACTTGAAATTTCTAAGTTCTATTTCAAGAATCAACGATTATTTCTTTGAAGGGTAAAAGATTTTTTAATAACATATTTGTTTCTATGTAAAGTAACTATCAAATAAGTGAAACGTTAAACATATTAAGTATTTATAATTATGCAAAGAAATTCAAGAAAATGAAAATACATATGCATGTTTTAATCTTAAACATTTTTTGTTAAAATGAGAAAATGTTATAATTTTTCTACAAAAGTAAAAAAAATGGTTTGAAAAATTTAACATGATTTATTAACATTTTATTTTTTATGTAAATATTAATGAATCTGATTAGAATGCTCAACATGTTATTAACGTTTCTAAAAATCACAAAGTTGTAAAAATATTTAATGTAACAGATAAAAATTGATTGGTTCATTTCTTGCAGTGTTTAACAGAAATAAGTTTTTTACTTACAATTCTTATTTATTTATCTAAAAAAATTTTCAGATATTTATGTCAATTTAAAGACAACGAAAAAAAAAAAATAATAATAATAATAATAATCATAGTAACTTCAAGAAATATTTTATTTTTTAGAGGGAAAAAACTACAATAAATGAAATAACGATAATTTCAGACACATATAATTAAATTAGCTAATTAGACCATATCAATATTTTTAAAAATTATTTTTGATTAATTAAAATACAAAATATAACTGAAATACTATGAAACAATGAATAAAAAATTAACACACCGAAATATATGTATGGAATGTGAATCTGATATTAATATATATGTACATTTAAATATAATAAATATATTTCTTTTTTAATAGTTCTTACAAATTATTTCCTGTTTGTAATTTAACTACTTCCTTGAAATTAATTATGAAATAAGAGTTGTTTTTTTATTATTATTATTATTTATTTATTTACTTGAATAAGTTATTTGTATTGATGTATTTTCATGAAAGCAACACATAATGAAAATAACCATGATTTGAAAAAAAAAAAAAAAAAAAAGTGAAAGTCCATGTGAATCTATCTAAGAAGTTCTAACCCGTATTCACACGAGTTTCGGAGAAAACCTCGGAAAACTTCGAACGTGTAAGTCGAAAAGCGCGTCCAGGGATCGAACCCGGTATTTCCTGTCATTCAGTTTTAAAAGAAGAAGCTTTTGGTTGGTGGTGGAGGGAGTTGAAAAAATAGAGTTTAATATTGCAATAATTAATTGATTAAACTTACAATAAAACCTATTGAAAACCAAATATAATGTTTAAATTACAAAAATAAAAATTGCACAGAAAAAAAATTAAATTAATAAATAAAAATAATAATAATAAATTAAATAAAAAATTAAGATTAGGAATTGGCTAATATAGTTAGCTTTCTTTTGGTGCCACTAAATGTTTTTGTATCCTTTCTAACTTTCGTATAATTATTTAGGAGAATATTAGATATTCCTGAAAGGCACTGTTTAATTATATTATATAAATCATTTCCACACTTATATTTGCATGAAAAATCAATACCTAATATTTCTGATTTTTCCAGTGTTAATTGTATAATTATATTTTTTGGATTTTCCAGTTTTAAAAAAGAATCTTCATATTTTATATTAATCAGTTTTTGAAAATTTTGAAATGCATTTACTATAATAATAATTAAAATATCCTGAGGCCATTTGAGCTGACCTCTATCAATGACCATCAAGTATTTATAAACCTCTTCAGGACAGTCTATATCTAATATTTTATCCTTAACTAACAAAGTAATGCAATCATGGCATTTTAGTTTATTAGATACTTTTTGTGCAATGTAACCGCCTATGGATATTAATACGGATAAAATTTCATTACTTATTTCTATATCATCATTACTATTAAAAGTGTCATAAAATATTCATGGAATTTCAATCTCTTCATTTTTTTCGTCTGCAAATATGTACTTCAGGTCTTTTATTTGAAACTTTCCATTTTTTTCGGAATACATGCTAATTAAATTTAGTATTTTTAATTTGGATTCGGATTCCATTACCTGCATGTAGGAAATATTAAAATTGCCCCCATTCATTTGCCGGTATTGGCCAAAACGAGCTTCAAGGCTGTCTGTTTGGAATTTTCCTAACAAAATATAGCTTGCCCCTATTGTTTCTAAAACATATCTAATAATTTCAATTGTATTATTTGCTGTGAATTTTAATGCAAAAAATGTTTCTTTGGATAAAAGTCCACCCTTAGTGGGAATTCCTAAAATTTTCTTTTGGTCAGCTTTTAAATTATATAACTTATCCCATTCAGTTAACCATTCATTAAATTTATTCAAAAATACAAAATTTTCATCCTCTGTGGATTTTATTGGAAATGACATTTCATCATTTAAGTGTATGCCTTTTGAAGGGTTTTTTACATTCATGACTCTCCACCATCTGTAAATAAAATCGATAAACATTTTTGTATTAGACACATTATCATCAGGATTTTTTTCATTTATATCTAAAGCAGCGCAATTTGTAGGATGAAACAAATTGAGAGCATAAGCAACATTCTGCCTTTCAATGGAATTTGGGTACAAAACTTTTTGTGATAGTTTTGAGGCGATTTTTATCACCGAATTTTTTTCTTTTTCATAAATATCTTTCAAATAATTTAAATTAGCAAACACAATTTTCTTATCATAAGGGTCAGGAAAATATATATTTTGATCTGGACCAGTCTGATTAATCCAATTGTTTCGTATTGCTTTCATTAAATGAACGCTATCAAAAAGAAAAAAAAAATTCTTGCCTGAACAATAGGGGTTCAATATATACGGTTTTGATTCTCCTCCACACATATTTGTAAACATGTTTCGATTTATCCTATTATTGTCAGATATTATGCAAAAAACAATAAAACCGCATTCATGCAAAAATGACAAAACATTTTTTGTATAAGTAAGTAGTAAATCAGCAGTTAAATTACAAACAGGAAATAAGGCTACAACATCTTTATAATGTGAAAATACAGAGGTGATCATAAACACCTGAATTGTTGTGGCTTTATTTTTAGTATTTTCTGCCATGCCTATAAGGTGACCAGCTTTATAATTTAAAGACGGATTTACATATATTTCATCCAACAATAGAATAACATTTTTTAAGCTATTGCATAGCTTCTATCGCGGGCTTTGAGCGCGGCGACCGAATCGAGAAATTCCGTAACGAAAAAAAACCTAACACAGTTCGGCAGACTTCGGCACTTCAAAACGTAATTTCACAAAAATCCTTCATTTCTCAAACAAAAAAAACAGATATCCGTAAAATTTTTGCTTTAAAATATAGCTAATAGAAATGTCTAAAAATCGGTTTCTGGAATTTTTGAAATTCGGTCTCCAAGGGGGGCGGGGGGGGAGGGGCAAAACGTGATTTCGCATAATCCTATATATCTCAAACAAAAAAAATAGATAAACGTGAAATTTTTGCTCTAAAATATAGCTAATGCAACTATCTAAAAACCAGTTTCTTGAATTTTAGAAATTCAGCCCCCAGGTGGGGCAGCAAGTGGGGGGGGGGGGGGGGGCTATGGAGCAAAAACAAATAGAAATACAGTAAGGCTGTTCAAAATTGGTACAGATAGGTTTTAAAGGCCTGCAAGTCGAATGGGGATATTTTCGAAAGTGTAAAGTTATTAGGAGCGGCAAGAAGGGGGAAGGGGAGGGGGGGGGGGGGGCAAAAAAATAAAAATAGTGTCAGATCGTTCAAAATTGGTACATAGAGGTTTTCGATACTTACAAATCGATTGTGGATATTTTTGAATTTGTGAAATTATTAGGAGGGGCGGGTAGGGGGGGGGGGGGTGAGGCGGCAAGGGGGGTAGGGGGCAAAAACAAATAGAAATGCAGTTAAGCCGTTCAAAATTGGTACAGATAGGTTTAAGAGGCCTGCAAGTCGAATGGGGATATTTTCGAAAGTGTAAAGTGATTAGGAGGGGCAAGAAGGGGGGCAGGGGAGGGGGGGCAAAAAAATAAAAAATAGTGTCAGATCGTTCAAAATTGGTACATAGAGGTTTTCGATACTTACAAATCGATTGCGGATGATTTTGAATTTGTAAAATTATTAGGAGGGGCGGGTAGGGGGGGTGGGGCGGTAAGGGGGGGCTATGGGGCAAAAACAAATAGAAATACAGTTAGGCCGTTCAAAATTGGTACAGATAGGTTTAAGAGGCCTGCAAGTCGAATGGGGATATTTTCGAAAGTGTAAAGTGATTAGGAGGGGCAAGAAGGGGGGAGGTGGGCAAAAAAATAAAAATAGTGTCAGATCGTTCAAAATTGGTACATAGAGGTTTTCGATTCTTACAAATCGATTGTGGATGATTTTGAATTTGTAAAATTATTAGGAGGGCGGGTAGGGGGGTGCGGCGGTAAGGGGGGGGCTATGGGGCAAAAACAAATAGAAATACAGTTAGGCCGTTCAAAATTGGTACAGATAGGTTTAAGAGGCCTGCAAGTCGAATGGGGATATTTTCGATTGCGTAAAGTTATTAGGATGGGCAAGAAGGGGGTAGGGGAGGGGGAAAAATAAAAATAGTGTCAGATCGTTCAAAATTGGTACATAGAGGTTTTCGATACTTACAAATCGATTGCCGATGATTTTGAAATTGTAAAATTATTAGGAGGGGCGTGTAGGGGGGTTGGGCGGTAAGGGGGCTATGGGGCAAAAACAAATAGAAATACAGTTAGGCCGTTCAAAATTGGAACAGATAGGTTTAAGAGGCCTGCAAGTCGAATGGGGATATTTTCGATTGTGTAAAGTTATTTGGAGGGGCGAGAAGGGGGAGGGGAGAGGGGGGCAAAAAATAAAAATAGTGTCAGATCGTTCAAAATTGGTACATAGAGGTTTTCGATACTTACAAATCGATTGCGGATGATTTTGAATTTGTAAAATTTTTAGGAGGGGCGGGTAGGGGGTGGGGTGGTAAGTGGGGCTATGGGGCAAAAACAAATAGAAATAGAGTTAGGCCGTTCAAAATTGGTACAGATGGGTTTAAGAGACCTGCAAGTCGAATGGGGATATTTTCGAAAGTGTAAAGTTATTAGGAGAGACGAGAAGGGGGGAGGGGAGAGGGAGGGCAAAAAAATAAAAATACAGTTAGATCGTTCAGAATTGGTATATAGAGGTTTTCGATACTTACAAATCGATTGCGGATATTTTCGAATTTGTAAAATTATTAGGAGGGGGGGTAAAGGGGGGCTATGGGCAAAAAAAAAAAATAGAAATACACTTAGGCCATTGAAAATTGGTACAGATAGGTTTTAGAGGCCTGCAAATCGAATGGGGATATTTTTGAAAGTGTAAAGTTATTAGAAGGGCCGGGGAGGGGGGGGGGGTCAGAGGAAATAGAGTTAGATCATTCAAATTTGGTACATCGAGGTTTTCGGTACATACAAATCGATTGCGGATATTTTTGAATTTTTAAAATTATTGGGAGGGGCGGGAAAGGGGGGAGGGAGCGGAAGGGTAAAAAATAAAATAAATAATTATAATTGCATAAGATGATACAAAATGCTATGCAATAGCTTTACCGCGGCAGTCCCCGAGTGCCACACGTATTTTTTCATAATTCATTAACTCACCAGCTTTATTTTTTAAATGAGAAGCAAGATTATCATTGGAGTACTTGCATTTTGAAAATGACATGAGCTTTTTAATATATGATGGATGAGGTAAAGTCATCACGCTGCTATCTCTAATGAAATTATAAGCCGCAGGATAAGTAAAATATATTTCTGAGGCCCATAAAATTAAGTTTTGTGAATACCGAATCCTTTTTCCAAGCAAAAGTAAAATTTGATGTCTGGTGAAATTCAGTTTTAAAAATATACTATCATCTTCATCTTGACTGCAGTTATTTAAACATTCTTCGATACATCTTACAACTTCTAAACGTTTGTCATCAAACGTCAAGTTATTTTTATTATGAAGCCAAACTATTTAAAATTATTTTCAAATTTGGTTCATGTGTCACATTTATGTTCTTTTCCAGTTATCCATTCTAGTTTAGAAACATCGACATAATTATTGTGACAAAAAACCTCAATATGAAGATCTTCAAATATTTTGAAGGACACAGTTATTTTAGGACAGTCTGATGCATCTATCTTATAAAATAATACATAATATGGAGAAATGAAATTTATCCAGTTATCACCGAGTTTTTTGGGAAAGTTTTCAACTAAGTCTTCAAAGGATAAAATAACATCATTTGAACATGTTTCATGAAATTCTGCATCGTCTCTGATTAGCATGGCATTCCTTCGTTCATTCGGATCTTTTCTTTGAGGAGGCAAATTTTGACTTAAATATTTTGGTACATTGAAAAAACGAGTTGGATAGGCATCTGAAGTGAGCGTTATTTTTTTTTCGAGGCACAATAAGTTCACTTCCATCATTTCGTTTGATTCGGTCTTCTTTAATGATGAATCTGTCTTCAAAATGCTTAATGCATATAACTGATGTTACACTGGGTTCAAAATTTTCCCTGTGAATTTTTTTAATCCACAATTTTTTTTTTTTTCGGAATCCTTCGGAAAATTAAAAACTGTAGTATATTCTGTTTCGTTGTCATAGTTTGCTCGGCATCCAAGAGCACATTTTCGCCCCATGCCTAAAAAATTAAACAAAATAAAATTAATTAATTAAAATTAATCGCGCAAATACATACAGAGTATATCAAATAAAATTTATTGGCATACGTGGATTCTTCTTAAATCCCCGTCATATATTTCTACTCATGAATTTCTACAATAGAAAAAAGAACTCTATAGTTCATCTAACATGGTTGTAGATTGATATGCCCTACCCATTAGACTACCCACCCTCAATTTCGATACATTTATCTTATCCTAATATCAGGGTTGTAATTTTGAACGGTCAAAACTGATTTTGACCAGGACGCTGGTCAAAAATGGTTTTAACCGTCCAAAAATGGTCAAAAGTGGTCAAAAATGGTCAGCACTGTTAAAAATGGTTTTAAACAGCTTTAATTTTAATAATAATTGTTTTTGCAATTAAAAATAACTTAATAAGTAATAAAAACAACAATTCATTAAAAATAATAATACTAATATAATAATAATGTTAGAAATTTAAAAATGGACAGTGCAATATAAAAATATAAACCAGTTACAGTTAAAAACATCAAGGAAGATGAAATAGGTATCTTCTTTGAAACACATGAGCTGCAGTTAAAAGCATAACACAACACATGAATTGTAGTTAAAAACAAAACATTAATTTCAGTTAAAAACATGAGTTGTAGCTTAAAACACAAATCTTAAAATTAAAACAAACAATGTGGTGGTTTGCAGTTAAAATTTTATTAAAGTCTATAATAATATTAACTGCAGTCAGCATACTAAGTTTAGAGACAACTGCAAAACTTGCGACTTGTAACCATTTTTTAAATTCAATATAAATTCCAAAAAAGAGTTTGTGTAAAATTTAATTAAAACAATTGTGTTGTTTCTTGGTGATATTATTCGTGTTACGATATTCCTATGTTATGACATTTTTAACAAATGTTTACTTAGTTTTAACATATGATACTAAGATATATTTCATTGGTAGCAGATTCTAATTTCTGACCTTGATTGGTAGCAAATAAATTCAATAACAAATTTCAGTGGTCAAAACTGTGACATGGCCATAGACGTAAAGTCCATTATCGCCGCCACTCATCGATGAAACATGAAATACTGTAAATTGGGGCCCTTTAATTTCAGGCAACCTCCGCCCCGCGAGATGGCCTCCTCCTAGTTTCCCTGCAGTGATGGTGAAGCCGGGTGATTTCCTATAGTTGGTCGTACAGGGCAGTTCCTCTTCACGTGACCATCCCCTCCACAGCCCCAGCACTTTATCTTCCGGTCCTTTATTTCCTTTTTATTCTCCAGGCTGCGCAATCTCTTTAAGATCTCTTCGATACTTCTCTTCATTTCATTTTCACCTGCAGGGGTATCGTTTAATGAGACTGCTCTTATGGTATGGCGGTCTTTACGGGAGGCTTGTTGGGCTGACTCTATCCTAAGTGCATAGCCTAAAGCTGATTCTACGTCTCTGATGTTGGAGAGTCTTAGCGCTTTTTGAATTTCTGGATCACGAACAGCATCAATAAAGTACTGAAGAGCTAAGTCGTTCCGAGTGTCAGCATGACAGTCTGAGAATGCTAGATGTGACAATCTCTGAATGTCCGCTGCCAGCTCTTGCAAACTTTCGCCCATTTTCTGGTAACGGGACTTTAGCTGGAGGCGACTATAGTCCTTAGAACACTTCTCTCCGAACCGTAGCTCCAGTGCTCTAGTCAGGGCCTTGAAGTCGTTCCTTTCTTCTTTAGAAACATTTCTCAGTATCTCGGCTGCATCTCCCCGTAATGCTGCTGCTAAGTGGACTGACTTGGCGGTAGAGTCCCAGCCGTTAGCTTCAGTTACGATGGAAAATTGGGTCTTATATACATGCCAGGAGGAACTGCCGTCGTAGGTAGATAGCTTAATAGATTCCTGATTCTGGCTTCTTTTATCTCTCTTTTCCGTTTCCTGGGGCAAGGAGATCAACTTCTCTTCTACTTTTCTCTCAAGATGTTCCTCTACTTTCTTCATGACTTTCTTCTCGAAGTTTTCTTCTATCTTCATAAATCTCTCTTCAAAATTCCTTTCTACTTTCATAACATTTTCTTCTATCTTCATAGCTTTCTCTTCAAAACTCTCTTCAATTTTCAAAACTTTCTCTTCAAAATTTTCTTCTATCTTTATAACTTTCTCTTCTATTCCATCCATTCTATTTTCCATCACCGTTAATTTACCCTCGATCGATTCTTTCACCGTTGAAAGCTCTCTCTTCATCTCATCTTGATTAGATTTAATTTCTTCCTGAACTTCACCCAAACTGCTTTTCATATGCTTCATTTCTTCAGTCAAACCGTCTTTCAATTCTCTTTGCGATGTTTCCATTTTCTCTTGTGCTACTTTCATTTCTTCAGTCAAACCGTCTTTCAATTCTCTTTGCGATGTTTCCATTTTCTCTTGTGCTACTTTCATTTCTTCAGTCAAACCGTCTTTCAACTCTCTTTGCGATGTTTCCATTTTCTCTTTCAATCCGGTTTCCATCTTTTCCTGACCGGCTTTCATTTCATTCATCTGGGTAGCTAAGGTTTCTAGAAGTTTTTTCATCTCTTGCTCCATAGCCCTCGTTATCACCATTCACAGACAATCCCACTCCTGACACCAGAAATGTTGCGTACTTCGGGGTTCGTGAGTTGTCTGAGAATGAAAGGCCAAACGTACAAAAATTCAGTAATTTATTCACAGAAAGTTCCAGAAAAATACAGGTCAATAAACCAATTATCAGCTTCAATTCAAGCAGTAACCACAGCTTAAACAACAGCTGTCAATAGCAAATCCACAGTACAAACGGTATAGCAATAACACTTGAAGCAAGTCTCTCTCAAAGAGGCTTAAGAGCAATGCAAGCACTAGCGAAGCTGGCTGAGATCTGAACTGAACTGACTGCCTTGGCGAGGAAGCGCTCCTTATATGCTGTTCCATGGAGCCCGGATTTTTCGAGAAAACTCTAGAAAGTGGTCAACCAATCAACTTACAGCTTCCATATTTGGTATATCCCATATAAGGATTTTCTCGCCAAGGTCGCCAAAAAAATCGCCAAGGTGGGAAAAAGTCGCCAAATTTGGCGCCAAATCCATTACTTGCATTACTGGGGCTTTTTAATGCGTTTTTAAGGGAAAATAAGGTTATTTCAACGCTAAAACGACTAGAAATGCACAAAATTAGCACTTTATCAACTTACTAAGCTTCTTTGAAAGAATTCATACAAAAATAAACACAATTATTTACAATTTCGTAACACTATATTTTATTAGGCTTTATTTTCCTTTTTTCACCCGGATATATTTCTGCATAAAATAATAATAATAAATAACAAATAATGAATAATGAATGTAAAATAATAATGATACCAAATTCACCAGTTTATAAGTAATCAGATGTTTGAGATAAGAAGGTAGTTTAGGAGTTTTTACATTTAAAAATAAAATAATTTTATCTGATAAGGTAAATTTGAAAATATTATATACCTTTGCTAAATTAAATAAACAAAAGGTCATTTAAGGGGTTATAAAAATTAAGAGAAAATTTCTTTTATGATTTGGCATAATTTCAGTTTTTACTAACTTCAATAAAATATGTTTTCCCTTTGGCGATTTTTGGATGTTCTTCGCTGACACTCCCCCTTCCTCTTTCTTCCTACACAATCTATAACATTGTGAATCTCAATTCTTTTTTTCCTAATTGTTCTTTTTTTTTTTTTTTTTCCTTGTAAGAATATAAATTTCAAGCCCAACTTATTTTAAAATTTTCAGGCACAACCAATTTTCCTAGTTAAAATTTGCTGTACTGCTTTTTCTTTCTTTCTTTCTTTTATTTCTTTCTCGCTTAAATGAATATATATATATATATATATATATATATTAATAAACTACCAATATTAAAATTTTAAAATATAATAAAATAATATATAATTAATTTATAATAATAATGCAAAATAATTATACAAAATTTCAAAAATATAATAAAATAATTTTTTAACATATATATATATATATATATTTAATAATGTCTATAAATTCATACTAAGTAATTGGAATCCAAGAAACAAACAGAAAATAGCTGTAACTGCATGAATAAACAATATTATAAATACCTACACTTACAATTTAAGTATGTATACTTTAATTTTGCATACATTTATTTCTTAATTATTTATCATAATTTCTTAAAAATTTGACTTTCTATCCTTAAAGTGTTTAACTGCACATGTTAAACACTTCAAATTTTTAAGTAGAAAATAAGGTTAAACAAACAAGCCTGACACGTGATAGCCAATTTCAATCACAGAAATGTATAGACAGAATTAAAAAAAAAAAAAAAAGGAAGAAAGAAAGAGAAAAGAAAAAGATTTTTCTATGTATAATATA
The DNA here is from genome assembly GCA_963930645.1 of Salticus scenicus. Classification (NCBI taxonomy): domain Eukaryota; kingdom Metazoa; phylum Arthropoda; class Arachnida; order Araneae; family Salticidae; genus Salticus; species Salticus scenicus. The sequence continues at coordinate 14,672,912 of OZ005651.1, read as the reverse complement.
AAATGATAAAATAGAGCAGAGCTACAAAAGAAAAATACTGGTTATTTTGAAGAAGAGAGGAAAAAAGAAAAAAAAAATGGCTATCGTATTTATTCATGAAAGAGTAACACAAGAAAAGTGTTTTCCAGTACTTTTAACATAAAAGGAAAATTAACTTTCCAGTACTTTTAACATAAAAGGAAAATTAACTTACCTATTTAGCAAAACGATATCTGTCTTCAATATGAAATCTATATTTTACCTTTTGTCCTGTTTGAAAGGAAAAAAAACATTAAGATTTTAAAATAAATAATGTGATTCTGCGTATATCACTTGCTTATATGGTTCACATTCGAGGAAGAAAACCAGATCTCGTTTGTGACGTCACAGCGATTTCAGATGTCTAGGAGCCGGCCCGGTAGAAAAAGGGAGAAACGACGACTTCTCCCAAGGCCCCGATACGGCCCTAAGTAAGTTAGTCGAAGTACTCATTTTATATACACTAAGCAACAAAAATAAATAAATAAAATAAAAGCCGCACTGCAGAAAAATTGACTTATACCTTTTGGGTTTGTAAAAATTTAAAAACTAATGATTGCAACAAATAAAATTGTTATGTTTCTATAATACGGAAGTCATAAAATGATTCCTATGCATATTTTCGATTTAATACTCGTTTTATTACACTCTACGAAGTATTTAATAAAAATCTACATAAAAATTTTCTTTTTAAACTTAAGATAATAAACATATACTTTGCATTCTATCATGATTTATTATATGAAATAAACAAGTGCTATTTTAATGTATGAAATAAAACTATTTATTTGTTAAATCTAAACAATTATTTAATAAAAATATGCATTCTGGATTGGATAATTCCGCCTTTATATGGAATTACAGCTTTAATGCGCAATGGCATAGTATTTTACAGTTTTTTAACATGAAACTCAGAAATTTCATTGTGCCAAATATCATAAATATTTTTTTCTAGTTCTTTCAAAGTTGTAGGCTGCAAATTTCTAATCCCCACCCTCTTTTAAAGACTAAACATTTTCGAGTGGATTGAGATTATGGCAATTTTCAGGTGTAATAAAGAAGAAATCCTGCGATATTCTTTGCGGAATTTAATTTTAAGTAAAAAAAATTATGATAACTTACAAAATCATAGATGCTCATGAAAATGCATAATTAATTTTAACAACTTGAATCAAATAAATGTATCACAAGCGCCATAGATCAAGGTGCATTATCATCTAGAAATGCTGATTATGGAACAGCCTGAAATGCCCCCCCCCCCCAACCCCAAAGTAGCCAGTCTGGAATCAGTTTTTTAAAGACCAAGTTTTATTTCGGGTTAATTGATCCCTTGAACACGAAAATTTGCCAGACTAACCAAAAAATTATGCATTTTCGTATCATAATGTACGGGGAATATGTCATTGTTTTAAAAGTACGATTTTCATTTAGTTAGTCACATTTTCGTGATCAGATCTGCTTGTTTCCATCGGTTCGAAATAATTTAAACTTGACTCATCAGAGAGAACAACTTCAGCCCAATAATTAATTGGTCATTTTTAAATATTTTTAACCCTTTAATGTCTTGATTTTCTAATTCTTTTCGTTAAGAATGAATTTTTTTCAGCTTTTCTAGCAATTAAACCTGCTTTGTAAAATTGTTATTTCACTGTATGTAGATAAATTATGTTGCTAAAACCTTTTTCTGAATCCCTGCTATATTCTACATGTAATACAAACTGATTTTTTAAGCGCTGGCTTTTTAACTTGCAGTGATCTCGACTGGATGAGTAACGTGGCCGCCTAAGGAAAACTGTGCAGTTTAAACAGCCAAATATACTGTATCTTGCTAAAAACCAGATCACTAATATTTTGTTAACATTCAACCATTTTCACATCCCACCTATTATTTTTTTTTTTCTGCTTTAAAATTAATATTTTTTGTGGTATCGTTAAGTACCTTATTCTTGCCATTTTTGAAATACTTTCTAAACTTACAATTTTCCGAACCATTGCATCTTATTTTTAACACTTGGCTCAATCCTAAATTGTACGCAGAACACAACGTATTAAAATCTGTTCAAAAATTTACTTTTGAAACAATAAAATTAGCTATTATAGAAAAAAAAAATGGAAAATATCCAAGGGCGGCTTTTTTTTTTTTGTGTGTGTGACTTAGTGTCTATGAAAGGGGTAAAAAATAATTTAATTAAAATAATTGAAACCCTATTTTAAAATCTGGAAATCACTAATAATTTGTAAATGCGCTTTTAAGCTTTGTTTCACTTCACAGCAGAAGACTTCATAACGCAAAGGTCGAAATATTGTACAACTGTAAGAGAAAAATTAGCTGTGTCAAGTGCTTTTTGCAAGTGTCTGTGGTTGAGCCCTGCATATTAATTAATCCTAGATATCTGGAACCTAATCTAATGAGACAATCAGCAGTTTATTAACCAATTAAAATCGAGTTCTGGCGATCAAAACGCGAAAAAAAAGTGATCGAGGGAGCATGTAACCTCTTGCTAGAAAAACCTCCGGTCTTCGCTGGGCCTCCTGGACCACGGAGAATCGGTGTCTGCCGATCGTGTCGTCGTGTAATTGTCCAGAACTAGAACGAATATCCGCTCAGGGTGTCTACATTCAGGCCAAGACTGTACTTTCAACTTAATGAAGGATTACTGGTCAACTGATGGACTCTTCATCATTCCTAAGATACTTACATTACTGGAATACTAACCCATGTAATCTTACGGAACCCATATAACGTTACAGTAAGTCGACTAAGTTTGTCTGATTTGGGAAAACTAAGGAAAAATAATAACTTTTCTGCATTATTGACAACGAGTATATTATTTTCCTAGTATCGGAGCCTTCGGGACACATATGACAAAAGTGAGCTTCAAGCAATACAATGTTACTAAGTCTTAATACCAAATTCTTGTTCAGCTTTAATTGAATAATTCGGCTGAACAGATTGAAGTGCAATTAATTAAAACTTATAACGAACTGATTCATCAAAACTTGTTCCTTTCTCAAAGAAGGATAAACATTTAGTTTATGTATCGCTCACTACAGAATTAAGGAAATTATGTTGCGACGAAATGAAACTCAACGCTCCGGCTCTCCTCACCTAAGGCTCCTATATATACGAGCTGGCGCATCAGGCATTTTGTTGCCTTAGGGTTGCCACATGTACCCAGTGCATTTCTCTGATAAACAAATGACAAACATTTTTTTTAATCGTCTTACGTTACTTTAGAGTAACTTGTTTTATTATATTTCATAATTTTAGCTAAGTAAACTATGATATGGAAGTTTGTTTAGCGATAAACTGTTATAATCATTCAAGAAGTGAATATAAAGTGTTCACAGACCTTCTATTACTGTGTATTTGAGTTTTGGCGACATTTTGTGAAAGAAACAGAAACCGCCCTAACAGCACATCTTACCCTAGTACATCCATAGGATATCCTCAGAATAAAATGACATCCTGAGAATGTACTGTGAAAAAAATGTGTTTTTAGGAATATTATTGTTCCTTATTTCTCTTATCTTGACCGGATTAGCTTCAGATCAAGATTTCTTAAATAATTAGAGAAGCGATAAGAACGACAAGCGGGAATGCTGTCCTCTTCGGAGGCAAAAAAATGGTGGTGATGCGCGGGCCTATTATTTTATTTAGGGGCTCTATCCTCACCCAAGCTTTGGTAGATTCAGTGACTCAGAATACCGATAGATATTGTTTTTGTAGCACGACTTTCATCATTTTTTGCTGAGTCGAACTTCTATTAACCTCGCTTTCAGATCGCAGAAGTGGCAAGAAATTACGTGACTCTCCACCTCTCCGTTTCCGTGGTACCGATAGAATGAAAAACCTTCTGCAATCTTTATTTTTTACCGGGAGTCACCGGGAGTATAAAATGAAGAACCAAATTTTGCTTCTCGCGTGTCAACTGATTATAAACGTATGGTTAAAAGAAACAGCTCTGGGGCTGTTCACCAGTAGTGGAGTCCTGCATCGGGTCGTGTAACCCGATTTTACCCGAACCCGACCCGCGGGTCGGGTTGACTGATTTAGTTTTCGTGCGGGTCGGGTCCGGCTCGGGTTGACTGGATGTTTTTTACTGCGGTCGGTTCGGGTTTGGGTCGGGTTTAGTTTTTAACGAATCGGGTCGACTTGAGAACATCTTTCAAAAAATTTTCATCTTTATAAAGCAGAAATTTGTGTGCTCTATTTTGCCATGATGAATATACGCTTACCCAAATTATCATAGAAAAATAAACATCCATATCCGAATAAAGCAATGAATAAAAAAAAAAAAAAGCAATTAATATTTAGAATGTAAGCTGTTGAAAACAGACTATACTTCTCCCAAAGTAACCAGATGTATCATTCATCTATTTTGGAGACTCATATCCCTTTGAAACAGATTGTGAATTTAAACTGATAATTAATATTTTTTCTCTTGCAGATGTTTTTAAGAAGTTATAGGAATGTAGATTTAGATGAGTTTCGCGGACGTTTAGTTGGCGTCTGTAACGTTGTATTATTTTACTTTCTTCTATATTCAATAGAAGAAAGTATTGGATTCGTAAAAATTTTCGACGAATTTACACGTTTTGAGAGTTTTAGAACATGATTTTACCATTTTTAGAAAATGTCTGTCTGCCCGTCTGTGTGTGTGTGTGTGTGCGTGAGACAAACATTTTGTGGCAACTGTATCTCCCGAACTACTGCTCAGAATTGTATATAAATTTATATTTAGATGCACCTTGACCTAAAGTAGTGTCTATCAACTTTTGGTGTCAACCGCTCAACAGGTGGCTCTGCTATACAGCGATTTCCGCACTTTAAGGGGACGCTATATCTCATGTCCTATTGCGTATAATCAAACAAAATTTTATATGTAAGAAGGTCATTATGAGACATTATTATGATTCAGTTTGAATGCTTATCGGCCAACAGGCGGCGCTGCTATACAGCGATTTCTGCAATTTAAGGGAAGGCTATATTTCAGGAACTACTGCACAGAATTGCATATAAATTTATATGCAGATGCACCTTTACATAAATTAGTACAAATCAACTTTTGGTGTCAACCGCTCAACCGGTGGCGCTGCTACACAACGATTTCTGCAATTTAAGGAAAGGCTATATCTCAGGTTCTATTTCATATAATCAAACAAAACTTGATATGTGAGAAGCCCATTATGAGAAATTATGCTGATTCAAGTTGGATGCTTATAAGCCAATAGATGGCGCTGTTATACTGCAAATTCACACAATAACGGAAAGGCTATATTTCAACTTGTATGGCATAAAACTGTACGGAACTTGATATGCGATATAACCATTATAAAAACGTAATTTTTAAGATGTTATTTATAGACAATAAAACTGTCTTTTTTGGATATTTAGTGTTAGATTTCTCTAAGGTGAAAATCATCTGCATTCATCATGTTAAATAATTTTAATAAATAATAGTTTTAATAAATTATTTGCATTACTGAATTTGTATAGAAAAATATAGAAGAAAGTCTTGTGGTTGCCACAACATACTAGTTTTATTATTGTGTGCATTAAACAATAGCATTAAACAATATAAGCATTAAACAATATAAACATTAAACAATAAAACTACAAACACTAAGCTAAAAAACCCATTTTTGTGCACATGAAATACACAACACACATAAATATTTAAAAATTATTATTAATCCATTTTTAAGATATTTTAACTTACAAGGAGAGGTCACGACATGGAAAATTCAGATCGAGACGAAAATGCGCAGGATTGTAGTATACTATGAGAGTAACAACATATTAAAGCAGTAGGACCCACTATCCACAAAATTTCGAGAAAAAAGCATTTAAAGTTTCAGTGATCTTTAAATACAAGTTATTTCGCACGCGAATAAGCGCCTCAGTGGTGTGATTCGAAAGCGCGAGTCTCCCAACCAGATGACTTGGGTTCGAGGCTACCTATGGGACTTTTTTTTTCTTTTTTCCCTTTAACTTTTTATGTAATCTTCACTTTTTATTTATTTTACTTAATTTTACAATTCAATTCAAAATTTGAAAATTTTAATAAAAAATTATTTAATTTTCTTGAGTATAAAATAACTTTTTCTATTTTTAATATTTATAACTTAAAAATACAATAAATTTCTATAACTTAAAAAATAAAGTTTAGTTTTACAAAACCCTAAATAAGAAAAACAGACAAAAATTTAAATAATTAAAAAATAAGCAAGCTGTAAACAAAGTGTAAAATAGTTAGCAGGTGTACTTAAATCTTGGTTTGAACTTCCTGATTTGGTTTGAATGTGTATAAATTACGTAAACACTTCTAGCTTGTTAATAATAAAGGACAGGTGGAATTTTATTTTGTGCACAGAAGGATAAAAAAAAAAGAAGTCGTTATTGAAAAAGAAAAACATTTAAAGATGACATTTCTTTACCTGTAATAATTTAATAGCATCGTAATCCTATACTATAATTTTTCAAGAAACTGTATTGATTGGAGAAGTAATTATTTAATTTGGATAGTAATTATATATGCAATTAAAATCACCATTTCTCTGTTTTTTTTTTTTTTTTTTTTTTTTTTTTTTTTTTTGTAATTTAAAAAATAAAATTAAATATACCTAAAATAAAATAAAATATTTAGATAAATAATTAAAAACAGTTTCTTTAGTTTTACCTTATTTTACAGATAAAACAAAACTAAAATTTATTTTTTAAGTTATAGAAATTTATTGTATTTTTAAGTTATAAATATTAAAAATAGAAAAAGTTATTTTATACTCAAGAAAATTAAATAATTTTTTATTAAGATTTTCAAATTTTGAATTGAATTGTAAAATAAAGTAAAATAAATAAAAAGTTAAAATTACATAAAAAGTTAAAGAAGAAAAAAAAATCAAAAAAAAGAAGAAAAAAAATTATCCCGTAGGTAGCCTCGAACCCAAGTCATCTGGTTGGGAGACTCGCGCTTTAGGATCACACCACTGAGGCGCTTACTCGCCTGCGGGTCGGGTAAAACCCGACCCGCGCAGGACTCTAACAGTAGTTCGTATGTTCAAGAAAAAGTAGTAGAATGATTTATGACTCGTCATGATGCTTTTCTTTCTTGTGTTTGGTAATACAGTGATAAAAAATAGATAGAAATTTCATTTTTATGTGTTTCTTTTCCTTTTATTTTTTATTTTTTATTTATTTTTTTTTTTTTTTTGGCGACAGCAAATGATTCGTGAATAGTTTTTATTTGTTTTGACAAATGAAGCTAGGTAAGAGCATATTTTTAATTTAATTCAAATCGCAGAAGATTTTAATACTGTAAGTTTTAAAAAATGTTAATAGTAATAATAATGATATTTTTCAATTTAAATATTTTTTTTTTAATAATTTTAAGAAAGATTTGAAAATTTATACTTTTAATGATTTTTAGATAAGTTAATTGTCCGTATTGATTTTTTAATTTTTCGAATTATTATTTAAAAATTTTAATATTTATTAAATGTTGAATTTATTGGGGAAAGAAACTTTTAAGTATGAAATTTTAAAATTTTCCAGAATTTAACCATAATCCTTTCATTTCGAAATTACTTCAGAAAAATTAAACAAAGAAAATAAATAAATTATACAGACTTTTATTAAATTTTTATATTGAATAAATGCCAAATTTTTACAATTTTTAAGGGTTTCAATATATTTCTGTAACATGTTATTTTAACATAAATGTTAAATTAAAAAAAAAAAAAAAATTAACAGACAGTGCAGAATTAAATTATGTGATTATTTATTTTCATGTTTTGTCTATGAAATTTTTGCATTTCATTTAACTGTTGGTATAGTGCACGATATCAGTTGGTTACTTTGAAATGTTGAATTTCAATTTTAACAAGGAGCAATACATAAAAATTTAACTTAAGTTTCATTATTGTGGTAGCAAACAATAATGAATATCATTTTTTTTTTCCAATTTTAAATTTTAATATTTTTAAATATAATATTTTCCCAAGTTTATATTTAGATTTTAATTTGACATTTTAAAATATAGCATTTTTTCAATATAACACATTTTTTAGTGTTTTTATATTTTTGTGTACTTACACTCCTTCTCATATTTATAAGGACACTTTATATTTTTAAATAACTAACGTAAAAATAATTGTAAACAAGATTATACTAAGTGCACTTAATATATCTAGTATTCTAAAAACCAAAACTGTTATAATTTTTTTATATAAAACAAAATTAATAAAAATAATGCAAAATGTGTTTTTCTCCACGTTTTTAGATGTTCATAATTATAGGGACAATCCAGATTTTTTCGTTTTATTTAACTTACTAGCGGATAAATTACAGTTGACATGCGAATTTGTTAACTACTGGGCTAGATTAATTCATATATAAGCCTTCAATTTTTCTTGGACGGACATTACTGATAATTCCTCGAAAAAAAGAACGTTCAAGTAGTGAAGTATGATAAATGTGTTTTTTAAGTGGAAGGACAATTTCAATCCGCCGAATTTCTAATGAAATTCGAAGGTCTAGAATTGCTGAAGGATATGTGATCAAACATTGAACTGCTGGTTCGATAGAAGAGAGATCTGATGCAAAATCAGAGTTGTTCTACAGAGATCGAAGACTCATAATTCCTCTTACTGTTCTACTCATAATGATTGCTGCCGAATTTGCTCGTAATTTTTAACGAAAGGTTAGCAGAGCTGCCAACCTAATCCGGCAAATTGTTAGTACCGCCCCTTTTTCTACACCACTCATATTTTAGAGTATTTTTCTACTTAATTCATCATAGATACATTTGAAGAGAATTGCTCAAAAAATTAAGTGGTGTAGAAAAAAGGGCGTTTTTCAATGGGCGTTAACAATTTGCCGGATTAGGTTGGCAGCTCTGGGTTAGGGTCTACATTTATGCATGTTTAAAATAATTAATAATATGTTAAAATGAATAAAAAACCTGTGATAATCAATCAGCATTTAATGGGGGAAAGAACGTCTGTGTTAAAGTTGAATAAAGACAATATTAAATGGTAAAATGTTGCATTTTCGGGTGAAAAACATTTTATTCTTGATTAAACAAATGGTTTTAACAGTTACTGGCACGATCTGAAGATAGCGAAAGACAGAGCAGATTTTTAAAAGGCAGATATGAATCGGGCATTTTAAAGGTGGAACTATGGTGCTCTGGGGAGCTGCTTCTACTGAAATCAGAATGAATTTAGTAATTTTTTCTATTATTATGAACATAAAGAGAATATCCACAAATTTTAAACGTGGAATTATCAGATTTTTGTTGGATTTTATTGGGGTAATAATATTTTTTTCAACAAGACTTACATTTTTGCTCTACTTCTACAGCAATAGGAAATAGTTTGAAGAAAGAAACTTCTGTATTATTGCCTTTCCCATGGCCTAAAAGTTAAAAAAAACTTAACTTATGATATTAGAAAAGTGCATGCAAGTGGAAAGCAATTTTAAATAGTTTAAATGTATTAAGAATATCATATATGCTATATGAAATGGTATTGAAACTGAATATTAAAAAGAAATGTATATATATATATATATATGTGTGTACCAGAGAGAATGTCTGACTGTTTAACCCTAAAAAGAGACCCCATAAAATATTAATTTAAAGAATAACTGAAAAAAAATTACTAAAATTCGATCTGTCCTTATAATTGTGAACACCTGAAAAATCATCTTTTTACCATATTTAAAGTTTTCAAGATAGAAAAACGATAAAACTTTTAAAATATAGTCTATTAATGAAATTCAAATTAAATAAAAATATATTTGTTTAAATAATAGTGTTCAGTGTTTAGTTAATATAGAAAAACGGGTGTCCTTATAATTATGAGAAGGAGTGTATATAGGAAGTTCTCATATAGTTCCAAAGTAACCATTTTATATTTTGATATACGGCTATACGTTTTAATTACTTTACATATTAAACATTTTTATTGTGTGTTTCTAGTCTGAAGTATCGTCCGAGTCTTACCCATACGTCCGAGTCTTACTTAGCCATACTGTGTCATAATATTGTGTTAATTTCATATCACAATTTTATGTTATTTTTTCTTCTCTTTTTCTTCTCATATTTACAGGATTGTCACTTTATATGCTTTGATATATGTTATAAATTGAATATTTCTATGTTCATAATTTTGGTTTAGCCAGAAGATTTGTGTAAGTTCAAGTTTTCAATATAATATTGTTGTTATGTTATTTTGCTTAGCTGTGAGTTAGATTTTACCTGTGAGGAACTGTGACAGATATAAAGCTTCACCAGGAATTTATTAGGACAAGTTTTGTTTTCTTCTAGTTAGCAATAAGTAAAAAAAAAAAAAAAAAAAAGTCAAGATATTATATAACTCATACATTCTATATTTATATGGTTTTAAATGTTTATTTTACATTATTGAAGTTATATGTATTTTACAGTCAGTATTTTTTTTTTTCAATATACATATTTTTGTACTGTTGAAAAGTTGTGTAAAATTTTGTATCTCTTATGTACAAGAGAAAACATAGGCATCCTGAGTTGGTTACAATTTCATCAGGTAAAATTTAAGGTTTATAAAGTTTAATTTTTGTCATCTTTCTCACGCCATTAACAATATTATCAGTAATTGAATAATAGTGATTTTTACTTTCTTCTATCTTCAATAGAAGAAAGTATTGGATTCGTAAAAATTTTCGATTTCGGGTTTTTGATGGATTTACGCGTTTTGAGAGCTGTAGAACACGATTTTACCATTTTTAGAAAATGTCTGTCTGTGTGTGTGTGTGTGTGACAAAATTTTGTGGCAACTGTATCTCTGGAACTACTGCACAGAATTTCATACAAATTGGTATGTAGTTGCACCTTGGCATAAATTAGTGCCTATCAACTTTTGGTAAAAATCGTCTTACAGGTTGCGTTGCCATCCCGCTTTTTCTAAATTTTTAACAGGGTGATATAGGGCAAAAATTTTCAAGATGGGTATCTTTCGAAAGGTCTCGTCAGTACCTTTAAAACGAATGGTTGAACTATAAATCTATGATAATTTAAAACAAAGTTATCGATTTTTTTTACTTTTTACGAAAGAAAACTTAGAAAAAAAAATCTTTTTTTTTTTTCTCTCCCCTTAATTTTATCAAACTCCCACGGTTTCCGTATTCTGACAAACTTAAACTAATTTTTGCTTTTTTCCCTAATTTTGTCAAAGTCCCACGGATTCCGTGTTTTGACAAACTTTAACAAATTTTTACATTTTACCCAAAATTTTGTCAAAGTCCCACTTTTTTTTTTTTCTTTCTCTCCCCTTAATTCTATCAAACTCCCACGGTTTCCATGTTCTGACAAACTTAAACAAATTTTCACATTTTACCCAAAATTTTGTCAAAGTCCCACTTTTTTTTTATTTTTTTTTATTATTGTTACTGAGTGAATTTGTATAGGAAAATATAGAAGAAAGTCTCGTGGTGCCGCAACATACTAGTTTTCACCTGGAATGTTGTTTACCTCCAGGTGTGCTCCCACGGTCTTGCAGGCAAGCCCGGGGGATCTCGCTTGGGAGGGGGGATATGAAAGGGGTAAAAAATAGTTAAATTTAAATAATTGAAACCCCATTTTAAAATCTAGAAATCGCTAATAATTGGTAAGCGCGCCTTTAAGCTTTGTTTCACAGCAGAAGACTTCATAACGCAAAAGTCGAAATATTGTACAACTGTAAGAGAAAAATTAACTCAGTCAAGTGCTTTTTTCAAGTGTCTGTGGTTAAGTCCTGCATATTAATTAATCCTAGCTATCTGGAACCTCGTCTAATGAGACAATCAGCAGTTTATTAACCAATTAGGATCGAGTTCTGGCGATCAAAACGCGCAAAAGAAAGTGATCGAAGGAGCTTTTTCGGCATGTAACCTCTTGCTAGAAAAACCTCCGGTCTTCGCTGGGCCTCCTGGACCACGGAAAATCGGCGCCCGCCGATCGTGTAACTGTCCAGAACTAGAACGAATATCCGCTCAGGGTGTCTATATTCAGGCCAAGACTGTACCTTCAACTTAATAAAAGATTACTGGTTAACTGATGGACTCTTCATCATTCCTAAGATGCTTACATTACTGGAATGCCAAACCACGTAATGTTACGGAACCCATATAACGTTATATATATAGATTATTTTTTGTCATAATTAAAAATGTGATATTTAAAGTTTTGAGGTAATTAAATCATTTACAAGGTTTGTTTTTTCTTCTTCTTTTAAGTAAGTTGACAATTAACGTTTATAATATTAATTCGCAATTCATTATAATTAGCTTTAATTTTTAATTCGAATAATCTTTATACATTTTTAATGAGCTATAATATTTCATTTGCAAAATATTAAAACATTAATTTTTTTTTTTTTTTTCAAAATGTGATACAATGTCACCCAGCATCAATTTTATGATACTGAAAACTAAAAGATGAAAACCACATTTTAGAAAATTTATTGATTATTTGTATAGTTTTAATTCAAATTTTCGAATAGATGAACATGGGATACCAAAATTAACGAGGTTCACCGAAGACTTTGCTTACAAAATCTATGTTTATACAAAAATAACAATACACTTATCAATAAATCATGTAAAATGTTATCCTCTATCAAAAAAGCTCTATTATAAAATCCATCTTAGCAGAGACTTAGTATATGTTTCAAACCTTTGAAACACTGAAAAATTCTATGAAAAACGTGGGAAATGTTAATAGAGGATACACTATTATGATTTACCACAGGCAGACTACCACAAATGTATGTTTCTTTCAAAAACTGCGAATGTTTATGATTGAAATATTTATGAATGTTAATGATTGAATGTTTATAAATGTTTATGTCAGAAAATGATATGTTAAATTGATAGTGCCCAATTCCCCATTTAAATATTAAATTACTTTGTGTAAAATCAACAGTAATTTTTTATATCATTGTAGCTAAGATATATTTTTCTCATATGTGATGAAATATTTTTCTTTTCTCTTTCTCTCTTAGTTTGAAAATATTTTAAAAAGAAGAGTATCTTTCAAAAAAGGCTTCCACAAATCAATTAAAAATTCTTTACAAGAAGCTAAATTTAATCTTCATTGGATGAGGACCAAGTATGAAGAGGTCTTCACGTGGCTCCAAGAGAACCCAACTGAAAAATAACAATCGTAATATCGTTTGTTCTAGCATTTTATGTAATTAAAATATGTGAATGGAATACTGTTTACTTCGTGTCATTTTTTTATTTATTTATTGCAAAGACTAGTATTCTGGTGTTTTCTCTAGTTTTGTGATTCTACTTTAAAATTTGTATACTGGATATTGCTTGGATTTTTCTTAAATACAATCCATTTTAATCTTCCAAAATATCATTATTTCTATTAGAGGTTTTGGATATAACAAGTTTCAAGTATTAAAATATTCATTAACAAAACTTAGGATTATGGAATTATTAATAATAAGGATCTGGATTCCTAATCAGGGTTTTCCTTGGTTTTCTACTCAACTACCAAAGGAGTACTCTTATTTCAGATTAAAGTCCAAACGACGAGGAAGAGAGAACACCAGAACAGCCATGTCATAAGTGTTTTTAAATATGTGTAAAAACGTTGTGTAAAAAAAAGAAGAAAAACACAGGATAACAATACTCTTAATTAATTGTTACTTATATATCATAAGTAAATATTCTTCATAAATGTTAACTTCCTAAATCATTGCATAATATCAATACTTTAATTAAAAAAAAATTCCTCAGTGTTTCTAGGAACCTTATACCTAACTTAAATTACCAACTCGATAATTCAGTTCTTAAAAAAATTGAATGTAAAATACAAAAAATAAATAAATAAATAAATAAATAAAAAGAAAAAATGATATTCATTATTCTTTAACTCTTTATTTCTTCATTCACCAGACCTGAAAAGCAAACCTGTTACTCTAATCCTCATCTGGAATTGTTTTTTAACCAAGCAATTTAAATCCACTTTACTCTCAATGATTTCAGCTTTATTGTCCTTTTTTTATTTATTTTATTTTTAGTTTAGAAATTTAGCTATTAGAAAACTAATCACAATTTCAAAAATAGGACTAGACTAACTCACTTAATTTATCCAGTACAAAATTATTTACATAACAAATATTAGCACTGACTAATAACCTTTCTCCTTTTTTTTTAAATTAATTACTCTCTGTATTTAGTTTAATTACTCATTCATTGAATCTACCTATTTATTTAATTCTTTCTGTCTTTGAGAAACTTTATGTTTTTGTCCCATAATTCTAGGATTCTTTGTCAATAATGAGAGCACTGTTATCTCTGCGAAAATAAAGTTAAATGAAATTTCAGAAATTTCAGATGCCATACCCAAGATTTTATTAAAACAATTTTATTTCAAAAGTGAGCGAACTTATCTTTCACCCAAAATAGAGAATATCAACAAAAAGATACATATTAACTGAATCAATATTTATCACTCCTTATTTTAACTTTTCACAAAATTCTCTAAAACTCATATTGTTAGCTCTTTCTCTTTTTATTGTCTATTTTATTTAACCCATTAAAAAGCTAGTTAATCAAAAAATAAATAAATAAATAAAATAAAACAATAAAAAATAAAAATAAACGCACTACATCCTAAAAAAAATCAATTAACACTAAACTTAATGTAACTAAATCCTTTTATTACAATAATTCAATTTTGAGATGACTTGACAGTTACAATTTTAAAGTAGTTACTAAAAAAAACTGCTACCCTAACAGAGAAAAAAAATTTCAAAAGACGAACATACATAAACAAGAGATGATAGGTATTCAATAAGAATTATACCCCCCGTAAACACATATATATATTTTTTTTTCTTTAAACAAATTAATTTCTTAATAGACATATAACCTGTCTCTTATAATTAGACATTTACAGATCAAATAAATAAAAGGACTTACAGTTCCACAAATGAGGATCCTATAGGATTTCTTCCAGCCTCTTGAGAGAACTCCATCCGGTACTGCATGATTTTTTCTAAGCATTGGTTTCCAACGACGAAATTACCATAGTCTGAATCTACTAGAACAGGCATCAAGCTAGATCCTAAGAACGCACCTCAGGGAAACAATTCACAAATTTCTCCACTGGATAACCTCCAAAAATTTGTTCCTTCTTCATTTGGATTTCGACACGGAAGAATATAAAGCTAAGACTGATTTTTAAGGGACCATCAGTTGACTCCTGTGACTTGGTGCTTTTGACTTACGCCCGTATTCACCGATAACCTTAACCGCCAGTAGAACTGGCGGTTCAGAAGCTGCCGGTCGGTCCCGAATAACCGGGAGTGACAAATCGGTATTCACCGTTTACTTGGGAAGTAAAGTTGTTGAACCAAGAGTATTTCAACCTGCTTGAAACTATTGAACGCTTATTGGCCAAAAGGTTCACATGATAACCGGTGTTTTTAGCTTCTGTTTATTTTCATTTCTATCGAAACGATCGAAAAGAAGCTTTGAATTTTAACTTTCATTTTTGATTTTTTTGTTTTAAATTGCACATATCTTACATAAAAATGGATGGAAAAAGTTTGTTAGTTTATGAAAATAAATTACTGAATATTTTATATATTAAAAAAAAAAAAAAAAAAAAAAAAAAATGCATATTACTTCATAAAAGTTAAAAAAAAAGAAATAATAAAGGAATTTTTTGCAGTTCTCAGTGTCAAAATGTTAATAATCTTTGTAATTGCTCTAATAAGAATTATTTTTGTTGAGAACAAATAAATAATTTATATGATTAGATTTTACTACAGCATGCAAAACATTTCAGACAGTGATTTGAAAAATAAATAAATAAAACATTGAAATTTAAAATAGAATTAAAATGAAATATACAGTGTGCTAATAGTCACTCTGTGATTGCTGATACATAATATTAAGGGTGAGGCATGGTTTAGAAAACTATGGAAGTGCTGAAGCAAAGCGTTTCCAAAAGCAGAAGAAGAATCAATTCAGTCTTTTGACAAAGCGACGTTACTTGATTTTTTTTTTTTTTTTTTTTTTTTTTTTTTTAAATCTTAAATACGGGAAGCTCTGCTTCCATCACTTCCATGGACGCTTTGCCACTGCATCACTTCCTTGCCTTTCAGCATCAGTTAAATAAGTGTGACCTTCTTCAAACTGCAGACATTATAAAATGCAATAAACTCACAACAATTGTTTCGGTTCGAAAGAACACACGACCCTTTGTCAGGCAAAGAATGTAGGCTGCAGTTAAAGGGGCAACATGAGTGCAGCGCTCGTGCCTACTTTTTTCGCCTAACGAAGGGTCGTGTGTTCTTTCAACTCGAAACAATTGTTGTGAGTTTATTGAATTTTATGGTGTTTATTCAAAGTTTTGTAATTATCACTTTAAAACGCCAGTTGTGGTGCTTTCTTATATCCATTTCACAATGTCTGAATATGATTATTTCATGATGCTTATACACTACTGATATTTCACAAAAGCATTGGGGAACAGCTTTAGTATAGGACCCCCTTGGTGAAATAAAAAATTTGGCAATTAAGTAGCTCAAATGATTTTCGGTAAAGTCTATAATTATGCAATTGAGATAATTCACATTTAATCTGGCAAAAAATAAAAATTGCCAAGAGGGTCCTACACAAAAGATGTGTCCATATTACTTTACAAACAAAATCATGACAAAATAATAATAAATAAGATTATTCGATTAACTGAAATTAATATTTAAAAAATAAATCTAAATAAAAAATTTAAAACTTTTTATAACATCAGTTTTATCAGCTTTTTTTTTTTTTTATGAAGCAGGTTTTAGTCATTTTAACTATGCATTAAAATGATTGTTATCTTATAAAGCTGCACATACCTTGGCAAAAAGTATCAAGCCTACATTGGTTTAAAATTTCAAATTTTGTATAAAGGGTCCTATTCTATAAAGCAATTCCTTAATGAGTGCGCCTATTATTTATTTTAAATTAACTTTGTTTTTCATCAATATAATAAAATTCAAATAATTAATGCCATTTATATTTCATTAACAGCTGGAAAATTACAGTACTTGTCCACAGTTTTGATTTGTTGAATATAGTTAAAATGCTAATGAAAATATATTTATTTAAACATTTCTATTGTTTAATTAAAAAAGAAAAAAAGTTAAATATAGTGTCAAGCAAAGCTTGCTAAGTAAATAATATAACTGATATGTAAATTGTTATTACAAAAAAATATATATATAATGTAAACTTTTTAAAGCAAGCATCTGCGAGTCACGAGTTTTTTAAGAGATATATTTCAATAAATTAAAAATAGTTATTTATAATAACAGTAATGTATAAATTTCTTCAGTTTAGCTATTGGGATAAATAATTTTAATGTACTCACCTTATTCATCTTGAATTAACAGCTGTATCGCAACATTGCTTTGCACAAAATTACATACCATAACAATCACTATTATACATGTATGAATACTCTGTGTACATGAAAACCCAAAGCTCAAGTTATAACCATAGAAATAATAATAATAACAAGAACAAATAATAGTACAAGGAATAGCATCCTCCTCCCCCAATCTCATTCAAAAACAATGGTTATCGACTTTTTATAAATGAATACTGAGAAAAAACAGCAATATAATAGCACTGCATTTAATAAGTAAAAGAAAAGAAAAAAAAATGTAATCTAAAATTTTGTGTAACCCTCCATTTTCAAAAGGAAAAAGACTCCAAATATACGTAACATTGAAATGCATTTTTTTACATAGTTATTTTTTTATTCAAATTATTCATTTAAAATTAGAATCATAGACAAAAGCATTAAAAAATAGAGCTGTTATACTTACCAATCAGATTAGTTAGGCAAGGATCCTCTAGAAAGGCCTTCATGCAGAGCATTCCACCATACGATTAGGTTCATACTGTAGACTGCCTTTACAACATCAACAAGACTAGCTAAGAAAGCTACCCCATTGAACATACCTTCTATTAAAACAGAAGGCGTCAACAGAACAACTCACTTGGCATTTGCCATTAATTTGCAATTAAATCACATAAATTTTTAGTCAGTCCAGCATACTGTTGTTTCTTTAACCATGAACATTTCACTATTGTTCTGATCTTCATATCATGGATTGTTCTGATCTGCACATTTCACAGATAATGCGCTGAAATAATCTAAAAATGATGAACTTAAAAAGAATAACATATTACTGTTAAATTAATAGTGTAATTTGAAAAATGCAGTTGCACTGAAACGTATATTGTAACAAATGGTGTGCCATATACTACTATGAAGGAAAATATTCAGATTAATTATACGAAGATTGAGAACAAAGTATGTTACAAATGTTTTTATAGAAATATAGAAAGTTTAGCTAAATTAATATATATTTGTATATGATGCTATTTTAAACTTTTTCTCATTTTGTTACTAAAGTCATTTTTGAAAGAGCCAATATTTACGTAAATATACAGTCATATAATAAGTAAATATACAGTCATATCCTAATATTTTAACTAGGGCTGTGCCGATTAATCGATTAATCGGTTCGGTTAATCGATCAATGCTTAGTCCCGATCAATTTTTTTAATCGAGTTAATCGAATCGATTAATTCGATTAAAAATTTTCAAAATCCGATTAAAATTTTCAAACTACGAACTAAAGTAAAAATGCTGTTCTGCCTACAAAATATTTTTTCGTATATTTTGCTAACAAACATTCTAAGAAACATCCATCAAATAATGAAAAATAAATAAATAAATAAAATTAAATAAAACCTCTCAAAATAAGTTGTTGCACTTTTGTTGAGAGAGAAAAGAGAGAGGACAGTTATTAAACAAAATGCCGCTCCATGTGCATGCTGGAGCAACACCACCTGTCTGTAGCTTTCTACAGAAAGTGTTGGTTAGGGTAATAGTATTCTCAGAAACAAGAAGCTTTCAAAAAATAGAAATGCTAAGAATTTAAAAAAAAAAAAAGAAAGAAAGAAAAAGAAAAGAAGGAATTGATATTTCCATTATCCCTCTGATGGGGGAAATGTCAACAGATTTTCAGAATGTCTTCAAGCGTTTATTGTCTGTTCAGAATTGCTGATAGTAACTATTGCAGTAGAAACAGAAAATAGCACTCTGTGTTCTAGTCCGAAGTGACAAAGAAGTACTAAAATATAAGAATTTGAGATTTTTATGATAATGATATGGAATTTTGAGAATTCGTTTAAAAATAGTGACAAGCGAGATGGACAAGCCCTGTAAATATAAAACTAAAATATGTGTAAATTAATTTAATGTTTCTTTCAAAATGAATTGAAAAATTAATTTATAAAAAATAAAATAAAATAAAAACTGAATAAGTGAAAATATTTATATAAAATTAACACTTAAAGTCACAAATTATTACTCTGAAAATTGATTTAAATTTGAGCTATGAAACAGATATAATTGATTAGACAAAAATGTTTCGAAAAAAAAAAAAATCTCTCAGTCAAACTTATGAATAATATATATATATATATATATACACACATACACAATATGAGAGTTTTATTCATCATTCAAATAAAATTATATAAAGAAAAATGAAAACCGATTAAAAATCCGATTAATCGACCGATTAATCGATTAATGAACTACGATTAACCCAGTTAAAACTCTTAATCGATTCCCACCCCTAATTTTAACTACATTCCTCCAATTTCATAAGCATGCATAGATTCTAAATATTAATCGTTAAGGTATTAATAACCCCTTTTTAAAAATTTGTGTGATTATATGGACTATAAAAACAATAAATCCGTGCAGCTGCACGTAGTTTGCTGTGACAATTAATAAAGTATTTGCTATACTTCTACCTGAGTATACAGTTTACCTATGAGATTGCAGATTATTATTCTTTTTAGTTATTTACTTATTCAACAATTTAAGATGTTGCAGTAGAATCTAAGTAGATAACAATAAATAAACGAGCAAGACATAAATTGAAATAATTTATATCGGATGGTATGTAGCACAGAAGAATCAAGTACGGAGATTAATAAGCTTCAATTTTTATCACAGCATTAGCACGGAACAGGTTCGTATGTGTACAGAGATGGTTATATTCCGTGGAAACTATACGATTTGTTTTTAACCATCGTTATTTAAAATTTTGGTAAAATAACATTACTACTTTTAAAGCAGTATGAGCATTTTTTAAAGTGATCAATTCAGAGCAATGAACGAATCATACATAAATACCAATAAAGAAGTGATCGTAAAAGAATACATACTTCCTTTAAAGCAGTATGAGCATTTTTTTAAAGTAAACAATTCAGAGCAATGAACGAATCATACATAAATACCAATAATAAAGAAGTTATCGTAAAAGATTACATACTTCCTTTTTTTTAACAAAATAATTAACACTTAAAGAAAAGAAAAAAGTTTTTTCTCACTCGCAACAGGAGAGCCCCTAACATCAACAAACCGCCATTATTATTTTTATATTTTGCTTGGCTTCATTTACGCTTTACGCATGCTCAGTAACGAAAAATTACGGTTAACCTTCCTCTAGAGCTGGGTAGAGTTTCTGAGCTTGCAGTTACATCCAGACTGCAACCGCTCGCTCGCTCGCAATCGAGTGATCACAAATCCGAAATTTGTGATCGCCAAGAAAGTTTCATTCCAAACGGAACAATTTCAGTCGCTCTCAAATGACAGCGGCTGATCGCAAGTTTGTGATTTCAGGTTTCCAATACATCGATTATTTTAAACGATAAGCCGTAATGATTGGCTAGTGAGAAACATCTGACCTAGCATATGCTTGCGTTTTTGTTTATATTTATTTATTAGCGTATCTATAATTAAAAATACGGAAGTGTTTAAATGTAATTATTTTTCTGAAAATGTCTCTCCCTGTGTATTATCAGAGGGAGATAAAATACAAAATAAGACGATATTCACACTTATATATGAAGTTTAATGCAGTTTTCGTTTTTAAAAAAAAATTAGTTGAATTTTTTTTTTTTAAATAGATTGTTTACATGCAGCTTTTTTAAACTTAGTTTAAAAATATTAATGTATTTGTGTCTTTTATATTTTTGGTTTCAGAAACGTTAAATGTTATCATTTATTTATTGTCTATATTGAATTTCATTTAGTAAATAGGTTACAATAAGTTTCAAGTGTACATTCTTACAATTTTTGGAATGAAGCCTAAATTTAACTCTTTAAGTATACTTATGTATATGCATCAACTAGTCTAACATTTAATCTATATTTTAAGCATTTACTTTAAAAAAATTTTAAAGTTGTTATATTTGCCTAGTATATATGAAAACTAGATTTTATTTTAATTGTTTAGTAGGTGGTTTTCAACAATTAAAAGCTTATACAAAGCTTTTGTAAACTGATTTAATTTTCGATAAACTATTTTCCTCATTTGTAGTAACATTCATTAGTTAGAATAATTAAAATAATAAGTAAATAACTAGCTGTATAAGTATATAATGTTTTGAAAATAAAAATTCACATTAATAAAATTCAGCAGCTTAAAAATGTTATAGTTAGTACTTATAGATGTGAGCATTAAAAAAAGAAAGAAAAAAAATCTTTTTCGTAATGTTTTATATAATGTTAATAGATGTAAAATTAATTTTCTACACACACACACACAGATGCATATATATAGATAGATATAGTTATTAATTTTGTTTCATATTAATATCCACAATTCTTTAATTCAGAAATGATTTTAATGAAAATGGTTGTAGATTTTGAGTTTTAGTTGTGTCAGGCTTTTTCATATTATTTAATGACTAGAAACAAGTAATACATTGCTCAATTAAAAAAAAAAAAAAAAAAAAAAATACGGTTTATTATTGTCGGTACTTTTCCATTTCACTGGCACAAAAATGTTAATCAAGCTCCAAATCTCGCCAAGCAAACTTTTCTGTCGAAAGCACATAGTATACATATAAAAAATTTTTAATAAAAGTTAGTTCTAAGAACTTTTTATCACAAGTATTAGTTGTCTTTTGCTTGAAATAAACTGACAGATTCTTCCTCTGTTTGGGCAAATCCCAAATTTTTATTGATTTTGGTTTCTCATCCATTTTTGATGTATTAGGAAAAAGATGTGACTGATAAGAAATGACTGCAACTTGTTTTGATAATGTGGTTCTAATTGGAAATTTTGGTGAAATTGGAAGTTCTAATTTCAATAAGAATAGAATTCTGGAAAGATCCGTTGGTTTATAGCACTAAACTAAATTCTTCGAAAATTCTTTATATGACAAACAAGACTAAAACAAAATAAAGGGCATTTGTCGACTAGAACCTGCTTACATACTAAAAATTACCTTCTTCACTGAAAATGTTGGCAACTTTCAAAACAATATCATTAAATGCTCTATCTACGTGCTCAATATTCATTAAAGTGCATTCGTCGTCTAGAACCTGTTTTTGCGTGTCGGCAACTTTCATAAAAATATCATTACATGTTCTATTTACGGGCTGAATATTCCTAAAATAAAATGCATTTGTCGACTAAAACTTGCTTATGTCTTTACAAATTACTCTCTACATGCAAAAATGTCAACGACTTTCATAATAATACAATTATGGGCTCTATCATTAGCTTATTTTTAAATCTCTATGATGGTGGGTCATATGTATTAACTAAAACCTTTGTATATTTGGTTATTATGAATACAGTTTTCGTAAATATCTCCAAAACGAAAAGTCACAGAAAGACCAAAAAAAGGGAGGTGCACAACTAGATGTTATAACAAGCTTGTATACCAATTTTCAATCTTCTATATGTCCAACTGTTTTTGGGGGCCGCTGTAGCCCAGTCAGTAAAGTGCCGGGCTTGTAATTGGAAAATTGCAGGTTTGGTACTCAAGCCGGCCAAAGACTGTTGTATACACTAATGGTGGCTGGTGCATGTAAACTGCCATGAATGCAATGCCCTACATGTTCCCATAAAAAATTATACCTCTGGGGACAGCTCCGAGCCAGACGCCCTGTAGCGTGCATTCCACTGACTCCAAACCACTGCCATTTGCGATGTGAGTGGTGTCAAGCTAGAGCTCGTTGGAGGACAGAGTGGAGATCTGTTGTGTTTTCTGATGAAAGCCGGTTCTGCCTTGATAGCCATGTGTTGGTTAGAAGGAGGCCAGGTGAACGCCTGTCTGCGGCCTAGACACACAGGGCCTACTTCTGGAGTTGTGGTTTGGGGAGCAATTTCGTATGACAGCAGGAGCACTCTCGTGGTTATCCCACGCATCCTGACTGCAAATTTGTACGTCAGTCTAGTGATACAATCTGTTGTGCTGCCATTCATGAACAGCATTCAAGGGGTGTTTTCCAGCAGGATAACGCTCGCCCTCATACCGCTGTTGTAACCCAACATGCTCTACAGAGTGTCGACATGTTGCCTTGCCCTGCTAGATCACCAGATCTTTCTCCAATCGAGCACGTATGGGACATCATTGGACGACAACTCCAGCGTCATCCACAACCAGCATTAACCGCCCAAGTGCAACAGGCATGGAACTCCATCCCATAAACTGATATCCGACACCTGTACGACGCAATGCATGCACGTTTGCATGCTTGCATTCAAAATTCTGGCGGTTACACCGGTTACTAATGTACCAACATTTCACATTTGAAATGGCTCTACCTGTGATCTTGAAACTTAATCAATTAAATGTTACCTAGACAAATGTATTGCTGAAATTTCATTACTGTACAATAATTTTTTCTTGGTGTTGGGATTTTCTTTTCCATCAGTGTATATATATATATAAGTGTATTTTTCAGTTGAATAAAATGTTAGAATATTTTGTGAAAACAAGTAGTAGTATGCTTATAAATTTTCTGAAGGTAAAAAAAAAAAAAAAAAAAAAAAGAAGTTAAAGAAAACATGACCCTTTGTCAGGCGAATAAAGTAGGCATGAGTGTTTGTTTGCAGCACTCTTGCCTACTTTGTTTGCCCGACAAAAGGTAGTGTTTTCTTTCGACCCAAAACAACTGTTGTGAATTATTACATTTTATGGTGTTTATTCAAATTTTTTATATTTTTTTAATCACAGTTCCATGGTTCAACAAGGTTTATCATTTCTTGGAAAAGATACTAAAAGCTTTCATTGATGATATATGTCAAGTATAAAAATATGGATATGATGGTTTTGTATGTTCGCTTTTTTGTAAATGGATTACGCAGAAAATTATAAGTGTAACATTTATATAGTTCATAAATTTTAGGCTTATTGAATGTACATCAAACATGATGTATCACGTTTGTGCAATTGCTTATTTATTACTTAAAATAGCATAATATATTGTATAATAATAAGATAACTACAATATTCGGTTAAACAATCTTGTGTGGTAATATTTGCTTAAATATTCATATTGTAAATAACCGCTATCACATTTAATTGTAACTGTCTGATTAGTCAGTTATTTATTTATTTTTATTATTTATGATATTCTATATAGCTGAAAAAATACAAGCCACAATCTTTTACTATTAATGCTGTAATTGACTTTTGAAAAATAAAAATATTTTTATCAAATAATTATGCATATATATAATTAATAGCTGCAGCTATTTCATTATATTTAAATTCAATATCAGCTGTTAGTAAGCTTTGAATTTAAAATTTTGCTATTAAAAATATTATTAATATTTCTCTTTCAGGATACAATGCTTTAATTCAAGGCTAAGTAATTGGTTAATGCTTGTGTGTTATATTCAATCGACTGTATCAAGTTATTTAGTCATTTAGCTAAAATGAATGTATATGAAGAAAAAAATTCAGTAACAAAGTAATAAGCAATTGGGAAAAATTAGATCCAGCAGCAGAGAATTCAAACACAGTGAAGAAGGAAATATAAAAATATAGAGAAGAAAATGTATTGAAGGGGGGGGGGAAGTATTGTGTAATCTTGTAACCATAAACAAAGTAATGGGAGAGGCAGCAGCATATCTCCCCCTCCATTTTTAATGGGCAAAATTTTGTAATTTATAGTGTTTAAACATGAAGTTTTCATTTAAAGATTTCAAACAGTTAAATACTGAATTTAAATGTAATGAACCAGCTGCAGATATAAATTACACATATGTATAGTTATTTGAGAGTGAAGTATTTTTATTCTTTAAAACTCATTTTCAACACTAATAATAAGTTGTATATTTTCATCTATATAGAGTTTTACACATAATAAAATAAATAATTGACTAATCAGGCTTTTATAATCAAATGCAGTAGCTGTTATTTACAATAAAAAGAACTTTTATGGTTTACCGCACCGAATTCTTAAGTTTTACCAAATATTGCTGTCAATAGTATAGATAACTATAAAAATAATTGACTAATCGGGCTTTACAAACGAATGTTGTAGCCTTTATTTACATTTAGAAGTATATTTATGTATATCTGTCTTGTAAAATAATACAATATATTATGTTATTTAAAAAAATGAATAAACAATTACACCAACATGATATATCACGTTTGATCTACATTAAATAAGCCTAACATTTAGGAAATATACAAATGTTACAACTATAATTTTCAGCATGATCCATATTAATATTTTTAATATTTATTCTTACTTACGTGAACAAATAAAACCATCAGATACCGAGAAAATATCATTTTCGTGCAAAGAAAAGCTTCGCCATGTTAATTCATTGAATGAAAATCATCATTTATTTCTAACACAGTGACCAGCGGCCATGTTTTTACAGACGATAGCAGACCTGCGATCTAGTGATGGGTAACTCATGCATGAGGCATGACATTGTCACACCTCATCACAGCGGTTTGTCATGATACCTCATAATTATTTTTTGTATTACTTCAAAAGTCATGTCCCATTCAACCACTCACTCAGTGCTTCAAAAGTTTTTCCTCATTCATTCACCGCCTCATTCAATACCTCAAAATTTTTGTCCCGTTCAAAGACACACATTCAACGCTTCAAACGTTTTGTCATCTTCATTCACTCATACAGAACTTCAATCTATCTGAACTGGATTTGAAGTACTTCAAAAATTTTGTCCCATTCATTCAATGGGGTGAGATTCAGATACTCAGAATAAAAACACAAAGCAGAGAAAGCCTGAATAGAATGACATGACTGAATGAAGTGTTATGTTTGTAATGCATTGCATTGTGACACTGGGAGGTTAATGTGTGAGGGATATGTTGTAAGTTCGGATCCTGCAAGAAGCGGAATTTGTAGTTGTGTTTGTAATTCAAGGTCGTCACCTGTCTGTGGGTGGTCGTGGTGTGACCTGTAATAGAAAAGAATGCCTTAGGGACAGGGGGGAATAAAATAAAGGCAGAGAAAACTATTAACGACACCTTGGGTTGGCATTATACCAAAGAACTTCTAATAGATATTGAAAGATCTTTAATTATACTGCTCGCGGGGGCGGGAGGAGGTGACGTGTTTACCCGCAAAATGTTTCTCTTCTATGTAAATAATAATAATGAAAATTTGCTTTTTTCTGAACATAATCTTTTGAATGCAAGACACTGGAGGACATTATTTTCTTTCATAGCAATTATGTTTAGCCATAAGTTTAATTTCTGAAGAAGAAAGGCATAAAAATTAATATTTAACATTTAAAACATATGCGAAAATTATTTATCTCTGAATATATATTTGCTTCCTTATTTTACTTTTTTTTTTTTTTTTTTTTTTTTTTTTTAACGCTGTGAATATTTAAAATAGTGGATTTTTTTAACAGTAAATGTAATACGAAAGAAATTTTATTACGCTGTGCACTGAAGTTTTGTTTATATTTACAATAATCACTTTTAATATAATTTTCATCATACACTAGTTTTAACATGATTGCATAGATCACGAATTTGCACCTAGTTGAACATAGAAGTTTTAATTTCCGGTGCTTTGCATTTGAAATCTGTGAGCTCTCAATTTTTCCCGACTAGTGATTTGCCATAAATACGTGAAAATTTCTGCATTGAAGAATGCATTAAAGATACTTTTATGAGAACGTTTCATTATCTAAATTCTTCGAAAGAATTTTTTTTTTTTTTTTTTTTTTTTTTCAAGTAATTAAAAATAATCTTTACATTACAACAGTGGTACATGTACCCTGAATGCTATGTGTAAAGGACAGGCCTATTCTAGTTAACAGCAGGACGTAAACAGCGAAATGTTTATTAATACACCCTCTTTTTCTAATGGGTAGGGTTGGGTTGGGTTGTAGGGATTAAAGGTCAATTGACCGCACCAAGGACCCAGGCCCGAGGGGGAGTGCCCTCGGGGTTTTTCTAAGGGATCCTAGCCCGTATTTACGCAAGTTCCGGAGAAAACCACGGAGGTCCGAACGCTAGGCCGAAGAGCACGACCAGGCTTTGAGCCCAGCACCTCACGTCTATCAGCTTTGAGCGCAGAACCGCCCCTTTTACTTAAGGGAAAATATCTTTAAGTTTGAAAATATTGTAATACCTTTTTTTTCTTTTTTTCCTCTTACCCATGTATGGCAGAGAAAGTGTTGTTTTTTGATCGAATTTTTGAAACGGTATTTTTAATATATTTGAACGTTTTAAGGTCTTCTAAATTCGAAAATCACATTTATAATGGTTGTTTTGTGGGTGTCTGTGTATGTAATAAGCATATTTGAAGAACAAAGCTAAAAGGAGCTGTGCTCTAGAGTTGCTGCACGAACTTAACTCTTATGGGCCAATGTATATCCCCTTATATATAGCTTACAAGTATATATAAATATCCTTTCATGTGCGCAAGTGCCTTGTGAAAAAAAAATTTTAAGTTATGAAAATAATTAAAAGTCGGTTGTGTTCTTAATTTGGACAAGAACACTTAAAAGATTTTATTTATTTATTTATTTTTGTACGTTGAAAGGTCTTTAATTTTTAGTTATGATAAAATAATACACAAACCTAGCTTCATCTTCTAAATATTTAAGTGTTTTTTTTAAAAAAAACTAAAAATAGTTCACAAATCATTAAAAAAATTTTAAATTGATTGTCAGTTTTTCATGGTGCACGCGATTAAGATGATAGATATTAGTTATACCTGCCAATTTAATATAGAACATAAATAATTTTCATACCATTATTTACAAATAATAATCTTCATCTTATTTAATTCCATATAAATATCACAAAAGAGTACTACTAAAAAGTAATGATATAAAGAATGGATAATCCATAATAAATTGACATGTATAATCTTTGTTGTACCTGAACCTCCTCCTTTATTCATACATAATTTATAATTAACTTACAGACATTATTTATTCAAGTGAAATTTCCTGTGGACCCATATTAAATGCTTCAAATTTGTGATTTATAAAAGTGGTCTAAAATTTTAAAATTGTATTTATCTTTTAAATGTTCTTTAAATGTCCTTTTCTTCTTCTTCTTCTTCTCTCTCTCGCTCTTTCTTCTTCTTCTTCTTTTTTTTTTTTTTTTTTTTTTTTTTTAAGGCTTATGTTCAAAATTATAAAAGCTTTTATCATTTAAAATTATTCATAAATTTCATCTATATGTGTTATTTTTATATTTATGACATTAAAAGGATTCCAATTCGAAGCACTGAAAATTACGTTTCTTAAGTTAATTCAGTAAACAAATAGTAATAATGCTGGCAATTAGAAATTTCAATGTGTCATCATAAGGTTAACTATATTGCTTCTGCACTTCAATTTAGAGTTTTTAGACCACTTTTGTATACAATGTAATTATATCGCTATAGAGAAATTATTTTCTAGTTCAAAATTTTACTTTCTCTCACCCATATATATGGCAAAGAAAGTACTGTTTTTAGGTAAAATTTTCGGAAGTAAGTTTTGTTATATTTAGATGTTTTGAGATCCCCTGAATACAAAAATCATGTTTTAAGCGGTTGGAGTGTGTGTGTGTCTGTTATCAGCATATCTCAAGAGCAAATAGTAGCAGGAATTCGAAACTCGCTATCTTAAATCTGTATCATATAGGGGCATTAAACTTGTCATTGAGATTAAGTAAATAGTTTACATACAGAGACATCCAAAACAAATTCTAATACATTACGACTATGGACGAAATTTTTGATGAGTATACAGTTTAACATCTCTGCATTTACATCTGTTATATGCATGGAAGCATGTTTTGTGCGGAATCAGCTATAAAAATTTTCGTTAGTTGTTCACAGGGCTACCCAAAATATTAAGAATAAAGTGGGACTACGTTAGGAAATTGTTACAAATGCATTTCAGGTTGTGCTGTGTGCGATTAATGTGGATCCCGGAAAAAAGGGCACCGGAAAAAAGGGCACCCGGAAAAAAGGGCGCCGGGAAAAAGGGCACTTTTGCGATTTGCGAATCGTAAGACGCAATAAACACGAAAATCCAAATCGGAGTCTACAGATGACTCTTATATTGAATTAAAAATATTTAGGGATAACTTTTGAGTGAAAATTCAGTAATTGCTTAATATAACTAGGTGGGGGGGGGGGTGGAGCTGGATGGGAAATGAAAAAGAAAATAATGGTTTTTATGTAACCATGTAATTAATATTAATGAAACTGTGATAGAAATATAGATTATTAAATTTTTCAGCGAGGGTCAAATGTAACAGAGTAGTTTTTTTTTTTTTTTCAGTGGGAGGGGGGGGGGGCAGATACAAGAAACATAATTTTTTATTGTTACCTGTTACTGATTGCAATGAAAATTTTTATGAATGTCTTCTCAAGAAAATTTTTACTAAGTGTTATATATATGTAATACAAGGTATGTATATATCCTTACGAGGTATATATATATAACACTTAGGGAACATTTCTCAAACGGTAAATGACATTTATAAAATCTCTCATTACAGATCGTCAAAGGGTGATTAAAAAATAGTCAATTTCTTTTCCTCTGCTCCCTCCACCAGCCTACTTTGTTATACCTAACTCTTACTAAAAAACTTCATAAACTATAAGTTAAATTTATCGTTAAAATAAAACTGGTTCCATAAAAACCATTATGTTCTTTTTGTGTTTGCCTACCTGGTACTCCCCCCCCCCCCCCCCCCACACACACACACCCTAACAGTTACATGCAATACTCAATAAAATGTTTCCTAATGAGTCAGTGGGACTAGTTTTACTACAATCCTGAACGGGGTGATATAAAAACATTCATTTTCTTTTTCTCTGCCCCCTAACTTCCCCCTCCCCCCCCCGTCCTTATACGTATTACTCACAGAAAACCTTGATATATAATGAATGATATTTTATTCAAATTTTCATTAAAATCAACCACAGAATCATAAAAAAAATCTATATTATTTTCTGCTCGCATTGCTCCTTTCCCCCTTCCTGTGAAATAATGTTTAAACATTAAATGACACTTATAGATAGTTATAAATTTTCATTACAATCCGGAACAGGGCGATTAAAACATAGTGAATTTCTGTTCCTCTGCCTTTCTCCCCTCAACAGTATTCTTTTACAAGCAACCATCATTGGAAACCTTTATAAACTATTTTTATTAATTTATTGGTTCAATAAAATTGGTTGCATATAAACCGTAGCTTTATTTTGCTTTACCCTACGAACCACCCCTCTCCCCCCAATAGCTACTAACCGTTTTTTTTTTTTTTTTTTTTTTTTTTTTCTGAAACAATACATGAGCATTTTTTTTTTTTAACTGAGTACTAAAAAAAAAAATTCATTTTCTTTTTCTCTGCCCCCTAATATCTCCCCCTTATACGTAACACTCACTGAAAATCTTCATAAATAATGAATGGTATTTATTCAAAGTTTCATGTAAATCGTTCACAGACTCATATAAAAACATTATTATTTTCTGCTCACTTATCTCCTCCCCCCCCCCTCCAATGAAAAGTTTCTTAAACATTCAGTAACACTTAATAAAATTTATAAATTTTCATTACAATCCGGAACAGGGTGATCTAAATATAGTCAATTTCTTTTCCTCTGCCCCCCCCCCAAAAAAAAGCGCATTCTTTTAAACATTTTGTTTCTTTTTATAATTTTTCTTTTCTCATTGAAAAGCTATAATTTAAATAATAAACTATATATAATAATAAACTATAATTTATAATAATTTATTGTTTCGATAAAATTGGTTACATACAAACCATAATTTCTCTTTTCTTTATCCAACGACACCCTCCTCCCTCAGTAGCTACTTGCGTCGCTAACTGATGTTTTTCTTAAATAAATACATGGCACTTTTTCTCTTTTTCTTTTTACAATCTTTAACTGGATGATATAAAAATATTCATTTTCTTTTTTTCCGCTCCCTAACCCCCCCCCCCCTCCATTATACGTAACATTTACAGATAATCTTCATGAATAATGAATGATGTTTTTTTTTTTTAAATTTTCATTAAATTCAGCCACAGACTCATTAAAACCATTATAATTTTCTGCTCGCCCCCCCCCCCTTTCCTGTAAAAATGTTCTTAAACATTAAATGACTCTCATAAAAATTTATAAATTTTTATTACAATCCGGAACAGGTAGATTTAAATATCGCCAATTTCTTTTCTTTCGCCCCCCCCCCCAACAGTAACCCCCCTTTTACAAGTAACCCTAATTGAAAACCTTTATAAACTATAAGTTTTATTAGCTTATTGTTTCAATAACATTGGTTGTATAAAAACCACAATGTTCCTTTTCTTTGGAGAACTGCCCTCCCCCCACCTCCCCTCCAATGTTGCATGCCATACTCAATGAAATTTTTCTTAACAATGAGTAAATGACACAAATTCAGTACAATCTTATACCGTGTGTTATAAAAACATTCGTTTTCTTTTTCTCTGCCCTCTAAGCCCCTTCCCCCACCCTATTATTAGTAACACTCACTAAAAATATTCATAAATAATCAGTGATACACAAATTTTCTTTAAAATCAGACATGGACTCACAAAAAAAGTACTATTATTTTCTGCTCACGTAGACCCCCCCCCCCTTTTACTTATTAGATATATATAACACTTAATAAAAATTTTCTTGAGAAGAAATTCATAAAAATTTTCATTGCAATCAGTAACAGGTAACAAAAAAAAAAAAAAAAAAAGATTTTATTTTTCTTGTATCCGCCCCCCCCCCTCCCTCAGAAAAAAAAAAAAAAAAAAAAAAAAAAAAAACTACTCTGTTATACTTAGCCCTCGCTGAAAAAAATTAATAATCTATATTTCTATCACAGTTTCATTAATATTAATTACATGGTTACATAAAAACCATTATTTTCTTTTTCATTTCCCATCCAGCTCAACACCCCCCCCCCCCCATTTATATTAAGCAATTACTGAATTTTCACTCAAAAGTTATCCCTAAATATTTTTAATTCAATATGAGAGTCATCTGTAGACTCCGATTTGGATTTTCGTGTTTATTGCATCTTACGATTCGCAAATCGCAAAAGTGTCCGGTATCCGATTAATGTAGGAATATACTTGCGTGCACAGTGTGGTGTGTACGTAATTTATATATGACATACAGATCTACCAATAATTAAGCAAAAGCGTTATTTTCTATTGAATGTAATTGGTGGAAGTTCTTTAGCTTTACCTGAGATATAGCCTCCCATTAAATTGTGGAAATCGCTGTATAGCAGCGCCACCTGTTGAGCATTTGGCACCAAAAGTCGATAGGCCCTAATTTAGGCATCTACATATAAATTTATAAACAATTCTGAACAGTAGTCCAGGAGATACATTTGCCACAAAATTTTTGTCTCTCACACGCACACACAGACGGACAGACATTCGCAAAAAATTGTAAAATTGTATTCTAGACTTCTCAAAACGTGAAAATCTGTCGAAAACCAGAAGTCGGAAATTTTTACGAATCCAATATTTTCTACTATTGAATAAATAAGAAAATAAAAAGGGTCAAATCTTGTTTTGGAACCCACAAAACATGTAAATCCATCAAAAACCATAAGTAGGAAATTTTTACGAATCCAATACTTTCTTCCGAAAACATTCGTGAGTTTTTATAAGCAAGTGAAGAGTGAAGTGCCTGAGAAATTACTTAAAACAATCATTTTAACACCTTCTTGTTAAAACTAAACATTTCTTTAACAATCTTAATATTTTCGAAAAGTCAGCTTTATTTGTTAAAAGTATTTAAATTTTTGTGACTATTACTTCTTTTAAAGAAATAAAATAAAATTTCTCAGTGATTCCTTAACTTTCTTTCCAATCATTTTAACAGTAATCTTCATGACAAGTCAATTCATTCAATTCAATTCACTTGTGCTTGTGACATGAAAAACTACCTAACTGATAACAAGACATAACAGATGACACAGTCCTTCATTTCATACATACGTCTTCCTTCACTCTTTTGGAATTGTAGGTACCATATGCAAGCCCCTCATCTCTTAACACTAAACTTCACGACAAAACAATTCCTTCAAATCACTCGTGTCATGAAAAACAACCTATCTCACAACTGACTACAACATATGACAAAATACTACTTCATTTCATTCATACATCTTCGTTCACACTTTTGTAGTTGTAGTTACCGAATGTAGACCTCAACTTTTAACACTAATCTTCATGACAAAATCACTCTTTCAGTTCAGGTGGGACATGACAAACAACCTACATCACAACTCACTACAACATATGACATAGTACTTCATTTCATTCATGCATCTTCATTCACTTTTTTGAACCTCTCACCTCTTCACACTAATTAATTTTCATGACAAAACAACTCTTTCAATTCACGTGGAACATGACAAACAACCTACCTCACACCTCAGAACTCACTACAACAGATGACAAAATATTTCACCTCATTCATTCACCTTGCTCTCTCTCTTGCAACACCTCATGTCATTTGAAGCATGACATTGTCCCACTTCAAAATATTTTGAAGTGCCTCAATGTCATGACAAAAATTTTTCCTGTCTTACCCATCACTACTGCGATCGACTTGTGAGAGCTCCGAGGCAGTCGCAAATTTTCCCCTCATCGCTCACAACTTTGCGATCAGTTTTGTAAACAAATGTTGCGTTTGGATTGAAACACAGCCAGATTTGTGATTGTTTACCTATTTGTGATCACAATGTTTCAGTCTGGATGTAACTGTTGGAGTCGCTTTTCAGCCGCGGTGGCGGTAATACCAACTACGGTTATTGGTGAATACCATTTGAGCGTTCAAGTCGGGTTTTCGCGGTAAACCGCAGGTTGAGGTAAACGGTGAATACGGCCGTAAATTAGGTGCTCTATGATTAGTGATTGAATTCTTACGGCCCGACACTCCCCCTTATTTTATCTTCCTCTATAAGGCTTCGCTGTGTCAGGTGATCCGTAAGGTGTTTTAGCTATTATATATATGTGTGTGTGTGTGTGTGTGTAACGTTCTATTTTCACATGTTACTTAAAACTAATAAAATAAATACAAATTAAAAAAATTGAGGAGTCACATTTCGTAGGTCTTTATTGTTCAGTGTCTGGACTCCAAAGAGGCAGATGCAGAATATACAAGCTAGTAGCTATAGATTACGTCTACATGATAGTACATGTACATTTTAGTTTTAATTTACTTTTCATAACCTAATATGGTAATGACAGATGAACAAAGGATTGGGGATCTTACACAATTAACTTTTTCGATATGTGGCAAGGCTGATTAAATATCTAAACCCGAATGGAATATATAGTTAAAATTATAAATTCTTAATAAATAATATTGATTAAATTAAATTAATTATCCAGATTAATGAGATATTAATTTTATTATTAATATAACCGAGAGGACTACACCCTATGCGTCCATAGGATGGAAGACACCCAGGAGTAAGTAGATTAACTCTTAGAATAACCTCAAATTTTTGAAAAATCCTAAAACTACAAAAATTTCAAATTCCAAATCCTTCATCCATTTATACTAACATATAAAAACATAAAAATAAAAAGCAAATTGGATAGTGATAATACAAGAAAGGAGACAATTTCTCTGGCAAGAAGATACCTAAGTTTTATCCTCTTACCGTCATGCTCGCAATCCCATCCTGAATTAACATTCCATTGTATACAATGGATAAAATAAATAATAAAATTATATTAACAAAACCATTAAGATATACAACCTTTTACTTATTTTCACGTTACATCTTTGGTAGACTAGTTTCATCTGGGGCGCCCCAGCTTGGTCACTACCTTGTTTGGTGTTCGAAACTGTGGTCTTCCTGTCTTCTTGTTCTTTTAAAGACTTTACGCCATTGGCGGTTAAGGTGTTACATCTTTGGTAGACTAGTTTCATCTGGGGCGCCCCAGCTTGGTCACTACCTGGTAGTGACCAAGCTGGGGCGCCCCAGATGAAACTAGTCTACCAAAGATGTAACGTGAAGATAAGTAAAAGGTTGTATATCTTAATGGTTTTGTTAATTAAATTGCTTCATGGATAAAATGTTTCAAATAATATTATAGTTTTAAAAAATTAAAGAACACGCTTTTATGGAAATGTGAACTAAAAAGCATAAAATATCTATCTCAGTATTAAAATTCAGGGTAACAGAAAATCGTGTGAGTGACACACCGTAATATTTACACACATTTAAATCTTTAATTAAAATAACTTAGAATTAACAAAAACCATTTTTAAAAGATCTCCCCTAACGGGGATCGTACGCTGGACCTTTAGGTTCGTAGCGCGGCGCCTTACCTCTACGCCATAACGTTCACATAAGAAAAGTATTTTTTTTTACAATATAAATTTTTTGTTTGCTCCCAGAGAAGTTACAAACAAACAAACATATATACATACATACATACAGGTGAAGCTAATAAAAGCGTGTTAAAAATAAATAAAACAATAATAATAATAAACAGAATATATTTTCAGGCCCTGTAAAAAACACTAAATTACAATCAAAGTAAATATACGCTAGCGATACTACATATGAAATATTACAACAGTTATTAATGAGTGCTCATAAAAAGAAAAAATAATACAAAATACTGGTAAGGTAAGGCCTTATTTACATTTTACAATTTTTGTTAGAGATGCATCTCTTGATATTTTAACTTTACCTAATACTATTTATCACAAAAGAAAAGTGTACCTTACGATCACTAAATCAATACAATATGCAAACAGTTTATACAGTTTAGCAGGTAATTACTGAAACATAATATTATAACATTTTTCTTGTTACACAATGTAGTCTGAGTTACTCAAATGTACTTTATTTTCTCATTGAGTGAGTTATTAAGTTCATAAACATTATGCTTTTACAAGATAAACAATTATCAATGTTTTTATTCTCAGTACATATTTTCATATTCTCAATACGCTTATAAATAAAAAATTTTAAAATACTGGAAATATAAAACTGATATATCAAAGAAAATAAACAAACTCATGAATAATTAAACAGAATTGTCCTATATTGTTATAATTTTATGATATAAAGAAATCCAGATCAATATTTTTACTTGTTTACAGATAACTTATCAGAGTATTTTTTTTTTCATGATAATTACTGTAATTTAAGCATTTTCACTTAAAAAGAATAGGAAAGTATTATACATGAAAGAGTAACATAGATCTCTTTCCATATTTTATTCTATATAAAAGAATATTAATAAAAGAATATTAAAATAAACCAAAATAATTTAAAATTTATCACAAATTTCCTGCTATTAAAACATTAAAGTCCTCATAGATTTTTATTTTTTTATTTTTTTTACTAAACAAATGAAAAGTTTACTTCCTAATAGGTATTTTTGAAGGTCGTTGAACTAATTTAAATTTGTCAGCAGAATTAAAAAATCTTAATCTGGTAAAATGAATGATGTCGGTTTTCTTGTTAGTTAAAAAATCAGGTCTATTTATTTCAAATGTTACCTCTGATAGTTTCTTAATGATTTTGAAAGGTCCATCAAAAGGGGGAGATAATTTTCTAGTATTCGGGTATATAAAATTTTCAACCATGACAATATCTCCTTCCTTAAATGGAGAATCTAAAATAATTTTGTCATACCTTACTTTGTTTTTCTCATGGTCTTTAAAGGAGGATATATTTCCATATTTGGTAGGGGAGATTCATACGGTAATATGCCATTCAGTAAATAATTAGGAGGAAATGAGGTTACTTGGTGTGGTGTATTGTTGTATTCTGCGGTCGCTTGTTCCAATAATTTTGGCCATGGAGTTTTCAAATTTCCGTTATAAATTTTACATTTCATCCTCTGTATAATTGTTGCCCCAACCCGTTCCTGTTTTCCATTACATTGTGATCTATGGGATGGTGTTAATCGTTGAGTGACACCATTACATTTAAGAAATGTTTAAATTTAGGAGAAGTGAAAGCTCTATTTCTGTCACTCAACAGTTGTTTAGGTTTTGCAATTTGGAAAATTTGCTTCAAACAGTTAATATAGGTCTCACTGGTTGCATTAGTAATAGCAAAAGTCCACACATACCTTGTACAATGGTCAGTTATGCAATGTAAATATTTTTTGGTGGAGTGGTAATATCCTAAACCTCCTATTGTATCAATAGACATTAATTCAAAAGGTAATTTTGCAGGTGGTAATGTTTGTAGTAACCCAAATCTTTTCTGATGACATTTTTTGTTTAGTTGGCATATCTCACAAAATTTTACATAATTAGAAACATCAATTTTTATAGATTCCCAATAATATATAGGTGATAAAATTTGTAACATCTTTTGGACCCCTGGATGGCCAAATTGTATATGTGCATTTTCCATTAATTTCAATCTTAAAGAGAAAGGTACTACATTTTTAATTAAACCCTTCTTTTGAATAGTTAATATACCATTTATTTTTTTTAATTTAGGGTTAGATAAATTATCTAGATGTTGATGTTCTCTAATTTCATCTATGTCTAATAATTTAATCTGTGTACTTAAAATTGAGAAATCGGTTGTCAGCTTAAAAAATCTGCTTCGTGATTAGTGGATCTTTTTTTATATTTACGGTACAATCATATACATAGACATTTTAAGGGACCGTCTAAATAATCTACCCGTAAGATGTTTAATTGATTTTAACCACACTAGTGCTGCATGATCAGTGTAAATAGTAAAATGGGTTCCGTGTAGATAGCAATGAAATTTGTCTACAGAATCTATTATAGCTAGACATTCTAACTCAGAGGCACTATAATTTTTTCATACGGTCTTAAGGACCTTGAATGGTATGCTACAGGGTGCAGATTACCGTCGGGATGCATCTGTTTTAAAACACTATCTATGCCATCTCCAGAAGCATCTACGAGCAAACTGCATGGATAATTAGGATTATATATTGATAAGATAGGTTTTGGTATTAAACAATTTTTAAGAGTTTCATATGCTTTTTGACATTCATCATCCCAAACCTATTTCACATCCTTTTTTAATAAATTATTGAGAGGTTTTCTTACTTCAGCATACTTAGGGATAAATTTACACTTCCTAAAAATCTTTGCAATTGTTTAGTATTACATAGAGGAACAAGTTTTTTGATAGTTTCTACATTTGCATTATTTGGTGAATAAGTCCCCTCCCCAATTTCCTACCCCAAAAAAGAAATCTTTGTTTGTGCAAACTGGCATTTAGAGAATTTTAATTTAATGTTTTCCTTCTCGCAAATTTGAAAAAGAGTTTTAAGTTGTTCTAAATGTTCCTTTAAATTGTTTGAAAAGACTACCACATCGTCAAAATAATTTAAGGCAAAATTTACCTGATATTTATTTAAAATTTGCTTTAATGACCTTTGAAAAATAGCGGGGCTTTTTTTATAACCGTATGGAAGAACTTGAAATTCGTACAATTCGAAATTACAGGTAAATGCTATTTTGTCTTTACTTTTGTCCTTTAGGGCAATATGCCAGTATGCCGATGTTATGTCTAAAGTTGAAAAAATTCTAGCTTGATTCAGTTGGTCTAATATTCCATCAATCCTGGGAATTGGTTCTTTATCAGTTTTACAAATTTCATTGATTCTTCTGTGGTCAATACATAACCTTGTTTTTCCCTCCCCTCTTTTATGTGTTAATGCCATTGGGCTACAGTAACGGCTATAGGATGGTTTAATATTACCATATCTTAAATGTGCATCAGTTATTTTTTTTAATTTCAGCATTATCTTTTTGTGACGCCCGATAGGGTCTCAAAGATACAGGATTTCCTGATGTTAAATTTACTTTAGCTGATTCCATTCTAATCTTCCCAATATCAAATTTATTTTTAGAAAAAAATATGAATGAAGGATAGTATTACAGATTCCAGCTCCGTCACCTGATCCATTTCAGCGAATCCAGGTAAACACTCCAGAATAGCCAAATGACTTTCAATGTTTTCAGCCAAGTGAGGGAAGCTACCATCTCCAACGCTCTCCTTTGCTACACATGCATTATCGATAGAGTGAATATTTGTTTTATCAACTTTACAAAATATAAAATTACTATTGTTCACATTTTCGTTAAAGAAATTTCTATTTTCAACAAAATTATACTTAGTACTATTGACATCATCATAAAAACTTTTATCACGAGGATCACAAATTTTAATAAAGTTATCATTGATATAATTTTGTTTAAGTTTCTTAGATTTTTTACTAATTTTAATTTTATCCAGTTTATGCAAATAGTATGTACTCATTGACTCTTGTTTAATGTTCATATTATGATAAGTTATATCTTTATGCCCTTGGTAAATTTTTCCCTCCCTCAAATCAATATATAAATTAAAAAGTAACATAAGTTCTAATGATAACAAAATATAAGGTAAATCAAAGTCAATGACATACATACGAATCTTCTTTGAATAGCTACCTATTTGTGCACTTACTCTATAACTTTGTTTATCCATACGTGGCCTTGCGTTTGTCGAATTGTTTTATTTACATTTGATACTTCTATGTATTTTAAATTTGTTAAGAAATTTAATGGTATAATTGTAATATTGCTTCCAGTATCCAATACACATAAATCTATCTCTCCAGTGTCCGGAAAATCTAGTTCAGTTTGTAAAAAATTTAGTTTTTATTCTTTCAGAAATATGTTCTGCATTTTGCACGCTCATAGGCGGCGTATATTGATATCACTTGGATGGGCATTCTCGGGCTATGTAGCCATCTTCATGACATTTGAAGCAAATCAAGTTAGTTTTTCCTGTTGTCATTGGACGAGGAATCTTCGTTGTCTGACTTGCTTCTTGATAATTTTGTCTGGAATTCGTAGGCTGTTAAGTCCCCATTCTAGGCAGCTGCACATTAGCTAAGGACTTCAAATTCTGCACTTGATTAGGAGCTGATGTGCACTGGAAATAATTGCGAGGCTTAAAACTTGGAGCGTTTGGGTCTAAACTAAATGTGACATTTTCTCTGTAGCTTATTTCCTTCTGTAAAAATGCAATTAAATCTTCTGTATTTGTTTCTTTATTTTTGTCCTTTTGACGTTCAAAAATCAGTAGGAGGTCTGACGATATCAAATGTTTAATGTTGGTATTGATAACAGGACTGCACTTTTGAATGTTTATTCCGAGATTGTTAAGATTTCTTAAATCAATAGAAAGTTCTATAATAAGTTTTTTTTAATTCCTTCACTTGCGCTACAGATGTCCCAGGCTTCATTTCCAAAATTCACTTCACGTTTAAGTCTACGACTCTTTTTTTTGTTGTCATATTGACTCTGTAAAACTTGAATAATATCTTTATAATTTTCTGCGGTTATGGTAAAGCAAGCTACTAATCTTGATGGCTCTCCTTTTAATAAAGATATTAAGGATGTCAATTTTTCTATCACAGCTAAGTCTTGTCTTTGGTTGTTGGTTGCATCGAATATTTGCCAAAAAGAGTTCCATGTATTAATATCGCCTTCAAACACTGGGAGTTCTATTTTAGGGAGACGTGCTGAAATCGTCTGTGCTTCTCTGTTTCTTTCTGTTGTATCAGCAGCACTTTCTGAAACTGCTACTATTTTTTCTTTTTTTCTTCTTTTAAGTTAATTTCAATTTTCTTCAAGGCTTCAATGATTTTTTCTTGGTATTCCTCAGAAGCGTCACAGTCTTTCAAAATTTCTTCACCTTTTTCTGTCGTTATACTAATTATCTCCTTGTCAAGATTTTTCAGTTTTGTTTCTTCTCTTGTAATTGCTCTTTTAAAACTTCTAACTTCATTATACCTTCTGTATTTTTAATTAATTCTTCTTTTCTGAGGAGTTTCGTTACCTGTGTTTTTAGTAATCTTCTTTGTTTCTTTAAATTTTCCATTTTTCAAAATTATATCAGAATACACAATTCACCGAGAGTTTAACGAAAAGTTCTGAATCTTCTGGCGGTAGCTTACCGTCGAATTTGCGGCATGACTTTAAGGGGCGTGTTCCGGTACTCTGCAACCTGTCAATCATTTCTTGCATTCTTTTTTTCTACCAATGACATCGACGCGAACTTTTTCTTTTCTGCTAGCCCAGCAGACAGAGAGAGGCCAAGGTTCAGAGTTCAGAGAGGAGAAATTGTTCTGTCCTCCATAATACTGAAGAGAGGGGTCAAAGCGTATTTCCACAAAGAGGTGCTCTGACTTTTTATCCGAAACTTATGACTGTTTTAAATAGAAAGTAAAATATCGAAAGTAAAGTTTATATTTTTAAGTAAAGTCCATTTTAGATGAAATACATTAGTCTCGTATGGCATTCTATCACTGTCGACTTGTGACATTCTATTTTCACATGTTACTTAAAACTAATAAAATAAAATAAATACAAATTAAAAAATTTGAGGAGCCACATTTCGTAGGCCTTTATTGTTCAATGTCTTGACTCCAAAGAGGCAGATGCAGCATATACAAGCTAGTAACTATAGATTACGTCTACATAATAGTACATGTACATTTTAGTTTTAATTTACTTTTCATAACCTTATATGGTAATGACAGATGGACAAAGGATTGGGAACTTACGCAATCAACTTTTTTCGACACATGGCAAGGCTAATGCAATAACTAAACCCGAATGGAATATATAGTTAAAATTATAAATTCTTAATAAATAATATTGATTAAATTAAATTAATTATCCAGATTAATGAGATAATAATTTTATCATTACAATATATATATCAAAAATTTTGGCATTGAGCACCCCCCCCCCCCAAAAAAAAAAAAAAAAAAAAGAGCAACGGTTAACACTCTGCAGCATAGTCGCCTATTTTTTTTTCATTGGTGATCTCTGTCGAGTAAGCGTCAAAAACGCGAATTTACGCATTGTACTCGAATGGACCAAATCAAGCCAAATTTTGGCGAAAAACGCCTTGGCGTAAGATTGATGAATTACAAAATATGGCAACGTTTAATATTGGGAATCAGAGCGCGCGCGCGTCCGCAGCGAATGTCTTTACTCTTTATTTACCGCATTAATGGGATAGGAAAGGAATTGGCCTCTGCGAGTAAAAGACTAATAATAATTATAATTAATCATATTTATATCAGTAAGTAAGTGTTTTTAAAATATATTTGTATTGTGTGTATATATATATATACTGTATAAGTTAAGTATAATGATATATTGATTATTAGTCTGTGGTACAGATTTGTTTTGCATTCTGAAATTGAGCATGTGTAATGATATTGCATTTTCTATATTTATTACTATATTGTCTTGAGGCTGTAAATTTCTTTAAGTTCAAAGCTAGGTTTTGAGTATTATTCGATAAGCATAAATTATATAAATAATGTAAACTGTTTTTTATCTTTTACAGTAATTTAAAGTAATGTAAAGTATTTGTTACATATTTATTAGGAATGAAAACAAAATCATGTGGAACGAAATGTGACTCTACTACGACTGTTTGCAAACAAAAAATTATTTAATTCTTTTTTTGCAGTTTTATCAAAATATTAGAGTAAGAATTGTTTCATTGATCTTTTCTTTATTTGCATTGTAATACAGTATATGTGACCTGACTAATTGAGGCCGGATATGTTTGCGAATTTTAGAATTTTACATATTTTAGTGATTTTGTTAAAAATATTTATAATAAATCCTTATACCGATATAAGTGATACTCAAAAAAAAAAAAAAAAAAAAAAAAAAAAACGGATATACTGTAATAGTCTTCGTAAGAATTTAATGTATTTCATTTTACACATTCTCTTACAATTTTTCAAACAGTAAGAGTTGTATACACAAGTTCACAATAGTAGATAGTTTCGAGACCGTAAAATTTCGTTTATTTTTTTATTGCTGTTTGTATAATAGTGCTAATTTCTTGTTATGTAACACAACTTTGTTTTTCTGAAATTTCAAATACTTACTGATTTTCTAACTATTCCTTGGCTGAAAGTGAATATAGAGTTCCCATGGGTCACGAGTTTCATTACTATTTTGTCTTTTATGTCACAAGCTATGTTATGTCTTATGTTGTGAGTTTTTTTTTTTTTTTTTTTTTTTTTTGTCACAAATCAAATTTTGTGACCGGAATTTTCTAAAAATACATCTGGAAAAGTCAGGTAATTTTATTCTTGAAATTGAGTGGGAACCCTGAATATTTCTTCTTTGCAATCTGATTCTGTAACTGGCAGTGATGGTGTGTAAATTTTCTTTAATGATCTTAGGATTTTTTTGCAATTACTATTTCAGTAACTGTTAGGGAAAACCTTGTAAATTATAAATTCAGAAATATCTTTTGTAATTTACTGGTATTTTAGATTTACTTCAGATGGAAATATATAATTTTTTATAAATTATGTAATATATAATCATAAAATAATTTAATTGCTATTGAATCTCTTATACTTTATTTAACTTCAGGAATTTTAAAGTAGATTCACAATCAGCCCTATGTATCTGGATCGCTTGTTTCTGGGAACTAGTGCATAGTTACAATTTCAGTACATTTGTTATTTCATTACCTGTGATCATTTGTTCACTAGTGAAATTTTCGGTTGTCTTCAATAACAACCTCATATCAAATACTAACTCTATTTCATATGGCAGTTTCTAGGATTCAGTGGCGGATTTAAGGGAGGGCTAGGGGGCTGAAGTCCCCCCCCAAAGCACTGACATTCACAATTGAATATTGCAATTGTAAATTTTTTATTGGTCTAGCATAACACTTTGAAAAATCTTAGCCCCCCCCCCCCCCCCCCCAAAAGTCAAGTTCTGGATCCGCCACTGCTAGGATTTCTTTTTTCTTTTGGTCATTAACTTTGTCATCGAATTTTTCTTTAAAATATATTTGTTTACATTCAAAAATGTTGTCTACATTTAAGGATTTGAGGTTTTTCTCCAAATGTTCTGTACTATATCTAGGTGTTCTTACACCAATTTGTAGGATTTGAATTAAAAAGATATATATA
The DNA here is from genome assembly GCA_963930645.1 of Salticus scenicus. NCBI lineage: Eukaryota > Metazoa > Arthropoda > Arachnida > Araneae > Salticidae > Salticus > Salticus scenicus. Next base: position 14,628,559 of record OZ005651.1, on the reverse strand, counting down.
GTCGGCATGCGACAGTGCCGATAACCATTTCTTATTTAATTTAAATAAAGGTAATATTTTCTAAAAATGTATATGTGTATTATTTTCGTTCTTATTTTATTGATTTTTTATTTTTATGCAATACTGATTAGATGCTTTTTTTTTTAGGTCAGAGTTGTGAGTAAATACTATTCTTTTGGCCAGCTGGCTGCATTTTTCAAGGCACTAAATAATAATGGTGCTTTTTGTGTCTTGAAAATGTATGCTTGCTAGCAGTTTGATTTTTCACTTCATACAAGTAAAGTTCAGATTACCAATTTAAATTTTAAAGAATTTAATACAGGTATTTTTTTAATCATTTATCTTGTATCCATTTAAACTATATACTGTATAATTTAAGCATGTTTGTTGCATATGTTGTCCATAAAGTAATTTAATCTTTTTGCTTTTTTAAAGTTATGAAATTATTATTTTAAATAATGAGTACTTTTATCATCTGTTATAAAAAAAAAAAACATCTAGGAATGTGTAAATAATACCTTTATTTATAAACATATGATTGTAAAATTTACAACATAAACATTTAAATATAGACCCAATTTTTTTTTCTTCTGGATATTTTTTTTTTTTTTTTTGTTAATGTTACTTTAGAATTTTTTTTTTAACAAGGTTGCAAAGAAAAAAAAAAAAAAACACGCTATAATTCTTGTGATTTTTTAAATAATACTAGTTAATACCCGTCAAGATATGACGGATGATGTTCAACTGAGATTTTTTCACAGTATAAAGTTTAAAATACCCTTGCTTTAATATTTCGCATTACTCTTAACCAGTTTAAAACACTCTGTTTTAATCAATTATCTTTTGGTTGGAGGGAGGAGGGATAATTTTATGAAATTTAAATATACAAAATCTAAGCATACAGTAGGTCCCTATTTCCCTAAAAAGTCCTTATTTTTGACCTTGGTCCCTAAAAGTCCTTTTTTTCATTAAGAGGTCCCTAAAAGTCCTTTTTTTCATTAAGAGGTCCCTAAAAGTCCCATTTTTTCACTGATGATCAAAATAAAGAAAAAAATTCAGATTTTCTAAGTTTTATCTTAAAAATCTAGATTTGTTTCAAATTTTATGCCATAGATGGCAGCACATTACTCTGCATCCATAAGGAAAATGCACCAATCGGAGGACATCTTAAGTAAGAGCCAATCATTGGCAGCCTAATATATTGTAGGAAAAAAGTTTTCTTCTTGATTCTGTGCTTCTTGAGAATTTTTATTTTTTTGTCTTATGTTCATATAAGAATTTTATTTTATTTTAGTAGATGGTATATTTTTCTTGATTCAGACTCCAGTTAGTTAATGTTAGTTCACTTTAGTTAGTCTCTCTGAAGTAAAAGAACTTGTTGATTTTGTTCTTTTTTTCACTTGTTAAGAATTCATGAAATAATTGAACAGCCTGAAGGATATAATTAGGTAAGTTTCTTTTATTTATGTAATATATTTTTCTTTTGAATGCACATATGTTATGATTATTAGATGTGAAATTATACACATGTAATTCAGTATAGCTAAGATGTGTTTAAAAATTAAATATTGCATGCAGATATTTTATCTTTTTGCATCTTCTGAACTAAAGACACAAACTCTTCCATTTTCTTATGTTAAAGATTACAACATAATTACTTACAAAATTCACTGTTATCTTTAATGAATGTACCTTTTTTTGCTTATTTTCTCCCCCATATTAATATATTATACATCCTTGAAATTATAATCAATCACATGTGGCAGTTAATCTTATATTATCTTGATGTAAAACAAATTATTTAAAAGTAGTATAACAAATTTTATAAAAGTAAAAGTAAATTATCAGAATTAGCATTGTTTTAAGATAAATTTGTAGGTACATTATTTTTAATTTATTTCAGGTGTATTCTGTGGCACAATGGGAATATGCCATTTTCAAGACAAATGGCTGGACAAACAGGATTCTAATGGCTATAAAGTATCAGATTGGCTACAAAAAGCCAATCAAGATGAGGCTCTTTGCCGTGTTTGTTTGAAAACATTCTCGATTAACAAAGGATTCCACACAATTATCCAGCATGCTGATGGTAAAATACATCGACAAAATTGCGCTGTTAAATTGAATTCATTGAAATTAGTTTCCAGTTCTAATAATACAATTAAACTCTACAATGCTAATGAACGGGCACGTATAGCTGAATTAACATGGGCTCTTAAAGTTGTTTCTTCAAACTTTTCTGCTGTGTCATCTGATGATTGTGGAGATGTTTTCCGCAAAATGTTCCCAGAAGCTGTACCTGATAATTTTTCTCTATGCAGAACCAAACTTAGTTATTTGTTAACTGATGCTTTGGGTCCTTATTTTCGTGAAGAAATGTTAGATGAAGTAGCTTCTGCTTATTATTCTCTTATTTATGATGAGACAACTAATAATGCTGGTAATAAAGTACTCCAAGTTAGGATAAATTATTGGTCTGACAAGAACAAGCAAATAGTTTCTCATCATTTACAGAGTTTTTTTATGGGCCATGCAACTGCAGAAATTCTGAAAGAAAATATTCTTAAGAGCATATCAGATGCAAATTTGCCTCTTAAAAATTTGATATCTATTGCTAGTGATGGCCCATTTGTCAATAAGAAAGTATTTAGATTGCTTGATGAAGAAATACTTACAGTTAGAAAAAAAGGTATATTGGACATTGGTACATGCACAATACATACTGTGCACAACTGTTTTTTAAAGGGTCTCGAAGAGTATGGATCTGATGCATCTGATTTTATAATATCAGTTTATAATTATTTTGATGACTGGCCATCAAGGTGGGAAGACTTCAGTAAAATACAGGAAAAACAAAAGGTTCCTAGACATCGATTTATAAAACATGTGTCAAGTAGGTGGCTAACATTAGAACCTGCAGCAATTCGGCTGTTAGAGCAATGGGATTGTCTAGTTGAATATTTTTTACGATTTATGCCATCGAAAAAAGAAAAGAAAATGCTGAATACAGCAAGCTATAAAAGAATTGTTGGATATTTAAATGAAAAAACAATGAAATGCCAAGTATTATTTATTCTATCCAGTGCCAAATTATTCACAAACTTTACTTCGTTTTTTCAAAGGGAAGATCCTTTGATTCACTTAATTTATGATGAAATTAAAGACCTTATAATTAAAATTGCAGGCCGCATTTGTAAAGAAGAAGCTATCAAGTCTTTTAAGGTTGACATTAATAAAAATCCTTTTGAAAATAAAAATTTAATTTCTCCAAAAGACATAATTTTCAATGAAGAACTTCGAAAGGAGTTACTTAATCTATCAGAAAAGGATAAAGGTTATTTTTTGAGAGATGTGCAGATGCATTTTATAGCCTCAGGTACGTACCTTTTAAATAAGGATATTTTACAAAATAAAAACTTAAAATATCTCCGCTGTTTGAATCCAAAATTTCAAAATACTCCAAAAAATCTAAAAGTTTTTGCTAAACTTGGTCAACACTTGCCCATAGACATTGAAATTGATGCTCTCTTAGATGAGTGGAAAATCATCAAGCGGGAGTTCAATCATGGAACAGAAAGTGATCGAATAGATTCATTATGGTCAACATATATTACTTCAAAAGGAGAAAATGGAGAGTTAAAATATCCTAACCTCTCCAAGTTTTTAAAGAGTAGCCTAAGTCTGTATCATGGCAGTACTGATATAGAGCGAGGATTTTCCATTTCAAATAATATTCTTTCTGAAGATAGAACTTCGATGAAAGAACGTATGTTAAATGCAAGGTTAAACATCACTGATGCATTAAAACATTTTTCAAATCAAGCTGCTCTAGTTCCCATAACAAGTAAAATGATAAAAAAAGCTAATGTTGCATATCAGTCATACAACAGCTATCTAGAAAATGAAAGGAAAATAAAAGAAGAGAAAGAGAAAAAAGAATTAGAGTTGCGGAAAGCTGCAGAGGAAGAAGAAACTAGAAAAGAAGAAGCTGAAAAGAAAAAGAAACAAATTGCTGACCTTGAAAAGCAGTTGGAAGATATAAACAAAAATGTAGAAGAAGAAGAAGCAGTCTCGGATAAATTAATTGCTGAAGGCAATGAAAAATTAAAAATTGCGTTAAAAAATGGTAACATAACTGATGCTAAAGTTGCCCAAAACATGATTACAGCTGGTGTAACAGCTAATGAGGAAATAAAAGTAAAAAAGGATGAAGCTCATAGCTTGATTAATATTATAAATAAAAGAAAAAATAATTTGATTACAAATTTTGTAAATAAAAAACCTAAAAAAGGTTAATTTGTAAAAAGTTCTGAAGTTGATGTAATAAAACAAGATTTTAAAAATATAAAATTGGTGTACTCTTTTATTATTGAAATTTATTTGATATAATACTTTATGTAAATATTTTTTGTGTTTTTCAGGTCCCTAAAAGGTCCCTAATTTTTAATTTTTAGGTCCCTAAGTCCCTAATATTTTGGTCCAAAGTTGCTGGCAGCCCTGTACCCGTCAAGATATGACGGATGATGTTCAACTGAGATTTTTTCACAGTATAAAGTTTAAAATACCCTTGCTTTAATATTTCGCATTACTCTTAACCAGTTTAAAACACTCTGTTTTAATCAATTATCTTTTGGTTGGAGGGAGGAGGGATAATTTTATGAAATTTAAATATACAAAATCTAAGCATACTCCACTTAATAAAAACAAAATCCTAATGTTTTTCTAATTTTATTCTTAATATGGCCAAAAGAATGTTAGGAGTGATTAAAAGAAAGACAGAATTTATATAAATTATCGAAAAAATCAATATTTCTTAATGAGATGGTAACAATATTTGTGATTAGTGCTGCACCGAGTAGCACTTTGGCCAAGTACCGAATACTCGGCCATTTTCTACTCGCCCGAGTACCGAGTAGTTGTAAGAAAGAATAATTGATGTACAAATGAAGAATTTTGCACATCTTGAAATTAAAAAAAGGCCTTTTGAACACAAAATTAAGTTAAATGGCAAACAGCTTGTTTTCATGAAATGTTTCAGAACTTTAGTAGTGTATATATACACAATTAGGTTCATTGTTATATTTGATACTTCCTACTTAGTGGATTCTCAAAACTATAATAACTGATAACTTCATTCTTTATTATATCTTCTCTTCTCTCTGCATCTATATATATTCTCAGATGCAAATCAGTCTAAGATAATTCTTAGATAATATAAAAGTTCCTATACACTTAGGCTTAATTTAAGATGCATGAAATTTACATATGAAATGAGAACATTAAAATATATATTTTTCATTTTAAGCATGATAGACTTCATTAATCTTCCAATTATATAAGAGTAAAAATTATAGGTGGTTTTGGGCCATAATTTGCTAAACAACAAATTTGATTATTAAAATATACTTTTAAAAACATTTTAGTGTATTAATCTTTTCTTGCACTTTTAAAAGTGTCTTACTTTTATTTGCACAAATATGTAACTAAAGTTCATTTCAGAAAATTTTGGAGTGGAAGGTTGATTTTTTATACCAATTAAGTGAAAAATACCAGAGCCGGTAATCGAACCCGGGCTGATTACCAGCTAGGCATTTCTCACATAGGGTGATGCGATTCCATGCGAAATCAACCAAAAATTTTCAATTTTTAACCTGACCACCTAAGATATCTATGAAACTTGCAGGAATCATTCTCCTTGATGATATAAATGAGAATATATTTTTAGAAATTTTTTCTCTTTCAATTTTTTTAAAATTAATTTTTTAAATTTCGAAAAATCAGCATTTTTTAGCTTGTGTAAGCATTTTCAATCTCAAATTTCTCAAGTTCTATAAGGGATAGAGAAGTTTATGACCCATCATTTTAAAGAATATTTTCCAAGGTTTAATTTGATATGCAACATCATTATGTTAGGCAAAAATTTTAAAAATTATTAAATTTGAAAAATTTTTAAGATAGTGTTTTTTGAAAAATTTTAAAAATATGTTTTTGGTTATACTGAAAGCTATATAACCTGAAACTTAAAGAATGGGATCTCTATGGGATCAGAAGTTATTACAAAAAACTTAGTTATTCTACATGTTAAATTGTATTATAATTACAGTTGAATCTCGAAAATCCGGATTTGGCGGGACCAGATTTTAGAGATTTATTGAAAACTAATTTTTTGTGATAGTATAATAACATACAAACTGTAATTTTATGTTAATGAAAATAAACAACAAATCAAATTGGTTAATTAAAATATAATAAAACACTTATGTTAAATTAAAACAGATTTATTACACTAAAATATAATAAACAACTGATAATGCCTGCTAATAGAGGTCAAGACTCACGGTCGCCACTCGCCACGTGGCGAATTAATTTGAAAAAGTGGCGATAAAAAAACCATAACAATCGGTTTAGAATAATACTTGCAACAAAATATTAGAAAGATGTAAAATAATCAAAGCAATTACTTATTTCAAAAAATTATTTGACTGATATGGAACCAACGAAATAATTGATTATTATTTATTTAACTCGTTACATGAAAGCTGGTGAAAATATTTCACTGCTTCGTTCCAACGAATAATCTGTCGGCAGCAAAATTATCCGAGCACTAGCAATAATCCCTGTACAAAAGAAGTACAATTCATACTGCCTTGTTAAATAAACCAATGTCGAGTTACGTTCTTAGTCAGTCAAAGAACATGACCCGACAAGGATTTACTTAACAAAACAGTATTAATTGATGATTAGAACGTCTGTCGTCATTCGACGTCATGGTGAAATTTAACCTATAGGAGTCTTCATTTACCCCACAAATAAAGGACTATAGCCAATCATAGTGCAGCTTTTACCCACAAACAAAAGGAAACTCCGCCTCGTTCTAGTCGTCCATTGTACTTTTTCGATATCAGAATTATTGGCTAATGCTCGGAAACTTTTGCTGCCGACTGTATATCACCAAAAAAAGTATATCAATATTGGGGAATCTGAATATATATTCAGAGAAAGGATTTTTGATTTTTTTTTTTTTTCCCTAACATTTCAGAACATCAGACTTAATGGCAGTATGTCAGTCAGTCAGGGTTGGGTTTCTTCCGGAAGAAACTAGTTTCTTCCAGGACAGTGGAAGAAACTGGAAAAAACCGAAAGAAACCAACCAAAAGACAAAACAGATGTTCAAAATTAAAATTTATGAACTATATAAACTCAAAGTATAAATATAATGCCAAATCTAAACAATAATTCAATTAATATTAAAAATATCTTTAGAAAAATAAGTCATTTGATAACAAACACTAAGTATATACAGGTGATGGCTTTTTACTTTTCAATCCTAATATTTTTAGAACGTTTTGCATAGATACTATCTTATAATATTATTATACGTTCAAACAGTACAAGTGATAATAATTATGGAATTTTTAGCCATAATATTTCCTTTTTTTTTTTTTTTTTTTTTTTTTAAGGATACAACTTTTTGTATAAGCTCAAAGCTGGTACCTAATGAACTGTATCAATAAGTAAGATACCTACTTTTAAACTGTCCTGTAAGCTCTCTAGGATTAAAAAAAAAAAAAAAAAAATCCATACTTTGTATTTATCTATTTTAAGTTGAAAAATAAAGTGCAGTATTGAACTACGAAAAAACTTTTCATTTGTTTTACAGTCAACTCCCTCTAACTCTCAAAAGTTTTGTCCAGAGGTTGTGCAGATAATAGGAATTTGCAAATTAGAGATCATTGCCTTTGTTTACAGTTTTCTTTTGCAAATACAAAGTCAGTTATTATTAATTAAATAGACATACGAACGGAAAGAGGATTTTTAATAAATTTTAGAATAAATATTTCTTCAATATTAATAAAACTAACCTATCACATTCATATATGATGGTAAATAATAATTTAAGCATATTCAAATAATAGGTACCTATAAAATGTAAACAAACATATTTAAAAAATACGAAACAAAATATTTTTGAAAGTCTGTAAACAATATTCATTGCTGATTGATTTTGTTAAACATTCATGTATAATAGGGTTCATTTTCAGTGCTAGTCTGTATGAATTGCAGGATAATAAATATAAGAATGTTACTCCCCCCCCCCCCTCCCCTTCTCCATTTGTGTTTCAAAGTAGTAAGGATTTATGATAAAAGTTTGATAAAAAATAATTATATTAAAAAAAAAGCTTTTTATATACCCTGTTTTTAAATTTTCTGATGAGTCATTAATAAAATACGTGAGGCTAAAAAATAATACTTAAGCATGCGGAATCAGTTTAGTGAAATAATAATGATAGTGAAAAAAAAAGTTGGTTTTAAAAATAAAATATTACTCCTTTTAGAACAACATATATTATTAGCACTTATCAGTGTGTATAAAATTTTAAATTGATAATGACGTCAATTTCTGTGAAATGCATAATTTAACTTTTTATAATTTTTTCACATTCACATTGAATTAAATGTATTTATTTTCATGTCAAAAAGAAAATGAACTCGTATTTTTTTTTATTTTTTTTTTTTTTTTTTGGCAACAATTAAATTATAGCTAATTTTTTATTGCTATTAAGAGCTTATTATTTTCATATTTTAATTAATTAAAAGAAAACTATTCGAAAATCTGAAAATCTGACTTTGAAGTATTGTGCTGTCACCGGGTTCTGAGTTACTGTGAAAGTTTCAAATGTCTAGCTAGTAGGGAAATTAGTTAAAAATAGATTGCAAGATTTGTACCGGACAAACAAACAAGAATCAAAGTTAATAAAAACATGGTAATAAAAAGTAAAAATGTGAGAAATGTGAATTTTTTTGAAATATGAGATGTAAATTTCTTTTAGATTAAAAAATCAATTACGGATTAAAAGGATTTGCAGATTATAAATATGCAGATTGCAGATTAGAGGGAGTTGACTGTACTGTATGTGACTATAAGGAAAATAAAGTTTTTATGACATTTTGTAATACAGTAATTATTGCATACTGGTTCTTTTAATTAACTGGATTATGTTAAGAGCTGCTTTATTAGAAAATATAAGCAAGTGATCCAAATTATTATTTATTACCAGTTAAAGAAATAAAATTGTCTAAATTATAAAACTTTATACTGTTTTAATTGAAATTTATTTTTTTACTGGATTTTGAGTATTTTGGAACGTGATCATCAGATACCGAGGCTCATTAGCTCATTTTGATTAAAAAAAAAACTCACAATTATTAACTAAATATGTTATTAAATTTATATAGGTATATTTAAAGTTACTTAAAGTTGTTTATAAGATCAATGCATCCATTGTATCTTACAAATCTGCAATTTATAAGATAAATTTTTAAGAAAAACAGTTTCTTCCACTTGAAAGAAACCTATTTCTTCCGGCCGTTTTTTTTCCACCTTGGAAGAAACTTGCCAACCCTGCAGTCAGTTTCAACTATTCTTCTACATATTATTCAATGGAACTTTTGTTGCTTAGTTTGATGATCTCTCATTCAAAAATGAAGCTTTTCGTATTCTGTTTAATATTTAATAATTATTGAATTGAGTAATATTCTATAACTAACAAATATTACTCTTTGAACATAATCAATGAGCATTTTTTTTAATCAATTGATTTAATTTTTTTTAGCTCATTAACCAAAAAAAAAAAAAAAAAAGTTCAAAGAATAACTTTCAAAAAACTTCATATTTCAATGACAGATTGTTATACAACTAAGCAACAAAATCCCATAGGATAACATAGGAAGGAAGAAACAGGGAATTTGATGTGCAACCTTAACAGCCCTCTTATCCTCGTCGGAAGCCCGAGGCAATGTTATTCTATGGGAAATTTTCTTTACTTATAACTAATTAACTAATATATATTTTTAAATTCTGTTTTTACATTCAGAAAATTCCCAACTGTTAAATTGACACTCCTTTTTTAAAAACGAATTTTTTTCATTTTTTATTTTTTATTTTGAAATTGCAAAATGAAAAATTTCACATATTAAAAATTTGTATTTTACAGCTTCGAAATAAAATAGTAAAAATGAAAAAAAAATGTTTTCAAAAAAGGAGCATCAATTTAACAGTTTGGAATTTTCTGAATGTGAAAACAGAATTTAAAAATATGTATTAGCTAATTAGTAATAAATAAAGAAAATTTACCATAGAATAATATTAGCTTCGGCTTATATGGCGACGGTGAGTGAAGTGGTCCTTTAATGAGCCACTTTTTGCTTCTAGAATATACATTAGCATTGTAATCATGAAAAAAACTGAAGTTAGATTTTGCTGTATCAATACCTTTTGATATCTTCTTAATTCCTCATTATTTGCTATTTATGCACAATAGCATAAGAGTGATTCTGAATAAAACAAAATTTTATGAACTATGCCTTAAAATGTTTTGAAGCTATTTCATAGATACATACATTTTTATTTAGAAATTTTATACATCAACCTTGAAAATTAATTTCTAGTAGATCAGAATGAAAGGCTGATTTTTAATACGAATTATGTGAAAAATACCAGAGCCGGTAATAGAACCTAACCTTCTGCTTAAATAAACTAATGTATATCACCAAAAAAGCAGAAGGCCTGGGTTCAGTTTCCGGCTCTGGTATTTTTCACTCAGATAGTATAAATAATCAGCCTTTTACTCCAATCTATTAGAAATGAATTTTCAAGGTTGATGTATAAAATAACTAAATTAAAATTTTGTGGCCTATTGGAGTTGTGCCATGATCAATTTGTCACTTGAAATAGCTGCATGTTTGCAGACTCGGTGACCTTGCTAACGTATATTATGTGAAAAATGCTGAGCTGGTTATCAGCCAGGGTAGCTCAATGGTTAGAGCATCTGCACGTTAAGCAGAAGGCACAGGTTCGTTTAACGGGTCTGTTATTTTTCCCACAGGTTTTCCCCTTCCACTCCAATCTATCAGAAATACACATATATACTGTATGTATGTTTAGTCTATTTTGAATACAAGCTATAAGTTAAAATGTATAAAAGTAAATGAAAATTAAGATTTTCTAAAATCTTTTGATCAAGTCATAATTGATTAAGTTATAATGGAAGGTTCAACCACTCATTTTAAAGGTACTGGCAAGCTCTTTTAAAAGATACCCATTATAAAAATTTACTCCCCTCGAGGGGGGACTTCCACCCAGGGGGGAGGCGAGGCTCCTACATACACAATTTTTTCCTCCAGTTGACTATCTCTATTACAAATAATTATTTTAAATTTAATAATGATTATTAAAAATTAATTCTCTATGCACATTTATACAAAATTTTGTCCTATATTACCATATTAAAAATTTAGAAAAAGCGGGATGGCAACGCAACCTGTAAGACAATTTTTACCAAAAGGTTGACAGGCACTAATTTATGTCAAAGTGCAACTACATACCAACTTGCATGAAATTCTGTGCAGTAGTGCCTGAGATACAGTTGCCACAAAATTTTGTCTCTCTCACACACACACAGACAGACAGACATTTTCTAAAAATGGTCAAATCGTGTTCTACAGCTCTCAAAACGTGCAAATCCATCAAAAACCCGAGGTAAAAAATTTTAAGGAATCCAATACTTTCTTCTATTGAATATAGAAGAAAGTAAAAATGGTAAAATCGTGTTCTACAGCTCTCAAAACGTGTAAATCCATCAAAAACCCAAGGTCGAAAATTTTTACGAATCCAATACTTTCTTCTATTGAAAGTAAAATACACATTAAAAATTGGGAAATTGTTGAAACAAATTTCCCTATAGAATAATACGAGCTTGGCTTTTGGGAAGGTCAGGTGTTGTTCATGCATCAGGAGCTCTAGACAGTAGATGAAAAAGCGGATATATTGGTGCTTTGGAAAAAGACTGATTAACAAATGAGAGTTGTAGCCCTCAGTGGAGTGTCATTTATGGAGGCCTTTCTAGCAGAAAACTGAGGTTTTTAACAAGTAAAAGATATTTTGATAAGCAATTATATGAACTATAAATATCTTTTTATGCAGATGCTCTACCACCATTTAGCTATACTGGCTGCTTATCAATCGGCATTTCCCATATAATATCCATAGACATGTCCCAGTGGTAGAAACATCGCGACATAGTCGCGGAAACAGAAAAATGGCTTGCAGACAGTTTTTGTCTGCACTAATAAAAAAATTTGTCCACAACTTTCGGACAGTCTTTGTCTGCTCTAATAAAAAAAAATTGCCCACAACTTTCGGACAGTCTTTGTCTGCAATTTACGGACATTTTTCACCTGCGACAATGTGCTACCGATGTACGACATCTTAGTTAATGTGAAGCATCAATCTGCATCACTAAAAGAGGGGGACGGTCTTATCCCTCTTACCCCCCATGATGCTTTATCTCAGAAAATCATGGTCTGAACTAAAAAATTTTAAATTTGGAGTTAAATGGATGCTAATATGACAAAGACTGCAGGGTCTTAACTCCTCTTACCCCCCCCCCCCGTTCCCACGTGCTTTATCTAAAAAAAATCATGGTCTGAAACTACAAAATTTGAAGTTTGGAATTGAATGAGTGCTAGTATGACAAAGACTGCATCATTAAAAGGAGGGAGGGTCTTAACTCCACTTACCCCCCCCCCCCCAGTGCTTTATCTCAAACTGAACTATAAAATTTTAAATTTGGAGTTGAAAGGGAGTTAGTATTATATGAACTGCATCATTAAAAGAGGGGAGGGTCTTACCCCTCTCCCCCATGCCTTATCATGAAAAATCATGGATTAAACTTTAAATTTTTTTTAATTTGGAGTTGAATAGGTGTTAGTATGATACGGACTGGATCGTAGAAAGAGGGGGAGGACCTCCTCCCCACTTAAATGAAATTTTAAATTTGGAGTTAAATGGGTGTTACCGTACCGTATGATACAACACCCATTCCACTTACATGGAATTTTGAAATTTTAAATTTGGAGTTGAATGGTACAAACTACATCGTTAAAGGGAGGGAGGCTCTAACCTCCCCCCATGCCTTATCATAAAAAATCATGGCCCGAACTTCACAAAAATTTGAATTTGGTGTTGAATGAGTTTAAGGGGGAGGATCTTAACACATCTTACCATCTACGGTGCTTTATCTAAAAAAAATCATTTTCTGAACTTTACAAAATTTTCTTTACTTATAACTAATTAACTAATATATATTTTTAAATTCTGTTTTTACATTCAGAAAATTCCCAACTGTTAAATTGACACTCCTTTTTTAAAAACGAATTTTTTTCATTTTTAATTTTTTATTTTGAAATTGCAAAATGAAAAATTTCACATATTAAAAATTTGTATTTTACAGCTTCGAAATAAAATAGTAAAAATGAAAAAAAAATGTTTTCAAAAAAGGAGCATCAATTTAACAGTTTGGAATTTTCTGAATGTGAAAACAGAATTTAAAAATATGTATTAGCTAATTAGTAATAAATAAAGAAAATTTACCATAGAATAATATTAGCTTCGGCTTATATGGCGACGGTGAGCGAAGTGGTCCTTTAATGAGCCACTTTTTGCTTCTAGAATATACATTAGCATTGTAATCATGAAAAAAACTGAAGTTAGATTTTGCTGTATCAATACCTTTTGATATCTTCTTAATTCCTCATTATTTGCTATTTATGCACAATAGCATAAGAGTGATTCTGAATAAAACAAAATTTTATGAACTATGCCTTAAAATGTTTTGAAGCTATTTCATCGATACATACATTTTTATTTAGAAATTTTATACATCAACCTTGAAAATTAATTTCTAGTAGATCAGAATGAAAGGCTGATTTTTAATACGAATTATGTGAAAAATACCAGAGCCGCTAATAGAACCTAGCCTTCTGCTTAAATAAACTAATGTATATCACCAAAAAAGCAGAAGGCCTGGGTTCAGTTTCCGGCTCTGGTATTTTTCACTCAGATAGTATAAATAATCAGCCTTTTACTCCAATCTATTAGAAATGAATTTTCAAGGTTGATGTATAAAATAACTAAATTAAAATTTTGTGGCCTATTGGAGTTGTGCCATGATCAATTTGTCACTTGAAATAGCTGCATGTTTGCAGACTCGGTGACCTTGCTAACGTATATTATGTGAAAAATGCTGAGCTGGTTATCAGCCAGGGTAGCTCAATGGTTAGAGCATCTGCACGTTAAGCAGAAGGCACAGGTTCGTTTAACGGGTCTTATTTTTCCCACAGGTTTTCCCCTTCCACTCCAATCTATCAGAAATACACATATATACTGTATGTATGTTTAGTCTATTTTGAATACAAGCTATAAGTTAAAATGTATAAAAGTAAATGAAAATTAAGATTTTCTAAAATCTTTTGATCAAGTCATAATTGATTAAGTTATAATGGAAGGTTCAACCACTCATTTTAAAGGTACTGGCAAGCTCTTTTAAAAGATACCCATTATGAAAATTTACTCCCCTCGAGGGGGGACTTCCACCCAGGGGGGAGGCGAGGCTCCTACATACAGAATTTTTTCCTCCAGTTGACTATCTCTATTACAAATAATTATTTTAAATTTAATAATGATTATTAAAAATTAATTCTCTATGCACATTTATACAAAATTTTGTCCTATATCACCATGTTAAAAATTTAGAAAAAGCGGGATGGGAACGCAACCTGTAAGACAATTTTTACCAAAAGGTTGACAGGCACTAATTTATGTCAAAGTGCAACTACATACCAACTTGCATGAAATTCTGTGCAGTAGTGCCTGAGATACAGTTGCCACAAAATTTTGTCTCTCTCTCACACACACAGACAGACAGACATTTTCTAAAAATGGTCAAATCGTGTTCTACAGCTCTCAAAACGTGCAAATCCATCAAAAACCCGAGGTAAAAAATTTTAAGGAATCCAATACTTTCTTCTATTGAATATAGAAGAAAGTAAAAATGGTCAAATCGTGTTCTACAGCTCTCAAAACGTGTAAATCCATCAAAAACCCAAGGTCGAAAATTTTTACGAATCCAATACTTTCTTCTATTGAAAGTAAAATACACATTAAAAATTGGGAAATTGTTGAAACAAATTTCCCTATAGAATAATACGAGTTTGGCTTCTGGGAAGGTCAGGTGTTGTTCATGCATCAGGAGCTCTAGACAGTAGATGAAAAAGCGGATATATTGGTGCTTTGGAAAAAGACTGATTAACAAATGAGAGTTGTAGCCCTCAGTGGAGTGTCATTTATGGAGGCCTTTCTAGCAGAAAACTGAGGTTTTTAACAAGTAAAAGATATTTTGATAAGCAATTATATGAACTATAAATATCTTTTTATGCAGATGCTCTACCACCATTTAGCTATACTGGCTGCTTATCAATCGGCATTTCCCATATAATATCCATAGACATGTCCCAGTGGTAGAAACATCGCGACATAGTCGCGGAAACAGAAAAATGGCTTGCAGACAGTTTTTGTCTGCACTAATAAAAAAATTTGTCCACAACTTTCGGACAGTCTTTGTCTGCTCTAATAAAAAAAAATTGCCCACAACTTTCGGACAGTCTTTGTCTGCAATTTACGGACATTTTTCACCTGCGACAATGTGCTACCGATGTACGACATCTTAGTTAATGTGAAGCATCAATCTGCATCACTAAAAGAGGGGTACGGTCTTATCCCTCTTACCCCCCATGATGCTTTATCTCAGAAAATCATGGTCTGAACTAAAAAATTTTAAATTTGGAGTTAAATGGATGCTAATATGACAAAGACTGCAGGGTCTTAACTCCTCTTACCCCCCCCCCCCCCGTTCCCACGTGCTTTATCTAAAAAAATCATGGTCTGAAACTACAAAATTTGAAGTTTGGAATTGAATGAGTGCTAGTATGACAAAGACTGCATCATTAAAAGGAGGGAGGGTCTTAACTCCACTTACACCCCCCCCCCCAGTGCTTTATCTCAAACTGAACTATAAAATTTTAAATTTGGAGTTGAATGGGAGTTAGTATTATATGAACTGCATCATTAAAAGAGGGGAGGGTCTTACCCCTCTCCCCCATGCCTTATCATGAAAAATCATGGATTAAACTTTAAATTTTTTTTAATTTGGAGTTGAATAGTTGTTAGTATGATACGGACTGGATCGTAGAAAGAGGGGCAGGACCTCCTCCCCACTTAAATGAAATTTTAAATTTGTAGTTAAATGGGTGTTACCGTACCGTATGATACAACACCCATTCCACTTACATGGAATTTTGAAATTTTAAATTTGGAGTTGAATGGTACAAACTACATCGTTAAAGGGAGGGAGGCTCTAACCTCCCCCCATGCCTTATCATAAAAAATCATGGCCCGAACTTCACAAAAATTTGAATTTGGAGTTGAATGAGTTTAAGGGGGAGGATCTTAACACATCTTACCATCTACGGTGCTTTATCTAAAAAAAATCATTTTCTGAACTTTACAAAATTTTAAGTTTGGAGTTAAATGGGTGTTAATATGACAAAGACTGAATCATTAAAATAGGGAGCATCTCCCCCCCCCCCCCGCCCTTGAAGCCTTATCTTGAAAA
This sequence comes from Salticus scenicus, assembly GCA_963930645.1. Taxonomy (NCBI): domain Eukaryota; kingdom Metazoa; phylum Arthropoda; class Arachnida; order Araneae; family Salticidae; genus Salticus; species Salticus scenicus. Next base: position 14,612,048 of record OZ005651.1, on the reverse strand, counting down.
CTCTAAACTTCACAAAATTTTTAATTAGGAGTTGAGTGGGTCGTAGTCTTCCAAAGACTGTGCAATTGGAAGGAGACAGGTTCTGTTCCTCTCCAATTGTGCTTTATCAGTTACAGTCCTAACTTTATGAAATTTTAAATTTCAAGTTGGTTAAATGTTAGTATGACAAAGAGTGCACTGTTGGAAAGGGGAGGTGCTGATTCCCCTCTGTGACTTCTCAGTTACAGTCCAAATTTTAAATTGGACATTATTGAGTGTTGGCGTCACAGAAACCGCATAATTTAATAGACAGCATCTGGACCATTTTCTCCCTATGGTATTAGGTCTTTTAAAAACTTTCAGAAATTAACTACTTAAATTTCAATTTTTTTGGATACTGCATAACAAAAACTACTTCCTTTGAATGGGAAGGAAACAAATTATTTAAACTAGGACGAAAGAAAGGATTAAAATAAAAAACTTGTGTATTACATGATTAATGCATGAATAGTTTATTTAAGTCACTCACAATATTATTGTTTTGTATATAATATGAACTGTTGTGTGAGTTTTTTACATGACAGATACTTCCTTTCGAATCCACAGAATTAAATTCTGCTTTTGCCAGAATTTCATCGAAATCTTTTTTTTTTTTTTTTAAGAAAAGAAAATTAATAATAATCAGTATCAAAACAAACAATATCTTTTTTTTTTTCAACAATTAAAAATTTAAATGTCCCTTTTTAAAGCTTTTACCAGGTTATTATTTTCATATTTTAATTAATTTCAAAAAATCTAATCAAAATTTCGTTACAAATACGGTACCAAATGAAAGGGGCATTTTTCTGAATCCGTCTGATTAATTAATGGACAATTAGATTTTTTTAAAATTATCTAAGGTATGAAAATCTGATGGCAACTTGCGCATGTATATATATATATAATCTCAACAATAGAAAAATTAAACAAAAATTATTATTATTTTTTTTTTTACTTAAGCTAAGTAAAATGGTACAAAAATCAATACTTGAACACATGTTACTAGTAGGGCCTTTTAAATTTAAATGCAAAAAACAAGTTTTCCATTTTTTTTTTTTTTATTTAATTTGGTTTAATTAGTTACAAGCTACATCTATAATAAATATAGTTTAAAAAAACTAAAAAACACGCTTTTAAAGCACATCAAACTAAAAAGTGAAAAATAATTCTTAATATAGTAAGCTGAAAACAATAATGAACGAAAAATACTAGTATAATTGTGAAAAAAGCGTGAGTTGCTCGATGTACGAAAAATATGGCACAAAGCACCCCACGCTTTTTTCACAATTATACTAGTATTTTTCGTTCATTATTGTTTTCAGCTTACTATATTAAGAATTATTTTTCACTTTTTAGTTTGATGTGCTTTAAAAGCGTGTTTTTTAGTTTTTTTAAACTATATTTATTTTTCACTTTTTAGTTCGATGTGCTATGAAAGCATGCTTTTTAAACTATATTTTAAACTATATTTATTATTTTATTATTTATCAAATAAATAGCTACAGTATGTAAGTTTTTGGTTAAAATATTTACACACAATCGAAATTATCCTCATTCGACTTGTAGGCCTCTTAAATCTATCTGTACCAATTTTGAATGGCCTAACTGTATTTCTATTTGTTTTTGCCCCATAGCCACCCCCTTACCCCCTACCCGCCCCTCCTAATAATTTTACAAATTCAAAAATATCCGCAATCGATTTGCAAGTATCGAAAACCTCTATGTACCAATTTTGAACGATCTGACACTATTTTTATTTTTTTGCCCCCCCCATCCCTTCCCCCCCTTCTTGCCTCTCCTAATAACTTTACACAATCGAAAATATCCCCTTTCGACTTGCAGACCTTTAAAACCTATCTGTACCAATTTTCAACGGCCTAACTGTATTTCTATTTGTTTTTGCTCCATAGCCCCCCCTTACCGCCCCACCCCCTACCCGCCCCTACTAATAATTTTACAAATTAAAAAATATCCGCAATCGATTTGTAAGTATCAAAAACCTCTATGTACCAATTTTGAACGATCAGACACTATTTTTATTTTTATGCCCCCCCCTCCCCTCCCCCACTTCTTGCCCCTCCTAATAACTTTACACAATCAAAAATATCCCCATTCGACTTGCAGGCCTCTTAAATCTATCTGTACCAATTTTGAACGGCCTAACTGCATTTCTATTTGTTTTTGCCCCATAGCCCCCCTTACCCCCTCACCCCCCTACCCGCCCCTCCTAATAATTTTAAAATTCAAAAATATCCGCAATCGATTTGTAAGTATCGAAAACCTCTATGTACCAATTTTGAACTATCTGACACTATTTTTATTTTTTGCCCCCTCTTCCCCCCCCCTTCTTGCCCCTCCTAATAACTTTACACAATCGAAAATATCCCCATTCGACTTGCAGGCCTCTTAAATCTGTCTGTACCAATTTTGAACGGCCTAACTGCATTTCTATTTGTTTTTGCCCCATAGCCCCCCCCTTACCCCCTCATCCCCCTACCCACCCCTCCTAATAATTTTACAAATTCAAAAATATCCGCAATCGATTTGTAAGTATTGAAAACCTCTATGTACCAATTTTGAACTATCTGACACTATTTTAATTTTTTTGCCCCCTCTTTCCTCCCCCCCCCTCTTCTTGCCCCTCCTAATAACTTTACACAATCGAAAATATCCCCATTCGACTTGCAGACCTTTAAAACGTATCTGTACCAATTTTGAACGGCCTAACTGTATTTCTATTTGTTTTTGCCTCATAGCCCCCCTTACCCCCCTACCCACCCCTCCTAATAATTTCACAAACTCAAAAATATCCGCAATCGATTTGTAAGTATGAAAAACCTCTATGTACCAATTTTGAACGATCAGACACTATTTTTATTTTTATGCCCCCCCTCCCCTCCCCCACTTCTTGCCCCTCCTAATAACTTTACACAATCGAAAATATCCCCATTCGACTTGCAGGCCTCTTAAATCTATCTGTACCAATTTTGAACGGCCTAACTGCATTTCTATTTGTTTTTGCCCCATAGCCCCCCTTACCCCCTCACCCCCCTACCCGCCCCTCCTAATAATTTTACAAATTCAAAAATATCCGCAATCGATTTGTAAGTATCGAAAACCTCTATGTACCAATTTTGAACGATCAGACACTATTTTTATTTTTATGCCCCCCCCCCTCCCCTCCCCCACTTCTTGGCCCTCCTAATAACTTTACACAATCGAAAATATCCCCATTCGACTTGCAGGCCTCTTAAAATCTGTCTGTACCAATTTTGAACGGCCTAACTGCATTTCTATTTGTTTTTGCCCCATAGCTCCCCTTACACCCTCACCCCCCTACCCGCCCCTCCTAATAATTTTACAAATTCAAAAATATCCGCAATCGATTTGTAAGTATCGAAAACCTCTATGTACCAATTTTGAACTATCTGACACTATTTTTATTTTTTTGCCCCCTCTTCCCCCCCCTTCTTGCCCCTCCTAATAACTTTACACAATCGAAAATATCCCCATTCGGCTTGCAGGCCTCTTAAATCTGTCTGTACCAATTTTGAACGGCCTAACTGCATTTTTATTTGTTTTTGCCCCATAGCCCCCCCTTACCCCCTCACCCCCCTACCAAACCCTCCTAATAATTTTACAAATTAAAAAATATCCGCAATCGATTTGTAAGTATTGAAAACCTCTATGTACCAATTTTGAACTATCTGACACTATTTTTTTTTTTTTTTGCCCCCTCTTCTTGCCCCTCCTAATAACTTTACACAATCGAAAATATCCCCATTCGACTTGCAGACCTTTAAAACGTATCTGTACCAATTTTGAACGGCCTAACTGTATTTCTATTTGTTTTTGCCTCATAGCTCCCCTTACCCCCTCACTCCCCTACCCACCCCTCCTAATAATTTCTCAAATTCAAAAATATCCGCAATCGATTTGTAAGTATCGAAAACCTCTATGTACCAATTTTGAACGATCTGACACTATTTTTATTTTTTTGCCCCCCCTCTCTTCCCCCCCCCCTTTTGCCCCTCCTAATAACTTTACACAATCGAAAATATCCCCATTCGACTTGCAGAACTTTAAAACCTATCTGTACCAATTTTCAACGGCATAACTGTATTTCTATTTGTTTTTGCTCCATAGCCCCCCCCCTTGCTGCCCCACCTGGGGGCTGAATTTCTAAAATTCCAGAAATTTTTTTTTAGATAGTTGCCTTAGCTATATTTTAGAGCAAAAACTTCACGTATATCTATTATTTTTTTGTTTGGGATATATAGGATTATGCGAAATCACGTTTTACGCATGTGAAATCACGTTTTGCCCCCCTACCCCTGCCCCCCTTGGGGACCGAATTTCAAAAATTCCAGAAACCGATTTTTAGACATTTGCATTAGCTATATTTTAAAGCAAAAATTTTACGGATTTCTGTTTTTTTGTTTGAGATATGAAGGATTTTGTGCAATCACGTTTTGCTCCCAGAGAAGTTACAAACATACATACATACAGGTGAAGCTAATATAAGCGTGTTAATAATAAATGGAAAGGTTTGTCTGTCTGTTCTTTTATACGTTCAGCCCCTATTAAACGCAGAAGTACAAGAGTTGACATACGGATGCTCTGGAGCCTTTCCGAGGTCCTCCTAAAAACAGAATTTAAAATTTTTAATTAGTTGTGGAGATATTAATTAAAATGTCCACTCATGTCTAATCTAAAAGCGATCTCAATGACCAAGAATTCACTGCCATTGCTTAAAAAAAAGATATTTTAACGGAGTTAAAAGCAGAAAAAGTGGAAAATAAATTAAAAATATTTGTCCGATCGTTGCGATTTCGGTACCAAATGAAAGGGGAATTTTTCTGAATCTATGTGTGCAAGCGGCTTATCGGTACAACAATTAGATTTTTAAAAATTAACTAAAGTATGAATTTTTTGTGGCAACATCATTTCAAATACCAGACGACCGTCTGCCATGAAAAAGGAAATGATTGTAACCAATCAAGATGTCTCGTGTTTTATAGTGGGGGGAGAAATTGCATTTTTCAAATTTTCATTCACATTACATTTGAATTAATATTTGGCCTAGACAGCATATTATAAAGCTACTGTTCAATTTTCATGAAAATATGTGGATAAACAAAAAAATTAGATTAAATTTTGTTTTATATTTTGCAGTATTTTAAATTGAGATATGCTGTTGAAATTTCGTAATATGTGGTTTTAACGCCCGATAATTCGATTCTGAATATTTTTGAAAGTGTAGAATTAATAGGGAGGGGGAGGGCGAAGGGGCCAAATACAGCGTTTGAAATTGGTATTATTAGGTTTTAAGGAAAGATAAATCGATTGCAGATATTTTCAAGTGTAAAATTATTAGAAGGGATGGAAAGGGGGGGGAAGAAACAAAAACGTAGAAAAGGAGAAGGTTGTTTTGGAGAAAACAACAGAAAACCCAGAACGCCTTTATTCTTTTATATTTTGCAGAGTTTCAAATTTTGATACTCCTTTCACATTTCATACTATTGATTTTTAACAGTATTTAGCCCAGAATTATGCAAGTTTCGGAGAAAACCACGAAAAAGTCAGACATAAATCGTTTTATAATAGTGTTTATATCATTTTTGTATCTCAGCTTCTAATTAACATAATTTCAAAAGTAATATGTCATTTTGAAACTTATTTGAAATGAATTTCAAGAGTAGACGCCACAAATTTCTGTCACCTTCCATTAACCGACTACCATAAGTAATGGAATTCGAGATTTCACATGATTTACACGTTTTAAGGTGTCCTGATTAGGTTTTTCTTTTGTATCTCAGCTACTGATTAAAATAATTTTATAAATAATACATTATTTGAAAGCTTTGTTGATTTGGAATTGAACAGTAGATTACAGAAATTTCTACCGCTAGATGGTGCTGCAATAGTTTAAAATTTCAATATTTCAAATTCTAAATATGATTAAATTATTTTTAATACATCATTCGAAAGTTATTTTAAAGTACTTTAAAATTATCGAATAACCTACATTAAATTTATCCAATAGAGGACGCTAGTCACAATTATTTGAGATTTCACCTGATTTATATGTTTTAAGATGTTCTAAAGGGGGGCAAAAAATTAGAAATTGAGTTAGACCATTCAAAATTGGTATATATAGGTTTTGGGTGCCTACGAGTCAAATGTGGATATTTTCGAAAGTGTAAAATTAAGGAGGGACAGGAAGGGTGGTGAAGGAATACGTGCATGCAGCAAGCGTATATATGAATTCGTGAGCACTGCGCACACACAGGTCTACGCTGACGAAGGCAGAGGAGACCCGGTATGAGTTTTTACCCAATAAGAAATGACTTTTTTTTAAATTCCTTTTCTTAAGGTTTATGAGTAATAACATGGAATTTAGAAAAATCATAAGGGTGGTGAAAGAATACGCATGCGCAGCACTCATGTATATGCATTTGTGCATGCGCATTGTGCACGGGTCTACGCTGCCGAAGGCAGTGGGGACCCGGTGCGACATTTTTCCCAATCAGAGGTTTTTTTTTTTTTTTTTTTTTTTTTTTTCACATGATAAAAATTAATGCAATTCTGAGAATTCATTAATTATAATGATTCATTTAAAAATAGTGACCAGCGAAGCGGGCGTAGCCTACTAGTTACTAATAAATGTAAGTTGCCCCCTCCTCCCATCCCCTAGTAGATCAACTAAACTAACTCGCTTCTAACACATTTTTCATCTGTGTTAGAATTTTAAAAAAAAAATGCTTTCATTCAATACACCATAAAAGCATATAAACATTAAAAAAAAAAAAAAACTTTTAATTTTTGTTTATATAAAGTGAGGAAGAAAATTTTGGAAAGTACAATGCCTCTTTCTCCCTAAGAAATTGCAGAAGCATGTGCTTCTGAAGTCTGCTACTTGTAAGTAACAGTCTTTATTATATGCAGGGATGATAGTGAATTCATGAAAAGAATACCTGAAATTTCGGCGAGAAAATTTTTTTGTATAGGTAGAAAACATATATAATTCATTACAGAGAGCTCCAATCCTCTCATTATAAAAAATAAGAATTTTAATTAGGTTTAGCAGTCATATGAAATTTATATTTTAGTTTTATTATATAAATTTAACTACGAAAAAAACTGAAAATATAGTACTAGAAAAAAAAAAAAAAAAAAAAAAAAAATCAGGTAAAATACCTGAACACAATGACCTTTGTACATGTTTACGCATAGGTGTAACTTAAGCGAAAATTGTGTGTGTGTGAGGGACATTCCCTTAGACACTTTATCAAAATAAAAAAAATCTACAGTGACTCCACTAGGCTTTCCGAACATTAAGCACTTAACGGTTGTATAAATAAATTAAAGTAAGAAAAATCATTACATACACAAAAGAAAAAATTATAATATGGTGTATCAGTACTTTTCTTCATATAGTATGCTGTTTAATTCAACGCATGTTACGCTTCAAATAATTGAGTCCATAGATCATGATAGATTTTCGCTGTGTACATGAAAAAAAGAAAAAAAAAAACAATAACTCCATAAATGACATATTATATATGACATTGTATTCAAAGATTACTACATTAACTATAGATAGCTAAACTTAAATTAGTATTACGCTATCACTAATCATTTGACTGATTAAAATTGCTTAATGATTCATAATACTATATTAAAAAATAAAAAAGTAGGTTAATAGTGTGTATATATATATATATATATATATATATATATAGAGAGAGAGAGAGAGAGAGAGAAAGAGCTAGATAGATACACAGGGTTCCAACAAAAGTGCAAGAACCCTGCATGTTTTTTTATTTTATCACATAAAATTATTAACATAGAAACAAATTTGTGCAGCCTTGTGGAGCCAATTCATTAAAATTTTTGGTCCGAAAATAAACACTCATAAAAAAAAAAAAAAAAAAAAAAAATTGAAATGAAAAATCTTTCATCTTTCACAAAATTTAGCAAATTTCAACAAACCCTTCACAACAATAGAATGATTTAAGAGTTTTCGAAAAATTTTGATAACAAATTATGTATTTTGCTGATAAGCTTCAAAAATACATTATATTATATTTCTATGATAAACACCAGAAAACTTGGAATTAGATAAATAAACTTGTACATATATATATACAAAGTTTCATCAATTTGCAGTGCAATAACTATGTCAGTGATTGACAGTGAAAAAAAGACGTTTTTAAGCAATTAAATGTAACTAATCTGAAATTATACAAATGAAGTGTAAAATTATGCATCATTAGCAATTCACATTAATCCAGATTTTTTTTTTTTTACTCTTCTGCTCTTGCAATCATTAATTCACACACAGTTTTTACCTTTGATGAAAAATTGACATTAAAAAGTAGACGCATTGGGCTCTAAAATACTCTAAAAAAAAAAAAATACAGTGATGGATACAAATTTTATCTCACAGCTCACACTCCCTTTCAAACTCAAATAATCAATTACATTAAATATTGGCACTGTTAAAAACAGGTCTAATGAAATAAACAGATCTTACTGCTATTTCATCATTCATAATGGTCAGCAGCCATTTTGAATCTTTCAATAATGACATGAGTAAAAATCAGGATTGAAAGATAAACCACGGGTAAGTTTTGTATTATTTTATATACTAAATGTTACATGTAAGAGAAAAAAAATATACAGTATTGCTTTAACAAATTTAAAAAGAATTAGTATTCTATAAACACTTAAATAAGAATAATCACAGGAAAAAATACTCACAGTTAGGCTTAGTAAATAAGGTGAAAGAAAAAAAACAATGTATATAAAGACTTAAAAATGATCTTATCTTATTAATTATTTTAGATATTAGAATATTTTAATTGAAAAATAACTAGTATGATAATCAATACATATCTACTATAATGATTACACTGAATTTGCAATGATTTTTAATAATATCTAGTATAAAATGTCCTCCATGTTCAAAATACTTTTCATACAACTTAAGTATATTGCATAATTCTATACATGAAACATATACTGTAAAAATGTTAAAATAAATTATGTGTTATACTCTAACAATACTTTCTATTAAGAGTTTAACTTAAGTACTTAAATTATCTAACTACCTAATTTCTTTCATGTACTGTTTAAAAACATATGACAAATGATGTAGAAATTTACTATGACCTTGTGTTTATTAACAGAGAGGGAAAAAGAAAATACAAAATATCTTAAAAAGAATAAATTGATATTTAAAGCTTACTTTAAAGTTATTTTTCTGTATTTTACAATGTAAGCTTAGCAGTTATTGTTTGTTTTAAACCTAACAGACAAATTTCTTTAAAGTTTAAGAACAATAATAACAAAAGATTGTTAAGAAAAAAATTAGGCCTTTGACGGTTGATTTTCAACCTGACACCTGGAGTCTCGTCCATAGCTGCATTGTGTAGGGGTTTAGTTGTTTTCCAGGTGCCGGCCCCTTCCCTACACTAGGCTATGGATTCTTCGACTTCATCTATAGTAAAATCCATACGTGTATTCATCTTTTATAGATTACTAATTTTAAAAATGAGGTCTTTTACCATGTAAGTAAAATTTATAATTATATTCTTACATGTACAGTAACTTGTCATAATTCCTTATTAAAAAGTTTAAGTTATTTTTGTTAGTATTTTTTTTTTTTTTTTTTTTTTTTTTTCAAAAAGTTTACAAAACACTATCTTTATAAATAAATAAAAATATTTTTTTAACTAACATAATCAAAGTAGACATCAAATTAAATCTTATGAAATTTTCTTTAAAATGAGGAGTCCGAAATTTCTCTATCTCTTACAAAACATAATGTGTTTATTTAAGCTAAAAAATGCCCAATTTTCAAAATCAAAAGATATAAAATATTTTTAAGAGCATTTTATCATTTATTTCAAAAAGAGGAATGATTCCTGAATGTTTAAAACTGAAACACACTTGGCATGGGTAGATTTTACAAACAAAAAAATTTGTAAAGCATGTGTGTAGCACAAAATAGCCTGCCTTTAACTAATTCAATAAATATTAGAGATTATATTTTAAACAGGGCTTTGCACAGTACTTTTAAACTTTTTAATGCATAATTTTCTGCAAATTAACCTTTATTTATAGATACTGCATTAAAAATTAATTTAAATACAAGTGGTAGATGATAAATTTGCGATTAAGCTTATTTTTATCTGTTTATACTGTATTTCAATAAAACAACGATAATTCATAATCTAAACGTAATCTGCTTCTTTTTTAATTTAATTTAACAGCATTACGTTAAGTAAATATGTAAAATTAATATTTACAAGAGGATTATTAAAGAGTAAACTTTTGACAAAAATGTTACATCATCATTCTTTTTTTTTCTTTTCCAAAATAAAAAAGCCTTAATTAAATCAAATACAAAACTAATCTGTCTTTCTTTCCTTTTTAATTAACAAAAGATATATACATAATTAAACAATTAAATATTTAAAATTATACATGTACAAGTAACAAACAACATACTTAAGCATTTTATGCAAGTCCGTTTCTTAAATATCCTAATCTGAAAACACATGGATGAACCCATTTTTACAAAACAATTTATATAATTCAAACTTCACGCTACTAAAATATATATTACAAGCTTTAAAAATATGCAAGTATCACACTCAAAATTTTGTTAAATTTGAAATATTGACGTTCAGGTTGACATTTCCGTGGAATTGCCTTATTACGAATCAACAGCTATATAATAAAATTAAATTAATGTCAGGCACGCACACTGATAAGATTATATATGAAAGAAAAAGATATACATTCAACTTATTCAAAAAATACTTCTATGTAGATTTTTCATTTTAAAATTTATAAGTTTAATATATGTTTAGAATAAATTTTGGTGAGTATTTTATAATAAGACGATTAATATATATATAGCGAATAAAAGTAGTCTTAAAGATACAATAATGAAGTTGCAGCAATCTTATAAACAATACACCCGCGAGATATTCATCAAACAAAATCTATTCAATTTCAAAGTATCCAAATCAAAAGAAAAGGAATAACTTGAAAAAATATAAATATATTTTAAATGAATAATAAAAAAATTTTCTCTCAAATCGCTCACACAAACAAAACAAACTATCCTTCCAAATACATTTAGTTAAGCGGAATTCGTATTTGTCAGCAAAGCTGATTGGTTCCGTGGTGTAAACATTCCATGACGTACGCAAACCACTGACGAGATGCGCAGAACAAATGTCAAGAAGATTTCTCGATCTCGATCTTTGAGGCTCCAAGGTCTTGTGCAACCCTGCTCCCGCTCAGGCGAAATCATTCTCGCCAACATTTGGCTTGATTTGGTCCATTCGAGTACAATGCGTAAATTCGCGTCAAAAACATGCCTTTGCATTAACCGGATACATGCCTCTAAGGCCGCCGGGAAGAAACTCCAACAGGACGTCCAGACAAGAACCACCTTTTTTTTATGGCTGTGGTTAAAGCTACGGCAGCCGTAACTTTAATGGGCTTACGGCAGTCATATTACGCATGCGCTGAAGGAATGCCGGAGTTTTGTACAAGACATTAGATCACGCCCATCACAAATGCTCCAACTCGTTCCTTCCTCTAGTGAGCATGCGCGGGGACTTGCTCAAGTTGCTTTGCTGACCAAAATTATGAAGGTCTGATTCGCCGCCGGTGCTACCCTCTATTAGCGATTAATTTAACTAAACATTTTCAATTTCAGAAATTTTATTTTACTTTCCCTTTTAACCTTTTTTAAAATAATAAAAATCTCAGACTCAGAATCTTTTTATTTTATATTAAATTTTATTTCCTACCAACAAAAAAAAAAAAAAAAAAAAAAAGAAAGAAAGAAAGAAAGTAGGGTTTAGAAAAAGATTCAGATAAATATTTGAAAGTGCAAGAGGCTCTTCATTTATGAAAATATTCATAGATAATTAGAGAAAAAAAATCAACAATATTTTAAAATTTTAATAAAATAACAACAGAATTGTATGAGATATAATAATTCCAAATCAAGTTTAATGGTGTTTTATGATTGTGTTTATATTAATTTTTCACATCAAATGCTTTGTATGAAAGCTTTAAACTGATACAAATGATGTAGAAAATTGATTTTAAATTAAATTATGTATAATTTCCTATCCTTCGTATTATACTGCTTATTAATATTTTCAAATAATTTATAACATTATGAAAAAATATATAAAATATTTCAGTTTTAAATTGCATTATATTATTATCAGTAAATTATAAAGAAAGTAAATTTGAATTACTTTAAATTCAACTTACTTTAAATATTCAACTGTAAATATTATACCATATTATGCATAACACAGAAAAATTTCATAAAAAAATTTCTAACTATATTTGAATTATTCTCATCAATATTATATCAAAAATTTATTGGAGTACTTAAAAGTAGACATATTCAAAAACTGAGGAAATGAGAGTTAATGTTTATCACTAACAAACATTAAGAGGTTCATTTAAACTGCTTATCCTCTTCCCTTCCTCCCTGTTTGAATCAGAATGTCATAAGACAGTATAAAAAAGTTTTAACATATTTCATCTATTTCAATTTTATTTTCAGTGCTAACCTCATATATAATATATAGTTAAAGAATTTGATCCCCTTTGATAAATACTACTGTTTCGAATAAATTTCAAATTTTTATCATTTGATTATATTACTTATAATTTTTCATTTAAAAATATACTGTAATAATTAGAATATATTAAACCCATGCCTTAAAGTAAATTAATGCTTTTTGCTTATTTTACTTAATTATTTATTAAACAGTGGAAAGCATGACTATGACTAGAAAAGCTATAAAAAAAAATTAAGACTTATATATGTAAAATATTTATAAATAATACTGACATGAAATTGAATTTCCATATAGCTAAAAGCTTCTAAATTAGATTCAATAATAATAATAATAATTGTAAATATTTGCAGGGGAGAAGATAAACAGCTTTACTGATCCTCTTACTGTTTGTTATTGATAAAAATTAACTCTCATTTGCTCAGTTTTTAAGATATGTACTTTTAAGTACTTTGTTAAATCAAATAAAATTCTTATTTAATATTAATGGGAATATCTCGAATACTTGTTAGAAAAAATCATATGTAATTTTTCTGTGTCATGCATAATATAGTATAATATTTACAGTTGAATATATAGGATTTAAATTAATTCAAATTTACTTTCTTTATAATTTACTGATAATAATATAATGCAATTTAAAACTGAAATATTTTATATATTTTTTCTTATTGTTATAAATTAATTGGAAATATAAATAAGCAGTATTATACGAAGGATAAGAAATTATACATAATTTAACTTAAAACAAATTTTCTACTTCATTTGTATCAATTTAAAGCTTTCATGCAAAGCATTTGATGTGAAAAAGTAATATAAACACAAACACATTCATAAAGCACTATTAAACTTGATTTTGAATTATTATATCTCACACACTTCTGCTATTTTATTAAGCTTTTTAAAATATTGTTGATTTTTATTTTATTATTATTATTATCTATAAATATATTCATAAATGAAGAGCCTCCTACACTTTCAAATATTTATTTGTATCTTTTTCTAAACCCTATTTATTATTATCCTTTTATTTATTTATTTTTTTTTTAATTGATGGAAAATGAAATTTGAAATAAAATAAAAGATTCTGAGTCTTAGATTTTTATTATTTTAAAAAAGGTTAAAAAGGAAAATAAAATAAAATTTCTGAAAGTGAAAATATTTAGTTAAATTAATCGCTAATAGAGGGTAGCACCGGCGGCGAATCAATATCTTACTTAGACCTTCATAATTTTGGCCAGAAAAGAAACTTGAGCATGTCCCCGCGCATGCTCACTAGAAGAAGGAACGAGTTGGAGCATTTGTGATGGGCGCGATTTAAGGGCAGTGTCCTGAATGCTATCATCTCCCTTACTGTCAAAAGCGAAACTAAAATGCATCTTTCCCTGGACTAAAAGGCGGGGTAATATCGTGATTTTTTTGTCCAATAAACTATTCAGGGTTCCCACTCTTAAAAAAGAAAAAAATGCAAGGACTTTTCAAGTACTTTTCAAGGTTTATTTGAAAATTTTCAAGGACTAAGGGGAAAATCGTAGAACGCTAGGCATATACACAAAACTTCAGTAACTACTTTCATTAGTAATATTTTTTTTATAATTAGAATAACTATGCCTGTTTTCCCAATACATTTTTGATGGATTGACCGAATTAACTTTTACAAGAGTTAAAAAAAGATTAGCTCAAGATTTGGAATCATTATTATTCCAAAGTTTTTAGGTTTGAGTCACTTTTTTTTAGTTTTGAGTCACTTTCTGCTCAAAATTAATGACCAGTCCATCAAACAGGTATGAGACTGGCAAAAAAAAAAAAGTTGAAACTATACGCAAAAACAAGACAATGAAATAAGAAATTTATGACAAAATCATTATATTAGACAATGGCGTGCGCATGTAGAGATGGAGATAGTTTAGCCTTGAAAGAATTCGCGCTAAGCCCGTCTATTGGAGTGGAAAATTCAAGGATTTTCAAGGACTTTGAACAAAATTCAAGTACTTTCAAGGGCCCTTGAAAAAGAAAATGAAATTCAAGTACTTCTTAAGGACTTTCAAGGACTGTGGGAACCCTGCTATTTCAGCTGTCAATATGAAGGTAAATAATGACACAGAGGCGGGGTCTTTTTCACTCCGAAAAGTACTGTCAAGAACCCCCCCCCCCCTCAATAACTGGTTTGAAGAAAAAGATCACGGCTGGTTGAATGAAATAAACCAACACCGTCTCTAAAGTAGAGGGTATTGAATAAACCTCAATATTATGTAATGAATGCATAAAAACAAATGCATATGTGTATCATACTGATTCATGTATGTGTATATATATATATATATATACGGCAGGTCTAATTTTTCATATTTTTGAGTTCAATTGGATCATTTGTTGAAAAGTAATAAAAACGCCACTTAAACTTTCAAATTATTAAAAAGAAAAAAGTAATTAATGTCAAAAATAAATATATACGTAAATGTATTTCTTTTTATGTCGAAAAAAAAAAAAAAAAGAACAAGCTATTATTATTATTAATTAATTAATTAACTAAGATAGGATTAAAAAAAATCGTTCTACAGAAATGGAACAGCTTCAATATAGAATCATATAAATTATTATTATTATTTATAAAAGTTGAAAAGAAAATTAGAAGTAAAATTAATTTGTCTGTAATTATTGAGATTTCAGAAGGATATGATGTCATTTGTTAATTAAGAAGTTCAGTTTGAAATATTTGTAAGTAACATTTTTTAAATTACTGCAAATAAAGTTTATAAAATAAAGAGGACATTTTATTAAATAAATTAAAATAATGACAAAGAATTAAATGTATATTAAAAGAAATAGAAATTTCTGAAAGTAAACAAGTTTTGTAACGTAAATTTGACTATTAAAAATTTATTAAAACTCTAAAAACTATATAGAGAAATATTCTATGATTCCTGAGCTATAATTCACATAGCTTCAAAATTATTCAATAAAAATTAAAAAAATTAATATCTACACATGAAGGTAACATCATAATGAAAAGAAAGTTACCAAATTCAGGCATGGTACTTACCCCTATTTCATAACTAGCTGCTCATAACTGAAGAGTGAAACAACAACCAAATAACAATTGAGAGAAAATATAGAAGATTTATTGAAAAATTTAGTGTTATATATATTCAAATATATATTTTTATATCGGATAAAAACTGAATGTGCAAACATTTTCTTTTAATTAATTAAAATAAATTTGAGAAAAATCGTGCTAAATATTAAAGAAATGAATTAAATATAGAACTCCTTCCAAGTAGCTCGAACGTTTCTCGCTAAGATCTTTACTTACGCTTTTGCGATAAACATTTTAATTTATCGCCAAAATGATAACAAAATTTAAAAGCTGCCAAGGAGCTCTTATGCTAAAGCTATACCAAATATATTTCAAGAAATTAATATAGTAAGCGGTATTGGGGAATGAAACACAGTTACTACATGCTTTTATATTGAAGACTACTTTAAAATAGGTTCTGTCGTACTAAATTGAATTCTGTTTTGCGCAGAATTTTATATCTATTGCTTAGAAAAAGAAATAAGCTTTACTATTATTATTTACATATTTTGTCGTAAGGGTTCATATACGAATTTGAAATAAATGAAAATGATATATATATATATATATATATATATATATATATATATATAATTATTTATTTTTTAATATGTTATGGCAATTTAGGTGTTTGGGAATAAGGCCGATTGATCCTTGGCCTCAGGGTGAGTGCCTTCTGTGGAAATCCTCAGGGGACTTAGCCCGTATTTCCACAAATTTCGGAGAAAACCACGAAAAACTCTGAACGACTAGGTCAACGAGTGTGGCCTGGAATCGAACCCGGCACCTCCCGTCGACCAGGTTTCAGCACAGAACCGTTCAGCCGCTGGTGTGCCTTATAATAATTTAGATTTTCATATTTATGCTATCGCAGTTGTTTTTTTTTATTAATAATTCTCTGACTATAAAATCAAAGTGAAAATTGCACCATGCTGAGTAGTACGTCTGTTTAAATTAATTCAATAATTAAAACCCATTTTTAAGTATTACTTCTGGTATTTGTAATATCTATTTGCAGCACATAACCAGTTTAGTTTTTAATCCCATGACGTATATTCTTTTTTACTTGCAAGAGAAAATTTCAAAAAATCGTTATTGAAATTTTGTCATTTAGTTTCATAATCGAAGGGTTTTTCATAACTGTATAATATTTTCAAAATCGGGTTTTTGTTGTAACATTTATAAATTAAAAATTTACTTTTTTTTTCTTTCTTTAATCGTGTTATTGCACACACTGAATCAAAGTTAGTTTTACACGGGTTACATATTATTTACACTTCACTCTATATATTATAATCAAAAATTACTTTTGCTGGCAATACAATAATTTATATTACTTCTCCATCATACTACAAGTACATTAACCCCCCTTCCCCCCCCCCCCAAAAAAAAAAGGAAAAGAAAGAAGAAATATCCGCATTTGAATACTTTTATTTTTATTTTACTTATTTATTTTTATTTATTATTTTTTTAATAACAATTTTTTTAATTTAAATGTAGGAATTTAATACATAGTGATTTTGCCGGATATCGAATATCTGAAACACTTATGGCTGCTGGATACGGAAATGCGGTATCCGCCAAAATCCTTATTCGTTTTACCCTTATATTTAAATGATTAAATTAAACGATTTTGAAAAATAAATAAATAAATAAAAATAAATAAATAAATAAAATAAAAATTAACTAAATGCGATATATATATATATTTCGTCCTTTAGTGTATAAGGATGTTTGATATTCGTAAAAATATTTGATATTGGATTAGTGGCTTACATGTTTTAACATTTGAGCAATTTGAAAATCACAAAATCGAAAATGTGTCTGGCTGTACGTTAGTTAGTAAACTAATATATTCTAAAGAAGGAATCATTATAAAGTCGTCGGACCAGTTTTAAAATATTTTTTGGGATACTGGCATAAATTCTATTGAATTTTAAAATTCTTTCTCGAAAATTTCGGGAATTATTCGATATTTAATATTTTCTTTAACATAGGAGCATAGGTCTACATCTTGTTTTGTAAATATTTTATAAAAAACGAACAAGCGCAAATAAGTCGGATGAATTCTAAAATGTTATTTATGATACTGGCACGAACTATATGAAATTTGAAATTTTCACTTTAAAATTTCACAAGTTAAATGATATATATATATATATATATAAATAATCATAGCATTCAGTAGTAATATAAATTTTATTAAATTTTAACAGTAATTCAAACAATTAATACCATCAATATCAAAGTCTACCCAAATGAAAAATGAAATAAAGTCAAAGCAAAATGAAATAAAACAAATTGGACTTAGATAACAGCATATTTGTATTCTAACTTTTTCAAGGACCTGGTATAATACGAAACATTCAAAAAGACTTTTTTCTGTCACAAAGATAGCAACAGCTAAATATTTCTTTGTGCCAAGGCTCGAAACATTCACTGCATCCAAAATAAGATAGAATATATATATTAACATGACAGCATAGGGCAAAATTTCGCTTTGTAAAGATTATCTCACGAATGAATCAGTGTAAAGAACTAGAATTGTATTTAAAATATTATTTGTGATAATGACATTGGCAAAGATGGATAATATACTTAAAAAAAAAAAGTATATTGCATACATTATACAAATACTCACCCATTTTGCCCAAAATATGCTGTATAGAAATATTTTCAGTATTTTAGGAAATATACAATACGCAACATATGCCTAATTCAAAAGAATATTCAATACATATATTTTTTAATATACACAAGGTAATCAGATTATTAGATTTTTTTTTTTTTTTTTTTTTTTTTTTGGGGGGGGGGGGGGGACATTTTTTGTCAATTACAAAAAACAAATACTAGACAAAATAGCTTGGAAATTTACACATGCAAAGAAGATTTAAAAACGCATTTTTTCTCGATTCAGTGCAAGGTGCAGTTTGGGAACCAACCGCAAATTGTAGAAAAGCGACAATACTTTGGATCACTCTGCATGATAAAAATTTACCCCCAGGGGGGAAGTGCTGCCACCACATGCACAAAATTTTTTTCATAATTAACTACTACTACTAGTATCAATAATTCATATTAATTTTACAATCACAGGACAAGAATAACTCTCATTATGTACATTTATACGAAATTTTGCCCTATACTGCCATGTTAAAAATTTAGAAAAAATACGATCACAGCGCCACCTATTGAGAGATTGATCCCCATATCTAATCAGCACCAGTTTATGTCAGGGGCCAACTAAATACCAAGTTTGGTTAAATTTCGTTACTAAAAAAGAAAAAGAAAAAACGATTTTTTTTTTTTTTTTTTTTTTGTTAAAAGTAAAAAAAAAAAATCGATAGCATTGTTTTAAATTATCACAGATTTATAGTTCAACCATTCGTTTTAAAGGTATTGACGAGACCTTTCGAAAGATACCCATCTTGAAAATTTACTCATCCCGAGGGGGGACCTTCCCTCCAGGGGGGTGGCGAGGCTCCTACACATACAAAAAATTTTTCCCAGTTGACTATCTCTATTATAAATAATTCTTATAAATTTCATAATGATTAATAAAAAATAATTATCTTTATGCACATTTATACAAAATTTTGTCCTATATCACCATGTTAAATATTTAGAAAAAGCAGAATGGCAACGCAACCTGTAAAACAATTTTTACCAAAAGTTGATAGGCACTAATATAGGCCAAGGTGTAACTTCATACCAATTTGTATGAAATTCTGTGCAGTAGTTCCTGAGATACAGTTGCTACAAAATTTTGTCACACACACACACACAGACATTTTCTAAAAATGGTGAAATCGTGTTCTACAGCTCTCAAAACGTGTAAATCCATCAAAAACCCGAGGTCGAAAATTTTTACGAATCCAATACTTTCTTCTATTGAATATAGAAGAAAGTAATAAGGGCGAAACGAATAGTGATTTTACCAGATGCCGCATATCGGTATCCACCTGACATCAGTGTTTCAGATATATCCGGCAAAAATTACTCTGTTAATTCCCTACGTTTAAATTTTAAAATTGGTGATTTTTAAAAGAAAAATGAAAGTATCCAAGCAAGCGCGCGCGCCTTTTTCTTTCTTTCTTTCTTTTTCTTTTTCTTTTTTTTTTTTTTTTTTTGTCCCTTAGTGTACATGAATGTAATATTATAATGAAAAAAAAGGTATCATGCTTATGATTAATACTCACCCTTATTACATAACTAGCTGCTCATAATTAAAGAGTAAAATAAAAACCAAGTAACAATAGAGGAAAAACATAAAAGACTTTAAATTGACCTTTATATATATTCAAATATATTTCTTTTTTATATCGAATAAAAACTGAATGTGCACACATTTTCTTTTAAATAATTAAAATTAATTTGAGAAAAATCGTGCTAAAAAATGGATTTAGTATAGACCTCCTTGACGAATTTTAAATTTGGCACCGTCGTAGCTCTGATGTTTCTAGCCAAGATCTTTACTTACGCAAGTGCGATAACAATTTAATTTATCGCCAAAATGACAACAACAGTTTAAAAGCTGCCAAGGTGCTCCTATGCTAAACTTATCGGACCAGTTTTAAAATATTTTTTAGAATACTGGCATTTTCTAAATTTTTAACATGGTGGTATAGGACAAAATTTTGTGTAAATGTGCATAAAGAGAATTATTTTTTAAGAATCATTATGAAATATACAAGAATTATTTATAATAGAGATAGTAAACTGGGAAAATTTTTTTGTATGTGTACGAGCCTTGCCTCCCGTCTTGGGGGGGGGGAGTAAATTTTCATGATGGGTATCTTTCAAAAGAGCTCGCCAATACCTTTAAAACGAATGGTTGAACCATAGATCTGCGATAATTTAAAATAAAGTTATGGATTTTTTTTTTTTTTTTTTTTTTTTTTTTTTTTTTTTTTTATGTAATATTGACAATAAAATTGACTTTTTTTTTATATTTGTGTTATACTACTTCTCTAATATGGAAATCGTCTGCAATATCATGGAAGATATTTTTTTTAAATAATGATTTTAATAAATTATTTTTACTGAGTGAATTTGTATAGGAAAATATAAAAGAAAGCCATGTGGTCAACATACTAGTTTTACATGGCAACAGAGGTGGAAAAAAAAAACTTATTATTTTTATTGGTAATACTTGTAATTTTGTTAAGATATGTCTGCTTCAGTATTTAATTTTCTGTTCAGGAAGAAGTGAGGATTTTTTTTTTTTTTTTCTTTTTAATATTTATATTATATGAAGATATTTAGGTATTTTTAGGGAAAAAAAAAAAAAACTTAACAAAAATGTTTTAAAAAACGAACTTTTATCATATGGATGAAATTATTCTTTATAAAATACAATACAATACAATATTACATAGTTCCGTTATTCCCTCTATTTAAGTAAGAGTTTAAAATAAGAATGTAATTTACTAAGTACTAATTTAAATTTTGTCATATCTTGATGAATATATTTTTATGTTTGGAAATCAAATGTCAAAGATCAAAAACTGTACAAAAACTAGTATGCTGTAGCAGTGGCCACCACAAGACTTTCTTCTATATTTCCCTATACAAATTCACTAAGTGTAAATATTTTATTAAAACTATTATTTATTAAAATTATCTAACATGATGAATGCAAATGATTTTCATCTTAGAGAAAACTAACATAAAATATCCACAGAAAGACAGTTTTATCGTCTATAAATAAAATTTAAAAAATTTCGTTTTTATAATGTTATCTCAGATGCAAAGTTTCGTATAGTTATATGCCATACAAGTTGAGATATAGCCTTCTCGTTATCGAAGAAATTTCCAGTATAGCAGCGGCACATATCTCCCTATAAGCATCCAACCTGAATCAGCATATTGTCTCATAACTGCCTTCTCACATACCAAATTTTGTTTGGTGATACGCAATAGAACCTGAGATATAGCTTTCCCCTAAACTGCGAAAATCGATGTGTAGCAGCCTCACCTGTTGAGCAGTTGACACCAAAAGTTGGTAGGTACTAATTTATGTTAATGTTAATCTATATATAAATTTATATGCAATTCTGTGCAGTAGTACCTGAGATATAGACTCCACTTAAATTGCGAAAATTGCTGTATAGCAGCGCCACCTGTTCGCTGATAAGCATTCATATTGAAATAACATAATATCTCATATCAACAGCATAATAACCTTCTTACATATCAAGTTTTGTTTGATTATACGCAATAGAACCTGAGATATAGCCCCCTCTTAAATTGCGATAAACGCTGTGGAGCAGCGCCACCTGTTGACGGTTGACACCAAAAGTTGACAGGCACTAATTTGTGTATATATATCATCGCAGAATTACATATATAAATTTATATGTAATTCTGCGCAGTAGTTCTTGAGATATAGCCTTTTTTTAAACTGTGAAAATCGCTGTATATTAGCGCCCCCAATGGGCCGATAAGCATTAAAATTGCAGCAGCGCAATGTCTCTTAATGGCCTTTTCATATATCAAGTTTTGTTTGATTATACACAATAAAACCAGAGATATAGCCTTCCTTTAAACTGCGGAAATCGGTGTATAGCAGTGCCACCTGTTGAGTAGTTTACACCAAAAGTTAATAGGCGTTAATTTAGGTCAGGGTACATCTACATATAAATTTATATACAATTCTGAGCAGTAGTTATGGAGATAGTGGCCACAAAATGTTGGTCACACACACACACATACAGAAAGATGGACAGACAGACATTTTCTAAAAATGGTCAAATCGTGTTCTAGACCTCTCAAAAGTGCAACTCCTTCAAAAACCGGAAGTCGAAAATTTTTACGAATCCAATACTCCTTTCTATAGAATATAGAACAAAGTAGTGACACTCATATGTACATTTATACGAAATTTTGTCTTATACTGCCATGTTAAAAATTTAGAATAAACACTTTAACAGCGCAACCTATTGAACGACTGACCTCCAAATCTAAACACCACTAGTTTATGTCCAGGTACAACTAAATTTCAAGTTCGGTTAAATTTTGTTCATTGGTTCTTGAGATACAGCGTCCACAAAATTTGTGATAGACACAGACAGATAGACATTTTCTAAAAACAGTCAAATAGTATTCAGGAACTCCAAAAACGTGTAAATCCATCGAAAACGGTAGTTCGAAAATTTTCACGAATCCAATACTTTCTCTATATATACATATAGAAAAAAAAAGTAAAAATGTATGGTTTTTCATTAAAACTGAACGAATTATTTCACTCTAAAATTTGAATTGCCTTTTACGTGTTTAGTTTACGTGCCTTAGTTTACGTGTTTATTAGTGTGTGTTAGTTCCTAAGATAAAGCTTTTCCTAAAATTTCAGAATTAGCTTTACAACAGCGCCACCTCTTGAACTATTGGCACCAAATGTAATAAGCATTAACTCAGGTCAAAGTGCATCAATATATACATTTTTATCAAATTTTACGCAGTAGTTGCTGCATATACAATTTTATTAAATTTTACGCAGTAGTTCCTGCATATACAATTTTATCAAATTTTACGCAGTAGTTCCTGCCTTCTCTGATATTGTGGAAATTGCTGTGTAGAAGCGTCACCTGTTGAGCGATTAAAACAAAAAAGTTGATAGGCTTTAATTTATGTCAAGGCTGAACTACATATAAATTTACAGGTAAACCTAAGCAGTAGTTCCTGAGATATAATTGGAAAGAAATTTTTATCTCTCACACACACAGAGACAAACGTTTCCTAAAAATACATAAATCACATTCCGGATATCTCAAAACCATTGCAAGTCAGAAATATAAAATTTTTACGAATCCAAAACTTTCTTCTATCGAAAACAAAAAAAAAGTAAAAAGACAAATAACTTTTGTTCTTAATTTTTTTATCGTTTTAAATTTCAAGCATTTAAAATTTAATATTTTTTTGGTAACTTTTTCCTGATAACGATACCAATACCTTTATTTTTCTCTTTTTAAATTTCCAGTATAATAAAATTTATTTGTTTATTTATTTATTTTGTTAG
Source organism: Salticus scenicus (assembly GCA_963930645.1). NCBI lineage: Eukaryota > Metazoa > Arthropoda > Arachnida > Araneae > Salticidae > Salticus > Salticus scenicus. Next base: position 14,588,308 of record OZ005651.1, on the reverse strand, counting down.
CTTTTCTTTTTTGCCTGTGATTGTTCTTTTCATTCTCCCGAAAAAAAAAAAAAAAAGTCTTTATATTTTTAAAATATATAAAGTATTTTTTTCTTTTGTTTAACCTTTAAGAGTAAAATTCTAAATTGTATGTATCATAGCCTGAAAAGGCAAAGGGAGGAATTGAACATCCCCTCTCACACTACAAATCACCTGCAGTGTCACTGAGGGGAGAGAGAAACTGTCTCATCAATCAAGCGGAGAAAGGGCGGAACCGATGCGAGGCGGAGATTTTAAGAATTTTTCAGTATTTGCACAAAAATTCGCAATATTTCTAGAAAGATTTTTGATCTACGAAATTAGTGAAAATTATGGAAAAAAAGTATTTGAAAACTTCGAACTTTAAGTTTTCCCGAGAGCAATTTAATTTTTAAGGCTATTTGCCGGGTTTATTTTTATAAAGTTATAAATAGAACAATACCCTAGTTTTCCAAATTTCCAAAATTGCAGTTAAAATTACAATCAAACAATAACACAAATCAAAAATTTATTAAACTGGCGGAATGTGATTTGATCTCAAATATCATGTGCAAAAAACAGAATTCAAAAATATTAAAATGCGAATGAGAAATCTCTCTAGACATTTTACATAGGTTTTATACTAGCGCGTCATTTCTAAACGCTTTCGGGACAGTGCCCTTAACGTCTTGTGTCGATTTTACGCCCACGGAAAGAAAAGAAATGATGTTGACGGTGCAATGCTACTTTCGGCTACGGTAAATCAGGTTGCTGTGGTCACAAATTTACGTATATCATATAAATACTTTTGCTTTAAATCAAGTATTTGGATCTTTTTTTTTTTTTCCAGTTTCGAAAGAGCTGTTAATCTAATAAATCTCTTAAACGATAAAAACTTTAAAGCGAATTTCTAGTTAAACATACAAGTCAGTGTTTTATATTTGTGTAAACAATTAATCTATAAATAGATAAACAATAAAACGACATTTCGGAATTTAGTTATTAAATACTAAAACAATTAAACACATAAGTTAACTTTCAAAACTAATGTTTATATTATCGTATACTATATGAGATAAATGCTTGTTGAACTAATTTATTTGACAAAATGCATTAAACACTATGTTCAACATTTAGAAAAGAGGGATGAACTCTTAGGGCAATTTTAATGTTTGTTATAATTATTTTCAAAGTTTGATTCTTTAAGTGCTGATTCTAGAATAAAAGAGTAATTGAGTAAAACTTAATAAAAAGGGCATATATTTTTTAAGGCAATATTTGCCTTCTTTTTTTTTTCTTCTTTTATTACACTTGCCGAATTTTTCCATATTTTTTTTATCCTCCATGTTTGAGACAAAAGTAAACTGTTTATATAATTTTTATTTATATTCACTTGTTCATGCTCTGCAACTAAACTATCTCCCAGAAAGATACAATGTAAAGAAAAATATTTTAAAGCCTCTATACACTTAAAATTTCAGGAAGAGCCACCAGCTGTTCAGATGCTTTAAAATGCCTGCTGCTACTGCACCCTGCTAAATTATCCTAGAGTCAAAACTATTTTTTCAAGGACATTGGAAAAAAATATATGTATTTATATGTTAATGTAAACTAGTCAAGAAAATACTAATAATAAAAAAATGCTGAATTAAATATTGAAAAATAAAGGCACTTTTTTCTTTAAAGAATACCAATCAACAGTTTGGCATGTTTCTTTCATGTCTTCCTGCAATATATTGCCAATTTATGTTCAATACATTTAGCTAAATTAGAGACAATGCTTAAAAATATATATACAGTAGACTCCCAGAATTCCTCACTCAGAAGAAATGTAAACAATGAAATTAATATAAAAGTTTATCAAGACAGAATGTAATTTAACCCTCACTGTCCTTAGATCAAGACGTTACTAGAAAAAAATTGCTTTAAGGTGCCACTTGGTGTGTTTTGCAAAAATCGCCAGCATGGATCCTTTCTGTATCGTCTAGAAGTTGCAACGTTTCATTTATTGCACAACAGAACCAGTTTTTTAGCAAATAAAACTGCTCTAAATTTATACAAAAAAAAAATGTTTAAAAGCACAAAATCATTATAAAATGCAGTTTTGAAAATATTATACATCCAAATACATGAACCAAAACAATTTTTTTTTTTTTTTTTTTTTTTTTTTTTTTGTAGGCTGTTTGCTTCTGCAAAAGATAAAAAAAAAAAAAAATTACAGTTATTATGTATGAATTACAAAAGGCATAAATTTTGGTAGCACTTTAATATAAAGATCTTTAATTCATCTGAATTTTTTTTTATCAAACTTTGTGTAATCATCCACATTCAAAGCACAACTGTTGAAAATATTCATAACAAATGCATGAATACATAACAAACATATAAAATATCTCTACTCGTCAAAATTTGGCAGCTTAATAAAATTTAAAAGTGCAACTAAAATCCTCTTATAGCACACCAGCTGAGAACCACTGTTTTAAACCAACTCCTTTAATGAAGTGTGTTGATTTTGTATAGAGTTGTTGCTTTATGACGGAATTTGACGCAGTCACTTTTTTAAATATAATTATATAGCAATCTTTGTATTATTCAATCGAAGAAAAATTATTTATTTTTAAACATTTCTTTCTTTTAGTCGCAACAGCTGTTATATGGAGAGAATTGAGGTGCTAAAACACTATATAGTATATATATATTTTTTTTTTCTTTTACAAATGTAATTACTTTTAAGCATTCAATTTTCAATTTGTTTTGTACAGCAGCGGCACATTTTGATTGATTGGCATTAAAGTTAATGTGCACTAATTTATGTCAAGGTGAATTTATATGCAATCCTGCACATTAGTTCCTGAGGTCTATCCCTGAAATTACAGAAATTGCTGCATATACGCATCACCTGTTGAGCGATTGGCACCAAAAGTTGATAGGCATAGGTATTAATTCACGTCAGGATGCAAATTCATATAAATTTAAATATCATTTTATGCAGTACTTCCTGATATAGAGTTGGAATAAAATTTTGTCATATACATCCAGTTTCTAAAAATGGTCAGATCTTGTTCTGTAAGTCGAAAATTTTAACAAATCCAATGATTTCTTTTATTGAATAGAGAATAAAATGAAAACTTAAATATGTGATTCATTTATTCATTACTTTCTTCTATATTCAATAGCAGAAAACAATGGATTAGTAAACATTTTTTACTTCTGGTTTTTAATGGATTTACACATTTTCAGAACCTCAGAACTTGACTTGACCATTTTTAGAAAATGTCTCTCGGTGCGTGTGTGAGAAAGAGAAAAAATTTGGCAAATGCATCTCAGGAACTACTGCCCAGAATTGCATATAAATTTATATGTCGATGCACCTAGACATAAATTAGTATCTATCAGCTTTTGGTGGAAATTGCTTAAATGGTGCCGCTGCTATTCATTGATTTCTGCAATTTCAGGGAAGGCTACATATCAGAAACTACTGAATAGAATTGCATATAAATTTATAAGGAAATGCCCACCTTGACACAAATGAGCATACGTCAACTTTTGGTGCCAATCACTCAACGAGGTGGTGCTTCTGTATAGCAATTTCCTTAATTTAAGGCTAAGCTATAGCTCATGTTCTATCTTATACTATTAAGTGAGCAATATTTGTACATATATATATGTATATTTCACTGTTCTCAAAAACGGTAGCTCGGACAGTCACATGATTTAACACAAAGGTGTCCTCCGAAGGGTCATTGTGCACATCGAAGTCAGATTTTCAAATTTTCGATTAGTTTTCTTTTAATTAATAAAAATATGAAAATAAAACTTCCCATTTCTATAATGACGCAGAATGGAGAAACTTAGGATAGATTTGATTGGTTTATTTGATTTTCATTGATTTGAGTGTATTTTACATTGAACTACTGCTACGTTATGAGGAATTACAAGATTTGTCTGGTTTATTTGATTTTCATTGATTTGAGTGTATTTTACATTGAACTAGAGCTACCTTATGAGGAATTACAAAAGAGTTGATTGGCTTATTTAATTTTCATTGATTTGAGTATATTTTACGTTGAACTAGAGCTACATTATGAGGAATTACGAGAGATTTGATTGGTTTATTTGATTTTCATTGATTTGAGTGTATTTTTCGTTGAACTAGATCTAAGTTTTGAGGAAGTACGAGAGATCTGATTGGTTTATTTGATTTTCATTGATTTGAGTGTATTTTACATTGAACTAGAGCTACGTTATGAGGAATTACGAGAGACTTGATTGGTTAATTTCATTTTCATTGATTTGAGGAAGGGGTGTCCAGTGATGTTTTTTGGTTTTAACATGCATGACAGTGATTGCTGCGAAAACGAGTTTCGTGTGTTTTCAGATTCATGCACAGCAAGATAGGGGTATCCAGTGATGTTTTTTGGTTTTAACAAGCATGATAGTGATTGCTGCAGAACCGAGTTTCGTATGTTCTGAGATTCATGCACAGCAATGTAGGGCTTTCCAGTGATTTTTTTTTATTTTTTTATTTCATATGCGTGAAGCATACATACGTGCGTTATAGTGATTGCTACGAAAACGACTTATGTGCGTTCTCTGATTCGACCATTCATCAAATAGTGACTTTTACTGTACGAGTAACAGTTTCAACTGTTTCCAGAATATTCGAAGAATTAACATTTCTATTTGACTGTTTTCAACAATGTTCGTTTTAATAATACTTTTGTTGCACAGATTCGAGAAGTTCAAAAAATGTTTGATAATGTCAAGGAGATCTCATACTAAAACTGTGAAGAAAATAGTCGCCAATCGAAATATATTTATTTAAACGTTTCAATTATTCAATTAAAAAGAAATCCTTTTAATATACTGCCCAGCAAAGCCTGCTAGTTGCATATAATCAAACAAAACTTCATACATGAAAAGGCCATTGTGAGACATTATGCTGATTAAATTGGATGCAAATTTACCAATAGGTGGCACTTCTATATTTCAACTTTCCCTGTGAACTGGAAAGATATCATGTTCACAGAAAAAATTCACTTTCTTTGAACATTTAGTATAATACCTTTCTGAGATGAAAATCATCTGCATTCATAATTGGTTTTTTTATGCCAATGCTTCTGTTTAATTTTAAATTTAACCTCCGATGGGTACGGTTGGTTAGGTGGTGTTATCATGTGCATTTCAAATTTCAGAAGACGTATTTTCCATATCCTCAAAAAGATAAAAAGTAGTGTCATTAATAGGTTGAATTTAAATAAGCTTACATACTGTGCATGGGCCTGCACTGCCGAAGGTAATAGGACCTGAAGTGAGATTTTTTTCTTCAATCAGAAATACTTTTTTATTTTTTCTGACTTATGAAAAAAATATAAGTGATTTGGAGATTTTTATTCATCAACCTCGAAAAGTCCTTTCATATAAACTGGAGGGGATTGTTGACTGTTATACCAACTATGTGAAAAATACCAGAGCCAGAAATCGAACCTGGGCACTCTGCTTAATAATATTCGTTGGCAACACCTTGCCAACGAATATTATTAGGCTGAGGGCCCGAGTTTGATTCCCGGCTCTGGTATTTTTCACATAGCTGGTACACCTTGACAACGAATATTATTAAGCGGAGCTCCCCAGTTTGATTCCTGGCTATGGTATTTTTCACATAGTTGGTATAAAATTCAACCATCCACTCCAGCTTATCTGAAATCAATTTTCAAGGTTGATGATTGAAATTTTCAAATTAAAATTTCGTGGTCTATTGGAGTAATGCCACGATTAATATTTTCACTTGACATAGCTGCTTTTGCTAATTTGGTGACCTTGCCAACGTGTATTATGTGAGAAATGCCGAGCTGGTTATCAGCCAGGATAGCTCAGTGGTACAGCATCTGTATGTTAAGCGGAGAGCCCGAGTTTGATTCCCGGCTCTGGTATTTTTCATATATCAGTTGGTATAAAAATCAATCATTCACTCCAGTTTATCTATATATATAAAAGAGTAAAGTCACTGATCACTGACTAAACACGGCCGTGGCGATCCTATGGGAGATCACATGTTTGGTGAGCAGGTTGGTTTTAGGACCCTGACGCTCATTAAGACAGGATTTTGCAAAATACCTCCCCGTCCCTCTGGAGAGGGGGGGGGCAGAAAGCAAAAACCACCTTTATAAGCATAACTCGGCTTCAAAATACTTCACGGTGAAGAAATTGCAGATGGGGAGACTAGACATGAATACAAAAAAAATCATTTTCTGCGGTTTTGGAATTTTGGATTTTTAAAGGGGGGAGGGGGTAAAAATGAGATTTTCGGAAGTACAGAAGGTAAAAACACCTTTATAGGCATAACTAGGCTATAAATTACTTCACTGTGAAGAAATTGCAGATGGAGAGACTAAACTTGAATACAAAAAAAATTATTTTCTGCAATTTTGGATTTTTAAGGGGGGGAGAGGGGGTAAAAAGGATTTTCGGAGGCAAATTTAACAAATTAAGGATTTTTGCATAAAATTCTAGCAGTGATAGCTCAAAGATATTTAAAAAAACGCCAAGCGTTTTCTTGAAGGTATTTGTAAAATAATTCAATTTTGATTTTTTCTGATTTTGGGAAGGTGTTACGAGGGGTATATATAACCCCCCCACACACACACACTTTTAGCGCTAAATTCATCCGAGGAAATCTATAGGTGCTGAGGTCCCAAATTTTAGTGTGTGATTTATTTATGTGTGTCCAACATCCATTCTAACGGGATTTTGTGAAAGTCCCCCCTTTACATCCCTGTGATGGGGAATAAAAGAGTAAAACCACTGATTCACTGATTAAACACAGCCGTAGCGATTCTATGGGAGATAAGACTCGCTAATTTTGGTGAGCACGTTGGTTTTAGGACCCTGATGCCTATTAAGACAAGCTTTTGCGAAATATCCCCCCATTCCCCCCTGGGGGCAGAAGGAAAACTCCAAATTGCTTCACGGTGAAGAAATTGCAGAGAGAGAGACTAGACTTGAGTGCAAAAAAAAACATTTACTGCAATTTTGGAGTTTTGGATTTTTAAGGGGGGGGGGGGGGAAGTAAAAACGATTTTCAAAGGCAAATTTAGCAAAATAGGGATTTTCGAGTAAAACTCTACAAATAATAGCAGAAAGATATAGAAAATCGTCAAGAGTATTCTTGAGACTATTTCCAAAAGCTGATTTTTGTTTTTTTGCGATTTTCGATTTTGGGGGGGGAAGTTACGAGTGGGCAAATTTGTGTCCCCCTTTTAGTGCTAAATTCATCCGGAAAAACCTATGAGTTGAGGTCACAAATTTTAGTGTGTGGCTTACTTACGTGTCTCCAACACCCATTGTAATGGGATTTTGTGAAACTCCCCCCTTTCCACCTTGGGGGTGGGGGGCAATAAACTTGTTTCCAAGTATAACTTTGCTTCAAATTATCTCAGCAAGATTAATTTGTATATTTGGTTGTTTATGCCTTCCCAACACGTACAGTAAAGGGATTTCATGAAAATTCATCCTCCACCCCCCCCTTTTAAAGGTGGGGTGGGGGGGGTCAAAATACACTTATAGGAGTAACTGTGGTCCAAATTATCTCAGGATAGTAATTTTTTGATATGTCAATTGGTTATGCGTACTCAAGACACATACTGCAAAGAGATTTTGTAAAATTCCATCCTCTCCCCTTGGGGGTGGTGCAAAAAGCATATTTCGAAGCATAACTTTGCTTCAAATTATCTCAGTAAGATTAATTTTTACATGTGGGTTGTTTACGCATTCCAAATACACATTATAAAGGGATCTTACGAAAATTCCCCCCCCCCCTCAAAGGTGGGGAGTGGGGCAAAAAAACGCTTTTAAGAGTATCTTTACTCAAAATTATCTCAGAACAGCGATTTTTTGATATGTCGATTGGTTATGGGTACTCAAAACACACACTACAGTAGATTTTGCAAAATTCCACCTTATCCCCCTTGGGGGGTGGAGGTGGGCAAAATCATGTTTTCATGCGCAACTCTGCTCCAAACTATCTTAGGTGTTCTTTTTCATCCGCACGGTAGTTTGCATGCTATCTTTCGCATTGTTACTTAACATTATATTGTTTATTATTCAATTGCAATGTTTTATCACAACTTATGTTTTCAACGCATAAATCTGTGTATTGTATGTTTAATATAGTTTTGGTTTGTGAATGAAAGAACGAGTATTTATTGTTATCTTCATATCACGTTACATAACATTAGGTGATTTTTAATGTGTGGGCTCGTTATGCATTCCCAACACGCACTATAAGGGGATTTTATGAAATTTCTCTTTTCTCCCCTTTAAGGGCGGGCCGTTTCCGCCATAAAAATGTGTTGAACTCTAGTGATAACATGTGGTATTAGTCAATCACAGATGACCTTTCCTTATCCTGTCAACACTCAGTTCGCCTCATGGACTTTTAGATTAAGGCTATATGCTCTTCGCTCCCACCAGCCAGTATTTTGTTTATTTGTTAGAAATTTGATAACTTACGTACATCAGTATTCCTATACCACACAATGGGTCGGGTTAAGCTTAAAATGGAAGTGAAATCTCATGCCTTGACTCTGCCAGAGAAGGGAATCTCTGTGATTGATGTAGCCAGAGATCCGTGACTAAACGGCTGAAGTTAATAAAATGTAAAGATGAGATACAACTTCCAATAACTCAGTTATATAAGGTTTTTTCTATTGCAATAAATTTAAATTGGTTGAATGTATTTTTTACCAAGAAAGCAAAACTTCTACAATAAGTGCTTTATTTTTAAATAATTACTTTATTTTAAATAAACTTTGAAATTTTTTTCTCTCTTTTTCTCCATGCATAAACACACAATAAGAAATGAAAAAAGTAATTCTTTTGAAATTTAAGTGTTCAGACAAAAATAACTTTAATTCTATTAATCATATTTAGTAATCATCAGGCTCTAATTTCTTTATTTCTTACTGTGTGTGTATTTCTCGGAAAACAATCTCTCTAACAAATTTAAAAAATTAGGTTGAGGCAGAATTGTTTGGGAGGATTTTTTTTTTTTTAAATAATACATATATATATATATATTTTTTTTTTTTCAAAGTGAAAAGAAAATAAATATTTACTTTATCTCTGCAAATAACTGTAAGTCATACACTCGTGAAAATGTGTATATTCTTACCACACTTACTTAAAGTGCCAGCTGTCAACTAATGTGCCCCAAAAATTTAAACATGTCAGTTTATGTTAAGGTGTGACTAAGGTGTGCTTTCATGAAAATTAGCACATTAAATCTTGATATAGAGCTCCCAAAAAATTTTGGTAACACACACATAGAAATAAAGATTTTTTTAAAAGTGGTCACGTGGTATTAAGAACTTCTCAAAATGTGTAAATCCATCAAAAACCTCAATTCAGAAATGTTTCTGAGTCCAGTACTTCCTTTTTATGAATATAGAAAAAAGTGAAAGTAAATTATTCTCTGCAGAAATCTTAGTACATTGCTGAAACTGCTGATAATGTTCTGTGAAAAACTTGTCTATCCAGGGTTCCCACTCAATTTCAAGAATAAAATTCCCTGACTTTTCCAGGTCTATTTTTAGAAAATTCCCAGTCACAAAATTTCGTCCGAGACATAAAAAATAGCTTGCAGTATGAAACAGAACATAGCTCGCGACATAAAAGACAACATAGTAACGTGACTTGCGATATAAATTGAATGCTTGTATCATTTTTCCAGGTTTTTGAGCAATATTTACAATTTTCCCTGACGTTTTTTCATAATTTCAAATTCCCTGACTTTTCCAGGTTTTCCCTAACCCGTGGGAACCCTGTCTATCATATCTCTTTTTACAGTATCCATTATGCAAGAAGTTTTTTTTTTTTTAACAATAACTGAAAAATAATTGATCAAAAAAATCTTAAACCACGAATTTATTAAACGAAAATTCCTAAATTACAAAAATTAAGGCATTTTAAAGACTACCATTCTATCTAGAAAATTTAACTATGTAGATTTAACGTTTTGTAAACTGAATTAATTTTATTTAAATTATTATTATTACTTTTTTTTTAAAATCAAAGTAATGGTAATAATAACAATAATTGACTGTTTCTTTCTCTTTTTTAAATAAATATTTGCTTAAATTTTAAACTATATTTTAATTAAACCATATTCACATTTTATCAGCACTATTCTAGTACTTGTTTCAGTTTAATATTTTCCACTTCAAAATAAAAATTTTAACAAACAGTTAAAGATAAACAGCTTCCGTGAAATATTTGAATAATATTATTCACAAATTTCTGCATATTCAAAACTTAACATTTTCAAAAAACAAAATCAATGATTTAAATATTTATTTCTTATTTTCAAAATTGTAAATAAATATTCTTAATTTTATTGATTATAGAAACCTGTTTAAACATTATTTTGTATTTAGTCAGATACCAAGTAGTAACTCTTTATGTATTAGTTAAAACATACTCTTGTATATAATTACATAATACACACAAATATGCACATTTATCAAGCTTTTAGCTTTCTCTAAATATCAACACATCAAACCATTGGTGAAGAATCTCGCCAAATACCATATTAAATATCGCCAAAACTTTCTACTTCCATTTAATAATAAAATCATTAATTTTTGTGTTAAAAATAGCACAAAAATTGGAAAAAAGAAAATATTTAATAAATGAGATGGATACAAATTAGTTATAACAATAATCATGGAGTATTTTTAAAATTTTTATCAATTTAAAAGACATGAAGCATGCTAGAAAAAAGAATCTGTCTATCACGTCAATTAATACACTAAATAAAACAAATTAATAGTCAACATTATTCTGTCAAATATGCTTTCAGATATTGCAGTCAATCATTCTTAACGTATTTATGAAGAAATAAAATTCAATTTTATTTTAATATCTGGAGATAACGATGGTTTTTTCGACTCATTCAAAGACCTCAATGTTAAACATATGGAGCTTCTTCCAAAATCGCCTCAGGCGGCTGATAGTCTGTCTTGACTAATGAACTTCTATCACAGAATTGAAGTTACTCTCCTTTATCTAGGCACCCTAAGACCTACCTTTATTTATATATTACTTTAGGGATGCAGAATATGGAATTTAGGTAAAAATGGCAACGGAAAAAAGGGCAACGGAAAAAATGGCAACCGGAAAATATGGCAACAGGAAATAATGGCAACGGAAAAAATGGCAACGATAAATATGTAAAAAAGGGTAAGAAAATAAAGTAAAACGAAAAAGGATAATTTCAGATTTCTTACTGGCGAATTATATGCTAAAATATCTCAAGAGTAAAATATATTTCATCTTTGGTACTGATAACATTTTTTGCCGTTAGATATAAATGTGTGTATAGATATATATATTCCCTAAGGGGCTCTGAATATTAGAATCATCCATTTTTCAACTTTTTTCGGTCTTAAAGAAGAAATTTTAGCCTTTATTAATATATTTATTCACGTATTTAATATTTGTGCGATTTTATATCAATGTTAGTTATTAATAAAAAAAAAGAATAAAATAAATAATTAATTAATTAAAAAATTAATGGTTAAATTAAAAGAAAATAAAGAGTTATGGATGGGTGAAGATTGGAGGCTAATTTTGCTTTTTGAGCATGGATAAACAAAAAGGCTTTCTTTCTGTAGACAATGAGGGAATTAGGAAGGAAATGTTTTTCCTAGAAGCGTTCTCCAGTTTTTCCTTTCATCAGATAATGTCATTGAGTTACCCTCTCCCAACCTCTGCTTTTGTATTCTCACCTCACTGTTCACAGTCATAATCTATATAGTGGTCCTTCTCTTTATAGCTCTACTCTTTGAACATTGAATAGATAAGAAAAATTTTAAAAGGCCAGAATTTGTGGTATTTCCTTCTTTTCAGATACAGAAAACCCCCCTTTACCTTCTTTACACATGTTAAAATGTTGCTTTCCTTTCTAGAAAAATCTTGTTGTCGTAAAAAAAACATGTAAAGAAATGAAGACAAAAGTATATTATATAATACACCTCTTTGAAAGGTTTGACATAAAATATTAAAAAGACATACAATCGAAATTTTAATATAGAATTTTGATTCGTGCAAATTTAGTCTAGACATGTGAATTTTTACGTAATATTATTACATAAAATAATAAATAAGAATAATATTTTTAAATATTTAACGTTTTCAAAGTTAGATTCTGTTTGTTATTTAATAGTAGTATTTAATGAAGTATTATGAATTTTTATTTTTCTAATATAATAATTAAATTTTAATACTTATTATGATTGCTTACGTTAAGTACAATAATAATAACAACAATAATAATAATAAGTGATGATTATATTGAAGATAGGCATTAATTACAAAATATCTTTTATAATCAATCATCTGAAGCATCACAAATTAAGTTATTGGGTTTTTTTTTTTTTCTTTTCATTTTTTTTTTTTTTTTTTTTATTCAATAGAAAGTATTGGATTCGTAAAAATTTTCAACTTCCGGTTTTCCATGGAATTAAATGTTTTGAAAGCTCCAGAAAACGATTTGACCATTTTTAGAAAATATATGTCGGTCTGGGATCCCGGAAAAAGGGCACTTTTTCACTTCGCAAAATAATAAATATCAGATAAGGAATTTAAAGAATGACTTTCAAATTACATTTTTAGAATTTCATTTGATTTGGTGCACCATTCATTTATTTTATATCTGAGAAAGTGGGGAGGGAAGCTAGCAGCAAATGGAAAGAAAACAATTGCTTTTATACCACCTTCTTACCGATTTTAATGAAACTTTGTATAATCACGTACAATTTGTGACTATCACAATGAATGTAACCTGGGGGGCAGGGGCAAAGGGGTGCAGATGGAAGTAAAATATATTCTTTAAACTACCCTATTATTGATTAAAAAAAAAAAAACTTTGTGCATATACAACGTACTGTTTAAGAAAAATTACAGTGAGTATCACACATATCTGGACGGTTTATTAGGGGGGGGGAAGAGTAAAGAAAATGGTTGTTTTTATAACAACTTGTAACTTATTTATATGAAACTTTGTACTATCAATTACATTTTATTAAAATTATAGTGAAAGTTACCTGCAGTTGATAAGAGGGGGGGGGGGAGATGAAAAATAAACAACACTTATTCTCCATTTTTTTATTGACATTTTGTGTAACTTACTATTAAGGAAAAATTACAGTGAAGTTACATATGTCTGTGGGGAAAGGGGGGGGGGAGCATAGAAGGAATGAAAATGAATGTTTATTCACTATAGTTTGCTTTTTAATAAAATTTATTAAAAATATCATTGAATAATTAGAAAATTTACCCTGGTTGTTATGTATATCTTGGGGGCTATGGGGGTTGGCCAAAAGAGAAAAATGGTTTTATAAGTATCACAATGTTACCAGTTTTAATTAAAATTTCAAATCTATCACCCACATTTAATGAAAAATTTCAAAGAGTGTTACATATATCTAGGAGGGGGGGGGATATTGTTTTTTATTCACTTAAATAGGAAAATTTGCATAAATATCTGTTATTGTTTATCAAAAATTGAAGAGAAGAGGGTTACACTACTACCCGGTGAGAATTAAGGGCTAATATATTTTTGTACCATCTTGTCCATTTAATGAAAATTTGTAGAAATATTACTTACTGTGTATAAAGCATTACAGTGAGGGTTAAGTATCAGTTTCTTTCTCTTCCTGAGTTTTTACGCAAAAATTCAATGTGTGATTTAAATCTGAAAAATGTTACTCAAAAATGAAATTTCTTCTTTTAATCTGTCTCTTTTCCCCTCACCCCCCCCCCCCCCCGCACACACACACCTAGAAATAAAAAACTTACGCTCTCGTTGATGTTTAGCATCAGTTTTACAAGGAGAAATTAAGAAACGTGCCCTTTTTTCCGGATCACGGAAAAAGAGCACTTTTCTTAATTGTAAAATACTTCCAAATACGAATGATAGCAAAAATATTTCATTTCTACGAGGGGAAGGGTGAGAAATGGGACAAATTAAACAAAAAAATTCTGTTTCAAAGTAATCATTGAATTTGAGCAGTGCCCTTTTAATACAAACGACAGTAATTTTTTTGTTTGTTTCTAGGATCGGATATTTAAGATATATTTAACAATCAGCGTATATTTTCCTAAAAATTAAATGATATTTATAATAAATTTTAGTAAAGTGCAAAACATAATGATGTAAAACATTATTTGTATCTTTCTGTCTCCAGCATCCCCCCCCCCCCACCCACCCAGACATATGTAACACTCACTGTGATTTTTCATTAACAGTAAGTGACATTTGCACAAAATGTCACTAAAAAAAAAAAAAAAAAAAGATAAGTGTTGTTTAAACAGATTTCGTTTTTCATCTGCCACCCCCTCCTCCCACGCACACACTCGCCTCCTTCAGGTAACTTTCATTATAATTTTAATAAAAAGTAAGTGATATTCATACAAAGTTTCAAATAAATAGCTAGCATAGTAATATAAAAACAACCCCTTTTTTTATTCTGCCCCCTCCCCAAATCTGTGTAACACTCACTGTAATTTTTCTTAAACAGTAAGTGGTATATATGCAAAGATTTATTTAAATCGATACTAAGGACTTAAAAAAAATATTTTTTTTTCCATCTGCAACCCTCCCCCCCCCTCCCCATACACTTATTGTGATTTTCATAAAAAGTAAGTGATGGTTATAGAATGTATCATTAAAAACGGTAAAACTGTGATATAAAAAATTATTTTATTTTTTTCTGTCTTCCCTCCTCTCTTTAACTCCCACCCCAAATATGTCTGACAATTACTGTAATTTTATCACAAATTGTACGTGATAACACATTTTATTTATTTATTTATTTTTTAATCGATAATATAGGAAAATATAAAAGAAAGTCTTGTGGTGGCTACAACATATTTTTTTTTCCTTTAATTAATTAATTAATTAACTGTTTTATCAAACTGAGAATTTTTTGACAATTCAATTTCTCGTATTGGCATACAGTATGTTTAACCATAATATGCACTGCAGAATATTAGAATTTATGAATTGCAAGACAGAAATGACTTAGTTATTATCTATAAACAATTTAATTTTGAATGGAATTAAACTTATAATTTATAATAAAAGTTTGGTTATATAGTTAAAGCAAATGATTTTGCACTGAAACTATAAAAGCGGAGTTAAATTAAACTGCTTTAAATCATAAGATTACATTGCATTATTAAAATTCTAACAAATTAGTTAAATGTAATATTTGTAATTACATTAAGATTATTTTTATATAATCATTGATTAAAATAACTTTTTATATTAAAAATAATTTGGTGGTGGTAGTTTAGGTGTTAAGCCGATTGAGAACATGAAGGTCGACGACCATGATCTGGGATCGAACCCGGCACTTCCTGTCTACCAGTTTGGAGAGCAGAACTACTCGGCTTATTAATTAAAAGTCCAAATAATTTTATGCAGCGATTTGAACTAAGTTAATTATGATAAATTATATTTTTAATAAATAAATTATTCTTTTTAATTGGGATATTTCATTAAATAATTTTTTAACTAGCTATATATATATATATATAATTATTTATAGAAAATAAATCTTTTAATATTAAAAGTGATTTAAAATAATTTTTTCTACTAAAAGCAAATAAAATTGTATTAAGCAATGTCAGCTAATTTAATTATTAAAATTTATATTTTTGATGATTCATTTAAATTTTAGATAATTAATTTAGTCTTTCTATTAGAATTTTTTTAATAAAATAATTTTAATTAAATCCTTAACTAACATTTTTCTCATAATTATTCACAGTAAATAAAATCTTTTAATATTAAAAGTATTTTAAAATAATTTTTTCTATTGAAAGCAGAAAAAATTGTATTAATTGTACAGCTAATTTAATTATTAAAATTTATGTTTTTGATAATTCTTTTAATTCTTACAAGGAAACATTCAAAAGGTATCGTCTTCAAAAAATATTGAAAAAAAATATATGTGATTCTACTCTTCATAAAACACCAGAAAATGGAAAATTATCGGCTGAAATGAATTACAGCGACCACGAAAAATTATCAAAATGAAGCATTTTGTCGATTTAGCGCTGTTAAGCGATAAGTTTGCCAGCACCGAGATTGTTGTGTACGAACAGAACCGTGTTTTGTTTCTCCGCCAAGTACTCAAAATCAATCGCCTAACAACGTGAAATCGCCAAATATGCTTAATTTTGATAATTTTTTGTGGTTGCTGTAATTCATTTCAGCCGATAATTTTTTCACTTTCTGGTGTTTTAGGAAGAGTAGAATCACATATATTTTTTTTCGATATTTTATGGAGACGACACCTTTTGAATGTTTCCCTGTAAGTAATAAAAGAAAAATTTTATAAAAAATTTCCGGGGACAGTTTTTGCAATTTTGAATTAAAATTTGTGGTTGCTCTATGCAACCACCGCCCCGAAAGAGTTAATGCACGGAAAATTGTATATTTTAAAGCTTAAGCAATAGTATTAAGCAATTTCATCTAATTTAATTATTAAAAATTTATATTCTTAATAATTAAATTTTTTTTTTTTTATAAAAATGTACTATTAAAGGATTTTTTAATTAATATTTTTTATATATAATCTTTTATATATATAAGAAGCCTGGCCTGAATATACGCGATTTTTTAAAAATAACACGGAAAATTCTGAATGTCTAGGTTGACAAACGGGACCTTGGATCGAACCCGGTAATTCCAATCTATCAGGGCCCAAAAGATGCTGAGCGGTTATGCGCTTAAAGCTGGTTGACGTGAGGTGCCAGGTTCGATCACAGGTCCGCACTCGTTGGCCTAGCCGCTCGGTGTTTTTCGTGGTTTTCTCAGAAACTTGCGTAAATATGGGCTAGGACCCCTTTGAAAGACCTCCATGGCAAGCGCTCCCCCTCGGGCCAAGGACCCTAGAGTAGTCAATCGGCCTTATTCCCAAACACCAACACTAACACCAGTGTATCAGCTTGGAGAGCAGACCCGCTCGGCTACTGAAATAGGCCTTTTAATTAAAAGTAAAAAAAAAAAAAAAAAACAAGTATTAAGTAATTTTAACTAATTTAATTTAAAAATATTACACTTTTAATAAATAAATTATTATTTTTTAATTGGAATATTTTAATGAATGATTTTTTTTAACTAGCTATTATTATTATTATTATCCTTCGTAGAAAATAAAACGTTTTAATAATATTAAAAGTATTTTAATATAGATTTTTCTATTAAAAGCCAAAACAATAATAATTTTTTTTTTTAATTATTTACAGGAAAAAAAAATATATTAAAAGTATTTAGAAATATATTTTTTAATTAAAAGCTCAAATAGTTCTATTGAACAAAACAATTTTATTATTAATCATTTTGATTTTTAATAAATGCAGTTATTTTTAATTATATTTTTATATTAAATAACATATATATATATATATATATATATATATATATTTTCTATAATCTCCCATAGAAAAAAACATTTTTACATTAAAAGTATTTTAATACAGATTTTTCAATTAAAAGCTACCACCTAACATCCATTTATATAACAAGCAATAACAATGGTTAAATCTTAGCAGAAACGTAAAACGTGTTAAAAATATTGGAGAAATGGATGTTCATAGTTAAGCTTGTAACGTTAAGCAATGGTGCTTTATCCCATCTTTTGCCTACATTTTAAAGCACGTGCGGAATCATCTGTCAATGTTTATCTCAGTGACGCCACGTGCGCCAGCTCTATTCCATAATTTGAAAGCAAACAAGTAAATCTTATCTTCAATTTCAAAATATACATGACTGTTGATGATATTCTAGGGATTTTGTTGGAAGTCAATTTTCCGGTTGCTATATTTTCCGTTGCAATTATTTTCGGTTGCCATTATTTCCGTTGCCATTATTTCCGGTTGCCATTTTTTCCGTTGCCATTATTTCCGGTTGCCATTATTTCCGTTGCCATTTTTTCCGTTGCCATTTTTACCGAGCACCAGAATATGTCCGAATGCCCAAATGAGGGGGAAATTTTGAGTGACTGGAGAAATTTACATTTTCTACTAAAAGAATATTGAAAGTCGAAAATAACAAATTGTTACTTTGTAATGCTTGTAATATAAACTAACAATTATATTTTTATATTACAGTGTATTCTTATTCTTTTAAATGCTTATTATATAGAATATATGGCTTTGTATTACAAAACACATTTTCATGTCATTGAAGGAAATTTAGATTATATTTTGGGAGAAATTTCCGAGGTCTGAACATTTTCGGTATCTGTGTATTACTCAGTAACTGTTTCTTAATCAAATGTTTAAAATTAATAAAAACCATCAACGTCAACAAGCACATTCTTTACAAATAGGCCATTTCAACAAGTTGTCAAAAACTGCCTATGAGGACTGTATTATTCCGTTCATTTTTTCTCTTTATTAACATTTTTTTAGTTCAAGCAATTAGAAATGCTCCTAAACATTAAAATAATGCAAAAATAGCAGATGAAGGGAAGGGGGGATGTTAGGCAAGAGCATTTATTATTGTTTCTTTTCTTTTGTAATTAAGATTCTACGTTTATATTTGTAGAAAATAATAAATAGCTGTACTACAAACAAACAGCATATATATCATATTAAATTAGGCCTAGTTAGACTCATGCATCTTTTTTGAGCAGTTTCTTAATCTTATAATTAGTATTAGACAAACTGCAATTAAAAACAACAAAAAACTAATTAAAAACAACAAATAACAGTAATAATAAAATAAACAATACTGTTTGATGAAATAAGAAAATTTATTTTATCATTGTAAAAAGGTCATCCTAATAACTGAATAAAACACATGGTTTAAAATGAAATAAACTTACACAGAAATATTCTTTCTTACCCAATGCTTTTTATTGCAGTATTTGAAACTTAATATTTCCTATTAATTATTAAAATTAAACTATATTAAATTATGTACACATACATTCAAAACAGTAATGCACTAAAATAAATACCAACATAAAATGCATTTCATTTGTTTATCAACTAAGTTTAGAGTTGCCATAGAAGCAATAGTAAACTTATAAAACTGTTTAACCTAGCATAAGCATAGTACACTTAAACAAAATACTAAATTATATATATTATTGATAGCAGAAGGTTGCTTACTATTTCAGGTTCCTTTTTTTATACATTATTAACCAAAACAAGAGTTACATATTAAGATAGTAATTATTAAATTTATAATAATCAGTAATTTAAATTGATAACTTACAAAGAGATAAATATTTCATTGAAATCAGTAGTGTACAATAATCTGCAATGAAAATAAAGGTACTAGCAATAAAATAGTAGAATGAAATTTCTAGCGTTCTTGTCAAAATATCAGTGTAGCACATTTTTAAAATGGGAAAAACTAACAAGATAAAGGATTAGTATCTTAAGTAATTATATTTATGCATGTGTTTTTATGTGTAAATACAAATTTTAAAATGGCACCTTAATACAACTTAATGATAACTAAGAAAACAATGTTAGTTGCCATTTGGCACCCAACTGATGAGAGCTTTGACTAGTCTTTTTATAATGGTACCACCACTCTCCTCATATTTTAGTTGGTGATGCCAGCACTCCAATTTCATATTTGTGTTTATGTCTAGTCCAGTTCTATAGCAATGGTAAGCCCATTTTTGAGGTTGTTTTAATGTTTTAAGTAAACATTCTGAAAATAGTCAATGATTTTTTTCCAATAAACACTAAAGCTGCTAATAAAGTCATTCATTTGCTTGTAAAAAGTTACATATTTGCTTGTAAAAGTTACAATTTCTGAAAAAATTGTATCTATCTATTCTTCGATAGCTTCTTTACTGGCACTTTCTTTCACCTTTGAATTTACATTTAAGTTCCAGTTTCTCACCACATGGCATGCAGTGTTCAAAATTAGCTGTCGTAAGTCATCAAATGCAACTAAATTATTGCATTTGACGAATGTAAAATTATTTCTGGTCGTCTAATTTGATGCCTAGGAGGTGTGTGACGCATGGTAAATGGACACAGGAAATAACCAATGGCGGATAAAACTCACCTGGGAGATTTCTCTCTAAAAACTCTTGCACCTGTTATTTGACAGTTTGGTAAAAAAAAATTATTGAATATAGGGATACTTTCTTAAAATTTTAAGGTACTGCAAGTGTGAAATGGTGAACAAAGTATATTTTCGTATTTCTTTAACCCTTGCTTTCACAAGATCAAGGCATAACTGCAGAAAAATTGCTTTCAGGTGCCACTTGGCACGTTTGGCGAAAATCACCAGCACCGCACCTTCTTGTATGGTTTAGAAGTTGCAACATTCTACTGGTTACATTTGCTATCTCTGGTGAACTAATGCACTTTTTGAACGAGACGGGCTTAACTAAATTTCAACTTCAAAATGGGGTCAAAATGACCGTATCTTGGGAAAACTTTATCAAAAATGTCTTACTCCTAATGTCTAATAAAATATTTTGATTTATAGAAGATAGTTCGTATTTCAAAATCCAGATGAATCATGCATACATATAACCTATGTAACCAATACATTATATCTCTGTGCACATACTGATATAACGTATGAGAAAAATAAATATATATAAATTAAATTGTATTTAAAAATTTTTGATGCATAGGTTAGAAAATATTGTTTTACTCAGAATCAGTTTTGGTTAGTGATATTAAAATGAATTTCAGAAATTGCAACTGGAAATTTTAATTTGACGCCTAAAATATTTACAGCAGACATCATATGACACCTTCCCTTCCCAATTTTTATCACTGATGGCATGAGCGTATATTTACAGTTATCTTGAAACACAACTTACCACGCATTATAATATGCATCAGTTGTCATTAGAAATGAGAATGGTAATTTTCATATCAGGAATAAATTTTGTAATTGCAAAGAAAAATGGTATAAACGTTTCAATGGCAGCCCTTGTAGAAAAAAAGTGTCAATTGGCAATCCTTCATGATTTTCATCGTTCACCATTACCTTAGTTAGCTGAAACCTATATTGATTAAGCCAGTGAGTCGAATCTATCATTGTACATATATGTCGTATAATTCCAATAGTTCTTGTTGAACTTCCTTCATAATTCCTAAAAGGAATTCATTTTAATTACTATTTGGAAAGTCTTGCAATAATTCTCCAACAGGTTTATAAATGAGGATTGGATCATACTTATTCTCATTTTGCATTTTTTTTTTTTTTTTTTTTTTCACTAATAAATTGACTAAAGCAGTATCATCTTTATATAAAATTGACTTATCAAGATGGAAAGCACTTTTAATATTATGAAGGTCTTTCCACATGTATAACTATCTCTTGGTAGGTGAGTGCTTCTCTTTATCCCCTGTAATATTTTTGACATGGGTATACCAGCACTTAATGATGAGGAGGCAAGATTTAATCTTTCCAGCTTCTTTTTCATATACTACATGGACAGACTGGTAATTGACTTTTATTTCAGTAGCATGTAGCATATTCAGTAGAATTTTTTCAAATGTCTATTTTCTGTAGGACTACATATTCCACTTCAAAGACAATCATAGTACATACATTTTATGTCACTTTTCTTTGACGAATTTCAGAAAATAAAAAAAGCTTGATAACTTATTCTCAATGTTTTTTTTTTTTTCCAATCTAGAAAGTCAGATTTACAGTTCCGACATTTTCAGAATGAATATTCCTTAAATGAGAAGAGAAATGTTTTTCCTCAAACTGAAATTACGCGACATGTTTTGCAAATAATTGGATCACGCAAAAATTTGCGACATTATAATATAAATAATAACAAGATAATGAAACTAAATACGAGAAAACAATAAAACACGTGTCCTTGTTCATTATTTATTTCCATCCAAGGCTTCCGTATGCCGTAGAGAGAATCGTTCAAAAAATGATTCGTTCTCTGAAAGTCAGACCTATCCTCTTGCGCATGCGTTAAAAGACTGCCGTAAGCCCATTAAAGTTACGGCTGCCGTAGCTCTAACCACTTCGTTTTTTTATCCCTTCTTTGATGAAAGCTCGTAACACTGTGACGCAGGAGAGGTGCTCCAGAACCCCTTTCTTTTTAAGGAGACCCACCGCGTGGGTGTTCAGGGCTTCACATCACCCGTCGAATGCCCCATCTTTTCCCCCGAAAAACGCAAATCCTGTCATTAGCTGTTGCCATCATATCTTACAAAATTCACCTTAGAGCAATTAAAATTCGCCCTTCGAAACCCAGAGACCGCCTTACATAATTCAAGACAGGAGATTGGATATAGTGTTTTAACGTGGGTGTGTTAAAACCTCCCCGTACCGAGAGAAAAAAAATAAATTGACTGAGGTTCCCCAAAAATTCTTTAGACTAAGAGATTTTACAGCTGGACAGACCTCCCTACTTGTTTTCGAGATTTTAGACTAACCCCTGAATTCCGAAAATATTTTTCTCTAATCCATGTGTCAAACACAAAATTTTATGTCGCTCCTAAGATATCTAGTTACCTTTCTCTCCGCAAATTCGACAAAATAGCACACATGCCCAGTCTGATAGAAAAAAAATCATAACGACCGGAGAGGGAATCTTTGCATGAAATACATAAAACAGACCCTTTTTTCCTGGAAACGAAAAGTCAACACAGCTGGCATGAGAGTTGTATACTTTGAAAAACAAGAGGGAAATGAAGAAATTCCTCATGATAAGGAATTACACTCCCTTGCTCCCTGTGTATTTGCTTTTTACATTTTTTTAAATAAAAATTAAATCTTAATTGCCATTAAATAAGCAAAATTTTAAAAAAGTGCCACTAATTCCCTTAAATTAAATAGAAATAAAAATGTCACGGTATTAAAAAATGAAACACTATTTTGTAAAAATTAATAGATGTCGTCCTCTCTCATACGCAAAAAAAAAAAAAAAAAAAAAAAAATTGTATGTTTTATTCTAACTCCAATAAATTCTTAAATTCTTGAAGAAAAACAAGGAAGATATCATATAGCCCCTGTAGAACATGGAAATCCATCGTTGATCCCCGAGCCTACAACACCTATCGAACACGAACCTCAGATAGACGGACAAAACAGGCCTTAGATTTTGACCGTCTAAGAATTTCCCCCCAAAAATCTAAGTCCCCATAATCAAAATAAAAATAAAAATAAAAAATCTATGTTCGCTGGCTGAGTTCAGCGTTGCTCCCCATTCTTCCCGGGCTCCCCAAAAATGACGTCACGAATTTTACCCGGGAAGTTGTGTGGGGAGAAGATTTGCTGAACGCCTTTGGGGAGTTCACTCAACCAAACATGGCGGATTTCGTCGATATTTTGTGGATATTTTAAGATTGCAAAAGGAAGAGTCAGAAACAATAATTAGCTTAATAAAAAGAAATTATCTTCCAAGAATAAGATATTATATGAAAATTATAAAAGAAATGGATGATTAAACAAATTTATTTCACACTAAATCGTGAAACAGAAGCTGTTGTTGGAAGCATGGTATGTTTTTTAAATCGTATTTTCAGACGAATTCTTTTCTTTAGTTTAAATTATTTTATACTGCATAGGCGTAGCCAGCTTTCCGATCGGGGGGGTGCCCAAATTTTAAACTGAAAGTTACAATATGAATACATTATGAACACAGTGCGCATATGTATGCGTTTTAACACATATGTTATGTATAACTTTCATATATGTGTGCGTTTTAACACATATATAAAAGTTACACAAGTTTACACATGTACGTTTTAACGTTTAAATTAAGTAACTTTCGCCGTTAAAAATGCCAATGTAACAAAATGTTAAATGCAGACTGCAGTTTCGGTAGTGTATATCGATGCATTTGGCATCCTTTGAAATATCATTTGATAAAGTTTGGACTTCCAAAGTAGTGCCGCTATCTGTCTAACAGGAAAAGAACAGAAGTTTGAAAATTGATTAAAACAAAGAAAGAATCTTGCATGAAAAATATTAAATGCTGTCGAATATTTGGTTTCAGTACGAAACCAATGAACGTTCAAAGGTTAAATAAAAACCTCAAGCCTTAAGTTATAAACGAAAACCTAAAAACTAAACTACGAAAAAACTTATACTATGGAACTTGTTAACTTGATAAAGTAGAATTATAATGGTACGTTTACTTTATTTATAATCCCATTTCATTTCTTTTATTTTACCAGTTTCAAATTATGAACCTATATATATATATTTAATTAAATTTATTTATATATATATATTAAATTAATACAATCTTGTAGCTACTTTTTAAAAATTATTTTTTTTTCTTTCCCATATTCATGAATAACATTTATTTTCTATATTTTAAAACATTGTTGTATTGTTGTAGTTTTTATGTTAGTTTCAAACAGAATAGTACAAACGGATACTATGATCACTATAAAATTAAAGTGATACTTATTAATAAGATTGTAATAAACTGTTGTGCGTATCATAATATAGAAATGTGATGTGTGTAAAAGTCGCAAAAAATAAAATCAACATTAAATAAATGTATCGAATCGGAGAAAGTGTAGAAACACGCCACAGACCGGACCAAGCGCTGACCATTAGCCAAATAAATTTACGAATTACCACTGTACATCAGAATTCCATGAAAAATTGCTTAAAGTAAAATGAAAACATTAAAAGGGACACATACCAATAAAATTGCACTGAACCCCCCCCCCCCTCAAAGTAAATGTATCAAAATGGAGGACAGATAAAAAGCTAGTGGGGTGTCTCACTATCCAACCGTGCACTGGCCATCAGCCGATAATATTGTCTAGCAACCACCAAAATTCAAAATTGCATACATAATCGAATCCAGAAATATTCATTAATAAAATATCACGAAAAATCATCATGACATAATGTCGGAAATTTTCTACCCACACAAATAAACGCCTTTGCTATTTAAAAAATTAAAAGACTAAATAATGGAGCATATTTTGTGCATACCTTTCTTTCATGTTTGTATTTTCTGTGTTGTCTTGAGCTTCCTCTTCAAACTCTCTCTTTTTATTTGGTTGGAATAATTATCAAGTTCTTCACATTTTTGCACATGATTCCAGAACAGTTTTTCGTTTCTTTAGTCATTCAATTCAATACAGGTTTAATAGAATTATACAGTCGGCTGCAAAATTATTCGAGCACTAGCAATAATCCTTGCTAAAAAAAGTACACTTAATACAGCTTTGTTAAATAAATCCTTGTCGAGTCATGTTCTTAATCAGTCTAAGAACATGATTCGACAAGGATTTACTTAGCAAAACAGTCTTAAGTGTACTTTTTAAATATAGGAATTATTGGCTAGTGCTCGAATAATTTTGCAGCCGACTGTACACTAGAGATGAGACGGGCTCAGCCCGAGCCCGTAAGCCCGAGCCCGAGCCCGGGCCCGATCGGGCTCAAATCTTACGCAAGTCTTCGGGCTCCGGGCGGGCTCGGATTCAAGCGAAAAGTTCCGTTTATTTTATTTTTCACTAACTGGAAAATGTAAAAAAAAAAAAAAAAATTTATTCATTTTGAGAGCATCTTTAGTAATGTTATAATAGTCATGATAGGTTATAAATCACAAAATAATCTTGCAAACCTTAGTAGCTTTGACTTTCCTTTTTCTAAATAGAACTCTTTTTTCAACGGGATGCATATTATGTCATAGTGTTATACAGTAATCCTTCCTCCTTCGTTATATCGGGCCTCATTATATCACTCATTCGGATTATTTTTTTTTTCCCGATTAAGGCTCCTATATATACGAGCTGGCGCATCCGACATTTTTTTGCCATAGGGTTGCCGCATGTACCCAGCGTGATAAACAAACGTCAGCCATTGTTTCTACCGTCTTGCTCGTAATTTTAGTGAAATAAACTGCAATATGTGAGGTTGTTCAGCGATAAACTGCTGTAAACACTCCAGAAAAGGATACAAAATGTTTAGGTTTCCTTCGGATAATGCAAGAAGGAGAAAATGGGCAGCGAATTGTCGTCCAGATTCTTGAATCCCGAGACCTAATGCACAGCTTTGCATAGTAAGTGTTATTGTTATTCACTTATACTTTTCTTTGCATTTCTGACATTTATAAAGTAAAAAATAAAAAATAAAAGTATTATTTAAATCTAAATATGTATTTTAATAGCCATAAATTATTTTAAGAAACGTTTTTTTACTGTGTGTTTGTAGAGTCTTGGCGACGTTTTTTTCGTTCGCCAAAGTTGTCTTGTTTCTGTGTCCTGATAGTATTAGGACGTTCGTTGCAAAAGTTCGTGCGAACGCGGATCATTTCATTGCCTCCAAAGACGAGGGCTTCTATCGCCGTAATATACATTTGTTACCCGAAAAATGGGCAAAGGTTGTAGAAAGTAATGAAGAGTATTTTGATTAAAAATTGTCATTTGATTTGATGTATTTTTATGAAATGAAGCAATAAAAAACCGCACGAATTTATGCAAACACCTAATATATATTTTTTTTAATTGAACTATTGATTAATTAATTAATTATTTTGTTCTATTTTTAGATTTATTTTTCTTGAGATATTTATTTCATATTACAATTTATGTCTACTTTCTAGGGGGAAAAAAAAATGCATTAAATTGAAATAAACGTCTCTATATTAATATTATATATACATCACGTAACTGTACATAAATTCATATTAATAATGACCGCTAACTTAATTCCTTTAAAACTGCAACTTTTTTTTTTAAGTTTTGTTATTAAAGCGATATTAAACAATAGTATGAAAAAAAAAAAAAAAGTTATACCTGACGGGACTAATGTGCAAGTTGCACCGAAGGGACAAACTATTTCTTCCAACGAAAATGCCGGCAACAGTTAGAAGTCGCTGAACCACTTTAGAATGTAAAAAATCGTCTGTGTATGAGTAGGCATTTATTAGAACATAGTTTTTTTTAGTTACTATATCAATGGCATCCTTAAATTACTAACTCAAATATAAACTTAATTATGTTGTTTCTTTCTTTCTTTTTTTTTCTTTTTTCATGCGCACTTTTTAATTCCTTATTCAAAATTATAAAAAAAAAAAAAAAAAAAAAAAAGAAAGAAAGAAAAAAAAAAAAAAAACGTTTGTTTCGATACTGATTATTATTTATTTTATTTTCTTTCCTTTTCAAAATAAATAAATAAAATAAAAATGATTTTGATGAATTTAGTTGAGAACGGAGGACTATTATTTTTTTTTTTTTTTCCTCAGAAATCCATTCCTTATTTCTTTGCCCTGGATGAACCGAAGGATAACAGTAAAAGCTAATTTTCCTGGAGATAAGGAACATTCAAATCGAATTATCATCTGAAACCCCTAATTCTAAATTTGTTTTTAAATCGTTTGAGCAGATTCCTAAATAAACAGGGTTCTATTATATTTTCTTCCCGGCGAAGCACGGGTCACCAGCGACTGTAATAATCCTGAAGAAGAAGATAAGACAAATCGATTTTTCAACTCGAAAAGCATTTACGCCCCCCCTTATTTTTATTATTATTATTATTATTATTTTTAATCGTTCCTGTTATTTTCAACGAAATCAGATTTCTGTTGTATTTTCCCCGGTGGAGTGCAGGTTGGCAATGAACGCCAATTATCCTGAAAATGAGGTTATTTAAGATCTAATTGTCATCTAAAAAACACACTACTTTAAATATTTATCAAATTCATTCTAGTACTTTTAAAGAAAATAAAGTTTTTTTCGTTTTTTACTGCAACCCCCCTCAACTCCCTTTCAACTACAGTGCATTTATTCATTTTATTTTATTTATTTTATTTTATTTTATTTATTTATTTATTTATTTTTAAGAATCAAGGCTGTTATTAATTCGCCTTTAAAATTTTTAATCTTGATCAAATTTTTCAAGTGACAACCTAATGTAAATTTCAAAAAAAAAAAAAAAAAAAGATTTTTTTTTTTTTCAGTTATTTGGTTTTAAGTGTTATGCTGATAACAAATATGCATACACATCAACCGCTAAAAATTGGACTTTCGTTACCAGGGCAACTCAAATCGTGTTATTATACTTAAAAAATAAGTAAATAAATAAAAATGAAAATAGAACTTTAAAGAATTCTTTGTTTACAGTATGGGCATGAAAAATTAATTTACCTTGTTGAGCATTTCGCTGACATAGTTAATGTAGCAAAGTACTTCCATAAATTACATTCAATAGAACGTTTAGCTCAATTTTGGGTAGCCCTGTATATTGTCTATGAACAATATAATAAGAACTATAAACAATATTGTGTATTTATATTTAGTTTTATATGAAAAACATCTAACAGAAAATGAATTACAATTCTAGCAAGTATAATCCCAATATATCCAAATACTTTTGGCAGCCCTGTAAACGAATGATGAAGCATTTCCATATCACAATCAACAAAAAACATGGTTTTATGCATATTTTTTCTATTTTTATTTATTTATTTATTCATTTCGTTTTGTTTAAGACAGCCTAGAGATGTTACACTGTGCTTTAGAGGTCTGTTTGAGGCCCGGCCCAGTACGAAATCGAAAAATCCGGGCCTAGCCAGAGAAATACGGGCCGTTTATTTTTACCAGTGTACGGTCCGACCCGGGCCGCACAAAAAACGATAAAATCTGGCCCGGCCCGGCCCGATTCATAAATATGTAAAATAACAAAAAAAAAAAAATCATGCTTTTTTATGAAAGATAATTTTATTATGTGTTTTGTAGAGGTTTTATATAGCTAAGCAAGAGAATGTTCTTTAACACAACTATTCAATACTTACAAGATAATTATAAAAAACAGAAGTTCATTATTACAGACATACAGAAGGCAGAAAGACTGACAGAAAGTCAAATAAAAAATATTAGCATTCATCAAAAAATATAGGAAGGTGTTTAAAATGATTAATACTACTAAAAATGCACTTTCAAGCATTTCCTCTTATATACTGTAATGTATCCGAATCTTTCATGTGATCCAGTAAACAAAACTTTAATGCTAATCTAACCATATTCAATTAAAAAGGTGCTTTTGCACTTACTAAAAATGATGATACTTTTACCCAATGACCTGGAGAAAAGAAAAAGGATAACTAGAGAAAAAGTTAAAGTGGAATGATTTTTATAGCCTTCATCGCTTCATACCACCTAAACTCTACAGACTATAGGACATAACACAGAGTAACATACACAGTAAGAACAAATAGTAACGTATTTAATTTCTTTTGTTTGTACATGTGAAAAACTAGTAGTGGCAAGCATTCTATTTTGAATAGGAAACCATCTAATATTACTTTAAATAAAATATATTAATTTCGAGACATGCTAAAAATATTTGCAGAAAATCAGATCGCGAACAGATTGATAGACAATTAAATTGAAGTTACAGACATTAAATAAATATATATATTTATATGTGACATACCAGCCTGTAAAATTATGTAAAATAAATGACTGAAGATTTTATCATTTTCCTTTTTCGTTGATTAACGAGGAAGCTAGAAAAAGATTCGGGCCGAAACAGCCCATAAAAAATTTCCTCATGGCCCGGCCCGAGTACACACACACACACACACACACACAAAAAATGATTCCGAGCCCGGCCCGACAGCAAATTAAAAAATTTGGCCCGAACCCGGCCCGTAAATCTGACCCGTACAGATCTCTAATGTGCTTATCACAAATTACTCCATAGACGTAATGTATTGGAATTCTCTAGGATGTTACTGTACACGAACTATTTCCTTATCTCAACGAAAAGTATAATGTGTCATCCCTATATGATAGACATTGAGAATACCGATTTTAGACTTTCTGCTACTACTTGTTCTTCACACAAACTAACCGCTAAAAACATGATTTTCGGATTCAGGAGACTTTAAAACGTGTAGATGTGACAAAAACTCTATTTTAATAATTTAACTTAAAAATAATACTTCTCCATCATATATATACGAGGAAGAGAAAAGAAAATGAATTAAAAAAACTCTCCAATTTTAATTGGTACGCTCTTTTTTTTCCCCTTTCAAATGTTATGAATTATTTAGGGAACAGAAACAGATCACTTGTGTTGCTTATAATTTTTGGCCGATTTTATTTTTAGATGAAAATTTCTTAAAACCGCCAGTAAAGCGATAAAATCGCCAAGCGGAAATGCTGTCCTCTTACGAGGCAAAAAAATGGCGGTGATGCGCCGGCCTATTATTTATTTAAGGGGCTCTACCCCGATAAGCGCGTTATAAGCAATGGGCTGCACTATAAATATCTATTATATAAATATATACATGTATACAGAGACACAGACATTATAAATTGTTATAATAACATTTATAGTTATTTAAATTGAGGATTGATAATAAGAAAATTAATTTGAAAATGAAAACGGTATTTAATTTTACTATTGTGTATGCGTTGCATAGCGTACCACTTTCAATATCGGGCTCGGGCTCTGATCACACAAAATTTTTCGGGCTCGGGCGGGCTCAGTTCAAAAATGTTTCGGGCCCGGGCGGGCTCGGATTGCCAAAATAGAGCCCGAACTCACCTCTACTGTACACCACTTTCTCCAGATCCAGGATTTTCAGGAAAGAGGAAATTGTTTCATAAAATCGCATGAGAAGAAGGAATCCGAATAAATATTTACACTTTAGCCTAATTTTTAATAATTTTCTTTCTTTATTAATTACAAATAAAAAATCGTCTGTTCATAAATACATAATTTATTTTCAGCAATAAATCGTTTGTCAAAGCTCAAAAGTAACGCAAACGATTATAAAATGTTTTATTATTATTAAATTTAAATGACAGCTTTTAAATAAGGTAAAAAGATTAAATAAATAAATAAAATGTGGCATTTAGTCACAAAAATAAGATATTGTATGGTTGACCGACCATTTCTGAGGTGCTTTAAAAAAGTTGAAAACTGTTTTAGAAACAATTTTGTTTGGCATGTATTTTTGTGAAGGGCAAGCATGTCTATTGCATCCTTCAAAACCCCCTGTTTGATTACTCTACCTGCATTCTTAAAACATTTAAAGCTTAAATTAAAAATATTTTTTAAATGATTCACAGAACTTTCACCCACAGTAAATTTTTCAAGAAAAGTCTGCTTATGATATGATTTACAATACTAATTTAAACTTTCCAGTGTTGTCTTTTTTTTTTTTTTTTTTTTTTTTAAATAGCAAATAAGACAGGCCGAAGAAGAAATTTTTTTTCCTTCAGGTTGACATGTTTTTCTGATATATTTTTGGATGCTGTTTAAGGAAAACTTATTTAAAAATTTCCCTCATGTACAGTTCTGAAAAAAAAAAAAAAAAAAAAAAAAAAGAATTGTTTGAGCTTAAAGCTCCATTTTTTTCGACTCCCATCTAAATTACTTCCCTGAAAATTTGGGTGATGTGAGTGGAGAACAAGGAGAGCTGTTTCACCAAGACATCAAAGAAATGGAAAGCAGGTATCATAGACGATACATTTTTAACATGTTAGCAGAATTTTGTTGCATGTTGCATAGAGAATCCCCCCCCCCCACACACACACAAGACCCTCAAGCCTTGCAAAAGGTAAAATGCTCTAAAGGGGGATTCGATGTGAAGACATACATTTAAAAGATAATATGTAAATAATAGTCTATTTCAATGCATTTTTTATATAGATTGTTTCGAATTTGTTATAACTTCTAGACGAATTCTTTCGATTTTCATCCTTACTTTGTGAAAATTTCTTACGTGATAGGAAAAAAATAATCATTTCTGAATTCAGATTATCAAAACACATTAGAGACTCCCAACGAAGTACATAAACAATTTGAAAAGTACGATTTCGCAGACCAGTGTAATCGGTAAAAATTTACCCGCTAAGTTATCATGATACTAGACATGCATTCAAATCAACAATTGCTAAAAAGATTATTATTGTATTCAAAGAACTTCAAAACCTGAAATTATCGCAAATATTTAGTTTCGAAAATTCGACCCCGTAAATAATACTTTCTGTAACTCATGGTAAGGGAAAGTAATTATCATTTTTAAACTTTTTTACTTTACGCAATATAATTTGGAATGAATGCTTTTAATCGAACCTAACTTTTCTTACAATCTTTTATATGAAAATTAATTTGTATCAATAAAATATGTTAGTTTCATTATGTTTAGTTCACTTTAAAAATGTTGTTGATATGCACCAACTAGAAATTTTGCATGTCATAGTATACGGATCATTATGATATAAATTAAATACAATTTTTAGACTTCCTGCCAATACCAGCTTTTGAGTTATGCCCATGCAGGCTAACGACAAGAACCTGGTTATACAATTGAGCGGACTTCAAGACATACTATTGTAAAAACTATTTCATATTCAAAAATTGGACCGCAAAACATTACATTCTCCAACATGTATGGGTAAGAGAAAGTTTAAAAAAAAATGCTCATTAAAAAGAAATGAAAAAAACTTGACTCTCTGTTAAGGCCACGAGTTTAAATAAACTAAATTATTTTATCGCCTCTTTTCCTGCTTTTCCTTGAAGAAAAAACAAACTACTAATTTCATTTTATTTTTTTTTTTGTTTACCAAGAAAAATTACTTTGCAAATTTTTGTAAGAAATGTGCAAGTAAATTTGGATTTATGAACAATTTAGATTATTCTTTTAAATATATTTTACCGCCATGTTTAAGAAAGTGTCTTTCTATTGCATAGAATCATTGATATTAGTAATAACATTTTTTTTTTTAAACCTTCAAATCTTTTTTTTTTTTTCTGTTTTCAATATGTTTTTGTTAAATATACTGAATGTTTGTGCGTGAGCGAGGGGGTGCCCGGGCACCCAGGGCACCCCCCCTGGCTACGCGCATGTACTGAGAAGTATTTGAGTGGTTAAATCAGATTTTCCGGTTTATGTTGGTATTATTTATACGGGTTTTTTTTTTTGCATTTTACATTAGATTAAATAGCACTTGTTAATTGTGCAGTTGAACTAGTATGACATCGTAATGTATATCAGATTTCACAGATTCATGCTTCGCATGTTAATTTGGTTTTATGTATTACTATCGTTTGAAAAAAATGTAATTTCCTATAAAATGTACATGCTAATGTTTTTATGTTGAAATTTAAAGAAGTAGTAATTTTTTATTGATGATCAAGTTTACATTGAAAAGATTGAATTAAAACCGGATACTTTTCATCACGTATATGTTTTATTGCGTCTTATTTAAAAAATAAAATTGTGTTCAATTTTTTAGAATGTTTTGTATTTTATAATGTATTCAACGTTCTTTGTTTTAAGTAAGTAATTTTATGAAGTATGATAAATGGTATCTTGATTAATATATATGTTACATTCTTATGAAGTGATGCTGTGTATGTAGTGGAGTGACTATTAATTGTAAATTATCATTTAAAAATTTTTGTGTGTGGGAGAGAATTTTTCAATCATTGAATTAAACCAAAAAAATTTTTAAAGTCCCAGAGAATGTAGTGATTTATGCTTTATGCATTTATACTTTGTTTTTAGCATGAGCATAGATTTAATATATTGTCCTTGGGAATCGAAAACATACATGACATGTGTATATTTTCATGATATATATTGGGCAAAATATTGTTTCATATTGCTGATTGCTTCCTCAATATACATTATCAAAATAATCAGGATTTTTTTCAAAGAAATTAAATATGTTTGTTAAATAAATTGGTGATCGCTTCTTTTTCACTAAGGACAACAGATATTGTATCTTTTTCTTAGCATGTTTATCACATTATAAAATTTTGCAATTTAAACTTTAAATGTAGTTATATAATGTAAACTTGATCAGGCCTGGGATCCTTGAGTACTCAGTTGCCTTAAATCTTAAAATACCAAATACGAATGCAAACTTGATCATAAATGAAAAAAAATAATAGCAATAAATACTACTTTAAACTGTAAAAAAAAAAAAAAAAAAATATCCAAATCGCATTTTTTAAAACAACAGAATCTATAAAATCTGAAATGTATTGTGAAGTCTGTTTAATACAACTGCAATTAACAAGTTTACTTAAAAGGAAGAAACGTATATAAATACCAATATGAATCGAAAAATGTGACTTTTCGTTCATCTGCTTAAGCATTTCCAGTGTAAAGTACTAATAGAAACTAAAGAAATGTGTTCAACTGAAATACAATTTTAAAAAATACTAATATTTTCACAAGAGCTTCTATTTCCTAAGCCTACAGTGTCTTCTGAAATATAATGAATCTTTCACTTCTTTTATAATGTTGCAAGCATGCAATCAAATAGTTAGTGTTTAATAGTGCAATTCACATTTATATGGGAAAATTAGTCTGTTGGTCCACTTGGTGCTTTAAAAAAAAAAATTTTAACATTGTACCGTTCTGCATCCTGTCCACAGTTATAATCGCCCATTGGCGGCATAAGATAGCGAGCTTTTCAGTGATCTAACTAATCAACAAAACACGTTGGAAAAAATCAATTTGATCAGAAACAAACATAGAAAACAAGAAAAATCATCTTCAATACAATTTTTAATAATTTTACTAAAAATTATGAAACTATAACCAGCCAATTAGAAAGAAAATGCTATAAATCTTTATTGACTACTAGCAAAGCCCCAGTTCGGGAACGAACCAATTTCCAAATATGGGAAAAATTTCAAAATCAAACTCGAAATGTACAAAACTCGGCCTGATGCTGCCTGCATGCCAATAGATCAAATTTTGTTAACAAAACCATTTTTTATTAATGAAATCAATGAAGGCTTTTCTCGTGTCGCTTGTCACTGTATGTAAAGGAAACTCTTTTCTATATCGTTTTACAAAGAAAAATAAAATTTAAAGAAATCATGAAATTGCTTTAAAGCCCGCTTTGGTTTCCCACTGCCTTCGGCTGCGACCCACTCATTCGCAGACTCTCGGGTGTCTGTCCCTATTGCCTGTGACAATAGCTTACCAGTGGGCTTCCATTTGGGTGCTTATCAGATGA
Source organism: Salticus scenicus (assembly GCA_963930645.1). Lineage (NCBI taxonomy): Eukaryota > Metazoa > Arthropoda > Arachnida > Araneae > Salticidae > Salticus > Salticus scenicus. Next base: position 14,553,319 of record OZ005651.1, on the reverse strand, counting down.
CAGTTATGAAACGGACAGTATCAAAAAAATTGAAGTAGCCATTTAATATTTTAATCCCGGTTATATATGAACAACACTGTACGTGGTGTACATAATATTTTCTTCCACATTATTTTCTATATTTATTTGATTTATTCGATCAACCATAAAATGACAACAATTTCACACCAAATATAATATTACAATGTGCTATGATCGGCTACGTCTATCGCATGAGACAATTTTTGTGGTTATAATAGTAGTTGGTATATAGAAAAATAAATAATGAAATATGTAAACCTGATTATGGCCCTTGGCGACTTTTGAATTTTTATCGTCACTTTAGACAAAAATACATAATTTATGTTATTATTATTTTTTTTATTCTTTTCTTTTCCTTTTTTTTTCTGTTTTTCAATATTTTATAATTCATTTACATTTTTGATGCGCTGTTTGGCTTAAAGTGGCTTTTACAAAAGTGGAGTCCTTGACAAAAAATGTCCGATCTATTTCAGCATCAAAATTTAAAAATTACCCAGGATTATCAGTAAGTAAAGCTTTTTAATGTAACGCTGAATTAGCTTTTATTCCAAGCGCGATTCATCCGTGCCAAAAAAATACTATTTAAACAAAAGGGGAAATAAATCTAAAATTGAGGTATATTATTTTTTTTTTCTACTCCATTTTCATTTTTTCATGTGCAAGAGCAAATTTATTTATTAATTTTTTTTTTTAATCTGTTTTGCGTGAAAGCATATTTTATTTTATGTTGAAAAAAAAATTTTTTTTTTTTTTTTTGCCAACATTTAAAAATTTAAATGTCCATTTTTAAAGTTTTACCAGGTTATTATTTTCACGTTTTAATTAATTTTAAAAAATCTAATCAAAATTTCATTACTAATAAGGTACCAAATGAAAGGGGCATTTTTTCTGAATCCGTCGGTTTAATTAACTTATCGATCGGACAATTAGATTTTTTAAAATTAACTAAAGTATGAAAATCTGGTGGCAACTTGCATCAACACACAGACAGTGTCAAAAATCTCTTAGCCATTTATATATAGAGAGACTAGCAAGCTTTGCCCGCTTCGCTGGACACAATATATAAATGAGTTGTCAAAATCCCATATTGTTAATTAACCTGAGTTAACCCGTTAGTAGTTGCTAGTTGGTCGATTTGCCGCCCATCCTTCAGTGTTGCCAGATTTTTTTATTCAATAGCCACCAAAAATTTTTAGAAGTGGCGTTTGATATACATAAAACACGAATAAAATCGAAGAAACGTCGATCACATTACTTCTTAAAATTATTGGTGACAGTTAAATAAAAAGTGCGCAATCTGTAATAGGTGGCACTGTCTATAGCGACTACTAATGGGTTAAAGTTCCTGTTGTGTTTGGTAGAGATTTTTCTTGCTCGTAATGTGAGGAGTCCATGTTCCCACTGCTTTCACAGCAACTTACCGATTCTTACTTCCCCTTCCCTAGTGGCTAAGTTCGAAGTTTTGTGAAATCTCGACAAAGTACATAATGCGTACACCTAATAAACATCCACACACCAAAGTTCACCATTCTAAGATAATTTAAGGCGAATTCAAACGGGAAAATGTGTTTTTACACATGTTTATAGCCCCCTTGTCCTTAAGGGGGGGGGGGAATTTCGTAAAATCCCATTACAACAAGTGTCGGATACATATAAACAATTTACGTACCAAATTTCGTCACTGCAGATCCCATAGATTTCCAAAGACAAATTTACCGCTAAAAGAGGAAGGGAGGTGTCTTGAATTTACTACTTCATAACCCCCCCCCCCCTAAAAAAAAAAAAAAAAAAAAAAATTGAAAATCACAAAAAAAAAAAAAAAAAAAAAAAAAAGAAAGAAAGAAAATGTGTTATTGGAAATACCTTTGTAACATCTTTAGTAAAGCTCTAATAAAAAATCCGGAATTTCTGAAATTTCCCCCCAAAAAATGATTTTCCCCTCTCTTTTTTAAGAATCAAGAATTCCAAAATGGTACATGTTTTATTTATACTCATTTCTAATCTCACCATGTACAATTTTTTCAACGTGAAGCAATTTGGGGCCGTGTTATGCTTACAAACGGTTTTTTCTTCCTGCCCTCCAGGGGGTATTTCGATAAATCCCATTTCTTTAGTTGTTGGATACATATAAAAAATCCAAGCAACAAACTTTGTGACCGCAGCTCTCATAAATTTCCCAGGACAAATTTAGCACTAAAAAGAGTGTCTCAAATTTGCCCTTTGTAACACATACCATCCCCCCACCACCAAAAAAAAAAAACTGGCAGATGACAAAAAATTAATAACGTGTTTTGGAAATATCCTAAAAAACTCGCATGGCTGTTTTTTACATCTTTGTTCCATTCTTCGCAGAGTTTTACTGAAAAATCCAGAATTTGTAAAATTTACTGCCTAAAACAGATTCTCCTATCCCTCCTCTTAAAATTTGAAATTTCCTAAATTGCTGATAATGGTTTAATTGTACTAATGTGTAGTCACCCCTTGTGCAGTTTCTTCACTGTGAAGTAATTTGTAGCTGAGATATATTTACAAAGGTGTTTTTGCCGTCTGTCCCTCTTTCAGGGGCAATGGGGGTAATTTTGATAAATCCGTTACTTTAGATGTCCATTATGGTGTATGAACAATCCAAGCACCAAAATTCGTGACTGCAGTTTCCATAGATTATTCAGGACGAATTTAGCACTAAAAGAGGTGTCTCGAGTTTTCCCCCCCATAACACCCCTCTTACCAAAAAAAAATATTTGGAAAAATCCTAAGGAAGTCGCATAGCCTTTTTTCAAGATCTTTGTTCCATTTTTGGAAGAGTTCTACTCAAAATCAGGAATTTCCAATATTTCCTGCCAAAAATTGATTTTCCCCCTCCCTTCCATTAAAAATCGAAAAATTCTAAATCACAGATAATGTATTATTTGTACTCATGTCTAGTCTCCCCGTGTGCAATTTCTTTACTGTGAAGTAATTGGGAGCCGAATTATGTTTACAAATGTGTTTTTTTCTTTTGCCCCCCACAGGGCAAAGGGGAGTAATTTCGGAAAAGTTGATAGATATAATTTTAAGTTGGGTAAAGACCCAAATCCCTGCGAAGCACCGTTGAATTCTGTTCAGCTGTTCTCAAGCGATACTCAGACAAACGTGTCTTTGTCTTTTACCCCCCCCCCCCCATTGGAGAATGTGGGGAATTTCTGTAAAGATAGTAGCCTATGTCCTATTCCAGACAATATCTATCTCTGTACCAAATTTCATCCAGATCCCTTTAGCCGTTGTGGCATGATTGAGTAACAAACATCCAAACTTTCACATTTATAACATTAGTATAGATTGTTAATATATAATTTCAGATTTCAACGATGCCAACAGAAGGTTGTGTTGTTTTCCTCATATGCGATTTGTCAAGAAAAAGACCATTACATTTGGTACGCTTATCGCCCATTCTTAACTAGACCTGAAAATTCTAAACATTTACAACTATATTCAAACATAACAAAATCCTTCAGATTAGTAGAAACAATAGGACACAAATAAACTAAAGATCTTAATTATTAACACCAAATGCATTTAATAACATATCTATGAACATTGATGGATCAAAATAAGGGTGATTCTATATATGGCATTTTCAGGTTTACATAATATTGGTTGACTTTAGTTTAGTTCAATAATATTGGCAGGTTTTCGACATATGCCAGTTTTTAATAATTTAATCCAAGATTTAAATCGTTAAAAATCTTTATGCATAAATAAAGTTTAGCAATTAAATAAAAATGTACTAACTGATATTTTAAAATAAATCTGTCTATTGACTCGCAAGAATTTTTTTTTTTTTTTTTTTTCAGCAAAAGCGAAAGTAACTAGAAAATAAAAAATTTATTGAAGTCTTAATACATGCATAACTTTAAAATGTTAAAAAAAAAAAAAAAAAAGAGGAGGGAGGGACAAATATATGAGAATAAGGAGCAGTAGATGACAATCCCAAAATAAAAGCTTTGCATAGTTAGCAAGTATAATATAATTACGAAAAAATATTCATGCATTTAATTTAAATTAATTGTAATGTAATGAATTTAAATAATATGCAGAGTGGAAATGTGTTTTAAAAAATAAATACTAACTTAAAATAATGTCCAATATTGCTCATCGTTAACACATAGCTCAAATGAAGATGGCAAAAAACACTGCTTTTTTAAAACAAGTTGAAATAAGTATTAAAATTATTTTCTGTAAAAATTTTATTCTATGAAAACATTTTATTACTTTTCTTAAAATTTAATAAAATATATTTTCGTCGTTTGCCGAAATATACATGCATTAATAAAATTTCCAATAAAAATAGCACACAATGTGGCATAAATAATGTATAATATTTTAATATAACGAATAAAAATCATCAATCTAATATTTCTTACCAGTTATTACGATTTTGTTGACAAACAACATGCACAGATGCACTTGTGTGTAAAATCATTTTATGTTAATAGTAAGAAATTCACCTCATATGCAGAAAGTTGTCTCGAATTACTGGTTCATCCAAGAAAAAAAGCCTCGAGTGCAAAGGGTTAATCCATTTTTCAGATTTTTAACTTAAAATAATTACAGTTTTAATTCTTTTAAAAATAATTTACCAACTGTGTTACAATAAATATAATTTTACCTTATTTTATCCTTGAAAAAAGTTTTTCATGATTTTTAGATGAATTATTAATGTTCTTATAGAGTTTGTGTTTAGATATAAAGGAAGCATGTGTGGGTCACATAAATTCTTTACTGCGGGTTCGGGTCAGTTTTCAGGTTGATGAAAATTTTTTGTAATCTCTTTAATTTGTAATATTTTTATCTTTCCTAAACAAACCTTATTTTTGACTTAGACTTTCCTTCTTTTATGATTTGTCATTTCTTAAGATTCTGTAAAATTCTAGGCAGTTTACAGCACAAGGTAACAATACTCTTTTTTTTTTTTTCCTGTCTGGAAAGATTTGGAGTTTTTTTTTTTTTTTTTAAGTATGACAGATCTTATATTTCCTTCAGACAACATTGTAAACTGTAAAAACCAGCAAATATAAGAAATTGGCATGTATTGCCCTGTTAAAAAAAAAAAAAAAAAAAAAAAAGGCATAAAAAATGAGTTTAAAAGAAAGCATATATTTTTTTAAGTTGCAATGATAAAATATAAATAAATACGATTAGCTCTTTGTTAACAGGCATTCAACTAACAGGATAATTCCAGGAAACACTTTTTTTTTTTTTTTTAATTTGCTGCTTTTTGTAAATTATAAATAAAATGTAAATTATATATAACTGAACACACACACACACACATACAAAAAAAAATAATAATAATAATTTCATTATCATAGAAACATGGAAAAATATAGCATAATATTCATAATTACTTTATTCACTGGATAAAAAAAAAAAAAAAAAAAGGTTTCTCTCACATTGTAAGAAAAAGTAAATTGCTATACTACTAGTTAACTAACTGCGGCATTTAAGTATAACAGTAAGGACTTTGTATAAAATATCATTCAATATAGCAAGACTTTGAAATTAATTTCAAAGAATGACATGTAATTTAACAATCTATTTTTCTTTTTTCAACTTATAAAAAAATGATAAACATTTACAACTAAATTTAAACATAACAAAATTCTTCAAATTAGTACAAACAGTGGGACACAGTAAACTAAAAATCTCAAATGTATTTAATAACTTAACATATCTACCAACATAGGATCAATATAAGGGTGATTCTATATATGGCATTTTCAGGTTTACATAATATTGATTGGCTTTACTCTAATAACTTTGGCAGATAATAGACATATGCCAGTTTTTAACAGGACCATGGCTTAAATTGTTTTTAATCTATGGATAATTCCACACATCCATGGATAAGATCCACACATCCATGGATAATTTTTAATCCATGGCTTAAATTGTTTAAAAAAAAAAAAAGACACAAGATCTTTTTTCGGCAAAAGCGAGAATCACTGAAAACTTAAAAATTTATTGAAATTTCCCATAGTTGGCAAGTATAACGAAAAAATATTCATGTAATCAATTTAAATAATATGCGGGGTGGAAATGTATTTTAAAAAAATAAACACGTTAACACATAGCTCATATAAATTATGTGATGAAGATGAGAAAAAACACTGCTTTCTTAAAAAAAGTGAAAATATGTATTAATTATTTACTGTAAGAGTTGTATTTTATGAAAATATTTTATTACTTTTCTTAAATTGTAATATAATATACTTTCATAGTCTGCCGAAATTAATAAAAATAAATTGCATTAATAAATTTCTGATTTTGTTGACAAATAACAAGCACACACGCATGCACGTTACACGTCACGTGACCAACTCCCCATAAAATCTTCCAAGTTCCCGTAAAAAAAGTCTGGGTAAAATGGGAACATCCCGTGCTCCCCAATCTGGTGCGCTGAACGCCTTGGGTTACCCACAAATGATCACGTGATGACATCGCTGAACGGCTTGGGGAGGCGAATTTGGAAAATGCCTACTCCTCAGAACCTTGGCGACAGATGCTTGGCGCGAAACGGCATTTTGTGACGATAAATATGAAATGTGGAAACTAATCTTTGATTGAATCAAACCTGTCAGAATGAATCAAGAATGAATGAATCATCGATTCACATCCACCGTACTTCCGTTCTTATCGTAGTATAAAAATAAAACATTTTGTTTTATAAAAAAAAATAATTTTCTTCACATTTAATTGAATGAAAGGCGATTATTTTACAGAAGACATTTTTTTTTTCTTTTATGTTTAAAATGTGCTAAATAAAAATACAAATTTATTACAGATATTTTTTTTTACCAATATGTAAACGTATCATAATAAATTTATCATTCAATAATTTTCTTTATTCAATATAAATTATTTTTATTCAAATAAATTAATTTATGCATTTACATATTTCTTCTGAAGTATTCTTTCTTTCTGTCTCGTTTTCGTTAAGAGAAAAAAAAATTTAATCCTTGGTAAAGTAATGATGTACTTAAGTAATTACTGAGTAATTACAAACATAAGTAATTAAGTAAAATGTTTGTTAGGTAATGTTAATTTTGATTAATGCAGATTTTTTTTTTTTCTTTGCCTAACTCTGAAATTAAGCATAGCATGCACAGTTTTATTTATTAAGCTCGATTAATTTTTAAAATAGCAACACATTGATTTTCTTCTATTTACTTATTTAGATTAATAAATAAATAAGGCTCACTTTCTAAAAATTGAACTAATTCAAATGTTTGTGCAGGTATAGATTGATTACATTGATAATATGATTAATTGCATGTATTATAATCTCTTCCTTTGAATGAAATTTCTAATTATTTTTATGTAAATGATTTTTAACCCAATTTATTTCAGTAATAATCTTGCAATGTCCAAACATTGAATCCAAACAGATAATATCCAAACAGATAATGTCCAAACATTTAAAAGTATTTATATAATCTTAATATTTTTTCTATATATATATAACCTTTCATTTTTAAATATTCATGCAAACAATTCTCCATTCATAGGCCTTTTTTGTAACCTTTTATATTGTTACAACTTGAATGGAGACAAAAAAAAAAAAAAGATATTTGAAAATTAAATTTTTATTATTGAGAAATTTTTAGTTATGTTTATGCAGTAGACTGTGCCAACTAGTCATATAATTTAGGATACTTTGATATAGTTAATATACAAGTGATTAAATAGTATCACAGCCATTTTCTCAGCACATATGGTGTTGTCATTACAAAGATTGGCACTAGAAGTTGACATTACTCACTAGTTGCTCATCATTTTATGCGCATAGCATTTCCAACTGATAATCGCATGATAATGATGAAATGAATATTTTTAATAAAAATGTTACAAAATAAAAGAAATATAAAAATATATTTAATTTAGAAATATATGTTATTCATTAAAAGCTTAATCATAATTCACTGTAAGAAAAACATTGATATCTGTGATAATTTAGATGGATTCCTCAAAATAACTTCTAAAGGCTACATTTTGCTATCTGAAAACATGAAATTAAAAAGTAAAATTTACAGTAATTAAGGATATCCACTTAATTTTCAAAGTATACCTGATATACTCTAATAAAAATGTTGATACAAGTATTTGAGATGTATCCACCAAAATAACTTATTTTAACAATAAATAATCTCTATATATAAAGGAGTAAACTCACTGATTACTGACTCAACACAGTCATGGTGATTCTATGGGAGATACAGGTGAAAATTTTGGTGAGCACGTTGGTTTTAGGACCTTGATGACCACAATGAAGGGATTTTGCAAAATCAGAGAGCAAAAACATTTTTATAAACATAACTCTGCTCCAAATTGCTTCACGGTGAAAAAATTTCAGAGGGAGAGACTAGACTTGAGTACAAAAAAAAAAAAAAAAAAATTCTACAATTTTGGAATTCCGGATTTTTAAGGGGGTAAAAATGATTTTTGGAGGCAAATTTAGAAAATACGCATTTGTTAATTAAGCCTCGCTTTCCCAACATCAAGGCGTTACTGCAGAAAAATCGCTTTCAGGTGCCGCTTGGCATGTTTGGCGAAAATCACCAGCACAGCACCTTTTTGTACAATTTAGAAGTTGCAACATTCCACTGGTTATGTTTGCTATCTCTGACGAATTAGCGCACTCCTTGAATGAGGTGGGCTTAACTAAATTTCACTTCAAAATGATCCCATCTTGAGAAAGCGAGGGTTAAACTCTACCAATAATAGCACAAAGATATAGAAAACCACTAAGAGTCAACTTGAGGATATTTCCAAAAAATCATTATTGGTTTTCTGTAATTTTAGATTTTGGGGAAGAGTTACAAGTGGGCAAATTCAAGTCCCCCTTTTAGCACTAAATTTGTGCGGGGAAATATATAGAATCACAAATTTTAGTGTGTGGCTTATTTATGTATGACTGACACCTATTGTAACGGGATTTTGCGAAAGTTCCCAATTGGGGGGGGGGGCAATAAACCTGTTTCCAAGCATAACTTTGCTTCAAATTATCTCAGCAAGATTAATTTTATGTGTCGGTTGTTTATGCCTTCCCAACACGCACTGTAAAAGTATTTTTACGCAATTTCTTCCTCCCTCCTTTGCAGATGGATAGGGAGGCAAAAATATGTTTATAAGAGTAACTCCGCTCCAAATTATCTCAGGATAGTGATTTTTTAACATGTCGATTGGTTATGCTTTCTCAAGACATATACTACAAAGAGATTTTGTAAAATTCCACATTTTCCCCCTTGGGGGTTGGAGAGGAGAAAACATGTTTCCAAGTACAAATCTGCTCCGAACTATCTTAGGTGATTTTTTATGTGCGGGCTGGTTATGAGTTTCCAACACGCACTATGAAAGTATTTTGTGAAATTTCTCCTTTCCTTCCTTTAAGGGTGTTGAGTAGGGGGCAAAAGCACCTTTTAAAGTGTAACTGCTCCAAATTACATAGATACCAAGTCTACTGTTTTTGGCAAGGACTTAAACTGGAAAAATTTTATAGCTGATTTTAGTAATACTAATTGTCGAAAATATATATAACATATTCCATTCAAAAATACTAATGTGAATTTTGATTTAAAAGATTAAAAACAGCAGCTATGAAATTATCTCATGAAAGTGATTTTTTGATATGTCGATTGGTTATGTGTATTCAACACACACAAACTACAAAGGGATTATTTGAAATTCCGTGCCATCTCCCCTCTTGAGGGTTGGGGGGGGAGATTAAAAAACATGTTTGCATGCGTAACTCTGTTCCAAATAATCTTAGAATGGCAATTTTTGATGTGTGGACTGCTTATGCATATTCCACACACACTACAAAGTGATTTTGTGAAATTCCACACTACCGCCCCTTAGGGGTGGGGGTAAACTCTGCAGTAAATTATCTTAAGAAGGAGATTTTCGATGTGTGGGTCAGTTATATATATTGAACTCATAATATAAAATTATTTAGCAAAATTCCCTCCTCGTTCTTCCATTTAAGAGCGGGGAGGAGGTAAAAACACGTTTTAAAATATAGTGCTGCAAGTTTAAAATATAGTGCTGCAAGTGTGGCAAGTGGAAAAACCTTTACCGAAGGTAGCGAGAACTTTAACTTAGATTTTGACTGATTTCAATGATTTTTTAAAATTATTAATGGTATAGCGTTTTGAAAATTCATTTCAATATAATGACCAGCGAAGCAGGCAAAGCCTGCTAGAACATTATAAAAGAGCATCAAAGAACTGGCGTTTAAAAGTAATAATTACAAAACTTTGAATAAACACCATAAAAGCAACAACTTCCAACAGTTGTTTCGGGTCAAAAGAAAACCTAGTCCTTCGTCAAGTGAATAAAGTAGGCACGAGTGCTGTAACAAAGCAGCAATACAGTGCAACCTGCAACAGTGTGATGTTGCTTCTTTTACAGCACTCGTGTGTACTTTTTTTGCCTGATGAAGGTTTTTTTTTTTTTTTTTACCTGAAACAATTATTGCGAGTGTTTGCTTCTATGGTGTTTATTCAAAGTTTTGTACTTAGTAATAAATAATACATTTTCCTATTAAAAAAAAAAAAAAAAAAAATTAAAGAGTAAAATTTACTGTCATTCACTTAATTTTCAAAGTACACCTGATCATTTTTTTTTCTCCATAGATTTGGTAAAATAGAAATTTTGGCCAATGACAGTCCTTCGTATGTTGTCATTCTTTCTATCAAGGCACCCTAGTATAACTTACTTGTCAATATTGCAGCCATATTTATTTTAATAATTTAAACTTTAAAAAGAAAATCTTTATTAAATGACGAATTAATTGCCTTAACGATGTTACACGTACATACATTTTAATAAATTATAGCTATATTTTAATACAGTTGTACATATTTTTTATTAATACTCCCTTAATATGGAAGCCTATTTTTAAGATTAATAAAACAAATATTTAAAATTGAGCTATTTCACTATGCATAGAAATCTGTATAGTAACGATCACTTCCATGCATGTGAACTCACTTTGCAACCATTAAAACCAAAAGAGAAAAAAACATCACTGGATATAACATACGCATTTTGCATGAAAATCTGTATAGCAGTGGTCATGGTACCATACATGTATGCTTTCTTATCTAGCATTAAAAAAAAAAAAAAAAAAAGAATCTGACGTGGACACCACGACTTCCTTATACATCTATTGGAATATACATGTGGTTATGGAAACATTGATATTTTTGTGTGAGGTAATTGATTTGTAACTAAACAGGCAGGTTCTAGTCCATGAACATTCCTGAAAACAAGCAAAAAAAAAAAAAGCTACTCCAACCACAACAGTCCTGATGATAAGATTATATATACCACCAATTGTAAATTTTTCAGGAATTTTCTATGGCTTATTACAGAAAATACCATTGGCAAATACTCAGCTTAGACAGTACAAAAATAATAAAAACTGGTGTACAATGAATATTTAAATTAAAAAAACTTTTTCATACACCATAAAATTATGGAAGCATTACCAGTTTCGAAAAGACATGGCCTTTCTTCTTCAGGTACAAAAACCACCAGTCTTGCTTTTTTCTCCAAGGTAATAATAGCAAGTGCTTTGCACCTGAAAAAGAAAGACCATGTCCTTTTGAAACTGGTAGTGGTTTTATTAATTTTATGGTATGTGAACAAGTTTTTAAGTTTAAATATTAAACACAGCTTAGTGTTCAATGAAAATCATTTCAGTATAAATTGCCTACTTTTATTCTTGTAGGCAAAAATTAGTGGTGAGAAATGATACATTTTACCAAAACAAATAATTCTGTTAAAATTGAGAAAATGTTTACAAATTCTGGCTCTCCTGAAGCAATATTTGTCACCAAATTAGATTACTAATCTTGTCAGGCTGCCAAGTTTGTAGCCGACGCAAATGTTGATCTTGGTATCAATTTTAGCGATTTGCTGAAAATTTTTGTAAAGAATAAAACCTTACATTACAGCTTTATGGAAGTCTGAATAGCTGCTTTTGTGAGGGGGTTTCCTCCTTCATCAGCTTACTTCCTCGTGGTCCATGCCATCGGTAGTGGATGTTTTCTTCTGTCTCTTGCTTTCTCTTTAATTAGATCGTGTCACTGTCGGTAAGCACAAATGCTAATATCAAAGCGGCAGCGTGTGTTGCCACTTTGCTTGCAGCACTCGTGCTTCCTTTGTTCGCCTGATGAAAGGTCATGTATTCTTTCGATCCAAAACAATTATTGTGAATTTATAGCATTTTATGGTGTTTATTCAAAGTTGTGTACTTATTACTTTAAAATGCCAGTTCTTTCTTATATTCTCTTCTGTTTTCTTCCGTTTCATGATATTTGTGAAATATGCTAGCAGACCCATAGCTGCAGCCACAAATATTTCACTTCTTAAACATTTTAGGATGCTATGCTTTTTTTTCTTTCTCTCTTGGCGGTAATAATAAACTTATACTTAAATTGTAATTTTTAAATTTACTAGATGAGGCTAAGTCTTCAAAAACAATTTGTTAAAAATGAGGTATAACTTAAACATTTTCATGAAATTTGTAAAATTTTGGGTGTGTGGTGATTAAATCTCCAAGTCTCTCATGATTAAGATCTCAGCAGAAGAATTAAAAATTATTTTGCATGGAGCATTTTTAAAAATTTTATCTTATTAAATTTATATGTAATATGTAAAATTCTGAGTCAGGGAGTGTAAGCGAAAAGTTGCCAATTAATGAAAAATGTGTTTTTTCTTTGGACTAAAGCTGAATTGTTGCTAATTGATCAAACTATGTTCAATTTGAATGAAACAATTGAATATTACCATAAAAATTAAGTAATAGCAAAATAAATAACACCATAAAATTAAAAAACATACAAAAGTTCAAATGGCGAACAATTCAAAAGAATGCAAGAAAATTAAATAAATGTTTACCTATTTTAAGAAAAGATTTATTTACTGCATGTCATGATGAACTTTCTTTCTTCAATAAGCTTTTCCTCCCTTTTCTTCCGTCTGACATCAGTGTTAATGAAATGAGCTAGCAAGCCCACATCTACAGGCACGAAAACAATTTTGTGCACTATAGATATGTTCCAGCTGGCATAGGATGCAAAGACTTCACAAATGGAGAACTTTCTGAGGAAAACTGCTCTTTCTTTTCTTCTTCAGTCTTTTTTAAACAGTAACTATATAAATACATGTTTTAATATTTAAGGATAATGTGCAATTTTTTGGAACTATAGATTTATACACTGAAATTGCTTATTTCAAATTCGTCAGATAAAGCTATAGGGTAGGTGCTCCAGTGATTGGCATGCTCCACTAATTGACATCTATCCCGAAATAATTAATAAATAAGAAAAATAATAAAATCATATTTTACGTATAAGAATTTTAACATTTTTTGCCAAACACTGGAGCATAGGGTGCTAATAACTGATAAAATGAATAACTAGCAATGTCAAACAATGGAACATAAGGGTCCAATTACTGATAAAATGAAAAACTGGCAGTGTCAATTACTGGAACATTGAGTGGGTGTCAAATAAAAATTCATAAAAAAAAAATAATTGTTATAAAATGTATATATTTTAACATATATGTGGTTCTGAATGTCTTTCATGCCATATGTACTAACTTAAGATATCTGAAAATATTTTCTGATGACTAGAACATTAAAAACATCAGTGATTGCTCTAAAAGTGTCAATCACTGGTGCACTTACCCTATCTACAAATAAAAAATAATAATAATAAATAAATAAATAAAATAAATTAACTATAACAAAATTTTTATAAACAAACACCATAAAATTAAAAAAACATACAAAAGTTCGAATGGCAAACAACTGAAAAGGATACAAGAAAATCAAATGTGATTTATTTACAGCATGTCACAAGGAACCGTGTCTTCAATAAGCTTATCCTCTTCTTTCTTCTTCTATCTGATGTCGATATTAATAAAAATCGCTAGCAAGCCCATGTCTACAGGCACAAAATCAATTTTGTGCACTGAAGCTATGGTCCAGCTGGCATAGGATAAACTTCATAACTAGAGAACTTTCCAAGAAACACTGTTCCTTCATTTCTCTTCGATCTTCTTTAAACTGTAATTATTTATAATTTTAAGCTTTTCAACTGTTTTTTTTTTTTTTTTTTTTTTTTAATTGTACTTTATACATTTTTTGCATTTAATTTTTTTTTAAATGTATTTTGATGCAATTTCATTTTCTGCCATTTTGAGTATGGCATTCTTTGATAAACTTTCCTTTCCTAAAGGTTTGTAAATTCCAAGGATAATAGCAAAATTGTGCCAAATTATTGATTTATTAAAAACAAGCTAAGTCATACCATAAACTGTATTATTATTCACAATTAACAAAAATGAATTCTTGTTTTTATAAATTCAAATTAACTTCACTCAGAATGTATGTGTACTACTTAATCAGCAGTCTACATAATGCAATCTATTCTATGTAAATATATCTCACTATAATATTCAAAATGTAGTGTGTAATAAATATATTCATCAATATTATCATTATAAAAATGATTGAACTGATAATTACATGTTATCATCAGTTCGACCAATTTCATTTCAAACGGTGATATTTAACAAAATAAACATCTAACTAATATACTAATTAAAAGGCGAATGATCACAATTATATCATAATTTTAAGTCAAATTTGTTTTCAAATGTCTAAACAAATTACCTGATATAAGATGAGTCATCAGGATATAATATCAGATACTAATATTTCAATATGTTATAGCAATAATGTACAAAATATTATCTTTTAATTAAAAAAATAAAAGAAATGTTAATTCTAGGCACTTATACAACTTACAGACATTAAACTAATAATTATAAAACCACTGAATGTTGTGAACATACCTTGCAATAAGTTCTTCACACACACACAAAATAAACATTTGGATTCCAGCATTATTAATTACTAATTCACTTAAATGCATATGTGAAATAATAACTCATACATAGGCAAAATATAAAATAAATATACGTCAATCTCTTTTCAAGTTTATCTCGACATAATAAACACGACAATTTGTTTACATGATGTTTCCAATTAGCTATGAACGTTTATAAACTTATTTAGAAAATAAAAATAGCTATTCAATTACAAAATGAATGTTTTAAATCATACTTCAAAGTATCTAATTCAGGAGACAAAAGCACCTAAAATGTATTTAAAATTATTGAAAAAATTTCTATTGTTATTGCTAATACGAATTCTGACGTCCGCTTGTCATCAGACATGCGAGGATGCGAGCAACCCTACCGTCTATCATCATGACTCGCGCTCGCCAAAGCCCGATTATGTTTTTTCGCCAAGGTTCTGAGGAGTAGGCATTTTCAGTGTTGCCAACTTAGCACCTTTGGTGCTAAATCTAGCACTTTTTCGACTTGTTTAGCACTTAAAACAGAAATCTAGCACTTAGCACCAAAACTAGCACCTTTTAAGCAACTGCCCAAATCTAGTTACTTTTTTTTTCTTTGTAATGTTCCACATATCGACTATCGACAAGATCAAGATATTAGAGTATGCCCCCGGTTGGTTAATTAGTTGGATTTTACGTCGCACTACTGCTGCGCAAGAGTCAATTTGCGACAGTCTGGGACTCACCCCTAGAGACATGCTATCACAATTTTGATTCTCTTTGGGAGGGATGACTCTTCCCCTTCTGTGACCCCCCATTGGTATAATTTTGATGGGAACAAGAGTAGACCTTAGACTAGTAACCGTTTCGCTTTCGAACATCACATCCCCACCATACTACCGAACCAATTCATTCGCACACCCACATTCCACTTCACCAAGGCTAGTTTCCTCCACCTTTGTTATCGCTGTTTTATAATTCGATTGGGTGTAAATTAAACATAAACCACTAACTACACAAATTGAAATGAAAAGCGAGTAATCTAATCCTTGTTATTGATTCAAAACTGTTCTGTTTGACTTTTTTTTTGAAGTTTTGGTGGTAACAGAAACAGGAACAAATCATTTAAATCATGCAAAATCCCAAGAACTAAGAAAGCAATTATCACCAAAAAAAGGCGCAAAAAAAACGCAGTGATATTCCGGAAATTTATCTCCATACCAGTATAGGGAATCCGTGCTTTACAAGTATATCTGCTCGATGGTTCCACGCAAGGAAGTTGAATAGAATGGTTTCCCTGCATAATTCAATGATTTTATTAACTAGTGGATCGGCAGATCAGGAGCCTTAACGTTTTATTTGCATCACACATTACTCAACAGATCATTTTTCTTTATTTCTTGTTATATAATATAGATATATAGATTCAATTGACTACCTACATAAACAGAAACGTTTCTGAGGGGGCTGACGTCCCCTCAAACCCCCATTGTATTTCTCTTTCTATAACTATCTATCATCTATCTATATGTATATATATATATATGTATTCCTATTAACTGATTGTCTTGTATTAATTCCCCGTAATTCATAAACACTTGTACCAAGTTCCATACAAAATTTTTTACATAACATATCGGAATTATTTTGTGTAACCCTGTAAATGAATTACCAATTCCATGCCCACACTTTTCCACTGAAAAACATTCTTTTAAAATTTTAATAAAATTTCATTATATTTAATAGGATGTAAACATATTAAGGTACACTTTTAAGGAATACCGACTATAGACCGTAATAGTATCAAATTCTTTTATGTATCCCGAAAAAGGAGCCACAGTAATTCTCTACACTAAAAAGGACCCACCTATTTAATTAGTTATAACTCTTTAATATTTCAACCAAATTGGACATCATTTGGATGATTACAGTACGTCATCGAAATTCTTTTGTGTGGTCCCGTAAATAAATTATTTAGTCTATACATATCTTTTTTTTTTTTTTAAGAGTAAACACATTTATAAGCATTTTCATAATGTATGTTAATTCATTGTGTTCAATGCAGCATAAACACATCAAAGTGCGCTTAAATAAAAATTTGTCCATAGGCTATAATGCCACGAAATTCTTTTATGAGTCTCTGTAAACAAACCATAACCGTTGTATACACCAGTACAAACTATTCAACTTATTCTACGTTTTTCATGAATAATTATTCGAAATTTGATATAATTTGGATGATTACGTGACATTGCCAGAACACTTTTGCAAAGTCCTGTACATTAATTAGGAAATCTAAGAATACATATTTTCTGCAGAAAACATAATTTTAAGCATCTCAGTAATGTACACGAATTTAATTTTGTTGATTGCAAACAAATGATATTAAAATGCGTTAACGAAAGTCACTCCATATGCGGTAATGATAAGAATTTTGGCGTGTCCCTGTATACAATCGATAAACAATATAGACATAAAAATTATACAGCTATTTCTACACAAAGCCTGAACGTGTGTGCCAATTTGCAAATCAGTCGGGGGATTTTTGCGGTCTCTATTGCGGTACGTACAAATTCTGCCCATAGGCCGTAATGAAAAGGAAAATTTTGGCGTGTCCCTGTACACGAACTGCAAATGGAAACACACCCAAAACAATACAGCTAATTTCATGTTAAATTTACTTTCTTAAAAGATAAATTTATTGCAAGCTTCAATTTAAACATTGGCTAAAAGGGTAAGAAACCGTACTTTTATGTAACTGTACTGAAATTTTTATTAATTAATTCATGTTCATTTATTGATCTGTTCAACCACTTCAGCATTTAGCATTTGAATTCTACATTCATCTTTTAATAATTTATTACTATTTAGAGTTTACATAAAAAATCTTATCATTAAATAAATATTTGTTATTGTTATTTGTGAAGTCAGAATTGATTGGTTGGATATAAGTTGAAGGATGCCATTGTGGTGTGGTGATATTGACATAAGAAACATACGTACACAGCAGTGAGCTTAGACCAGAAAGATCTTGCTTCTTTTAGATCTCTCTCATATAATTGTTTTAAATGAAAATAAATAAATAAATAAGCTAAAATTAGGAAAAACCATTGAAGCTGCTATATGTAACACTATTGCATTGTTGAATGCTTACAAAAGTCACATTTGAATTTTAGCTCTTTTTTTTTTTTTTAATTTATTAAAAATCTAGCACTTTTTTCAGTTTCGGGTTAGCACCTTTTTTAAAAATTTATCAGATTCTAGCACTTTTTAAAGGTTAGTTTAGCTCCAACTTCCCATAACGAGTTGGCAACACTGGGCATTTTCCAAATTCGCCTTGGGGAGATCCCGGGGAGACCGGGCTTCCCGGGAAGCGACCGCTGAACTCGGAGCCATAAGGGGCAACTGATTTAGGCTCCTGTGACGTAGCCCATTTCTGGTTAAATCTTTAAGAGAAGAAATATGAGTAATCTGATCACAAGATGAATAAGAAATTAGATCATTCATTATCAACAATTATTAAACAGCTTCCGAAAATAATTCAATTCAATATGAACTACCATACACATCTCACACATTAACACAAAAAGTAAACAATCTTACAACCCTTCAGAATTGTAGCATTGCATCGCAAAATTACAGCATGCCAAACCTGCCAAGGCAATTTATTCAACTTTTCCGTAGGGAGCCGGCGCTGCGGCGAGACGCTAGTGTTTCCCTCTAGCTATTTCTTACTCCGTGATTCGTCCTTTGGCAGTTGATGCAAGGTAAACAACTCCTATAGACTCTTAGTCGATTATTAGTTTGATTTACGTCGAAAACTAACATCCTCGTTCAGTTTTTGGAAATCTTATAGAGTATTTTAATTACAGATCATCCTTTGCTGTGCTAATGTGATCAAGAACTTTTGCAATGTAATTCGAATTTATAGTTTGGGGATGGAGGAAAAGTTACTCCCGGTTCTCTTAGTTTCAGCAAATGTTGGATCTATATTTGAAGATGTATGTATTACTGGTTGTCTAAAAACAGCGCATTAGTATTTACTATTTATTAGCGTTATAAATGTTTATTAGTGAATGTATTAATTTATGTGATGCATTCTTTTTCATCCTTATTTTAAAAGGTATTATCTACATTTTTGTTGCTAAGTTAATTTTGGTTTTTCAAGTGAATCTAAATGATTTGAAATTTTCATTTAGTTATTTAACGCTTTACGGAAACTCTTGTATGGAGTTTATTGTACACAAGAAAATAATTTCTCAGTATGTTTTGAAATATTTCTCTAGGTTTAATTTTATCATATAAAATATGAAATACTCTGTTTTGCACGATGTATTATTTATCAATGAATTCTATTGCCATATAAATCAGCGTTTTTCATTTTTGCAGTATGACATTTTAAACCTCAATTCAACCTTATTAACCATTTATAGTAATTTGCTGTTAATGCATATCCAAAGCTCAATAAATGTACTGGATATGGACCATAAAAAGTGATGGTAGAAACTTCCTTTAGTGTGCTTCTTGGTGATGTCTATGTTCTACATCCTGATTCATGCACCATAATTTAGACGTGTATTCAGCGATTATTATTATTTTTTCAATGCTCGCATAGCGATCATGCATCTGGATACTGACTACTGAAGTACAAATTTTCATGCATTTACTGATTCATACACCATGAATTAGGGGTATCCAGTGATGTTTTTGTGAACATACAGATCCAGGCATACTGAGGTAGTTTAGATTTTTGTACATGACAAAAACTGAAATTTCACCTATAACCCTTCACCGCTGATATACAAAAGTGAGCCTTCTGGCATTCTAACCAAACTGCTAAATATGTCAGAAACAATACATACAAAACAAACAAAGCCATTATAAAATTTTTATTAAAAATTTCACTTATTACAGATTTATAACCAGTCGCAAGTAAAAAAGAGTTAAAATGTGGAACATACAATCATACAATATAAATGCACAAAATTCCTAATCAAATCAAATACTAATATTTATTTGTATGCATGCATGAAAAATTAACAGACAAAAAACAGCAAAAATTTACTAGGTATCCCTATATTGCTGTGCATGAATCTAAAAAATTAACAAAATTCCATATTCCAGTAATCACAAAAAGGTATGCATGTATATGTAACTAAATAAAAACATACCTGGGAGAAAATTTCATTTAGTGTATCTCTTGGTGATTTTTAGAAAAATTGACAAGATGGAGCTGTTTCGTATCATGTCTGCAGTTATAATACTTCACTGCCGACATGGAAAAGTAAGGTTTTTGGCGATATAACCAAATAACTAAATATGTCAAAAACAAGCAATTTGACTGAAACAATACATCCAAAGCAAACAAAATCGTCATCAAAATAAAATTTTAAATAAAAATTTCGCTTAAAAATTATAAAGTTATAACCATTCACAAATAAAGTTAAAACATAGAACATACAATTGCAGCAGTCACTTATAAGCATGTATGCACAGTTGAGGGAAAAGAAAAAAAAAAAAACCTCAACACTCAACTTAACTTCATTACTGGCCAGCGGTCACATAGCTACTTACTGCTAAAAAGTGGGCACTAATAAATTTTCTACCAGTGGCAGACTGACAGGGTTGCCCACTTGGGGTGGAATGCGCTTTACGGTACTGCTTGGCGACTTGTTTCCGATCGCAGATAAAGATGCCAACCTTGGTAACCACGGTGTTTATGCGCCGCTGAACGATCGATGTTTGAAATGTGGTAACCTCACCATGATGTTTTGAAACTATGATTTTCGTGTATGTTATTGTTGCCAAACGAAATTTCGTACATTTTAAAGATTCATGGAGTTTGTGTGAGACTTATTTAGTGATATTTTTTTGGTTTTTATATACGGGTTACTGATTGATGCGAAACAAAATTTCGTACGTTTTAAAGGTTCATGGAGTTTGTGTGAGACATATTTAGTGATATTTTTTTTGTTTTTATATACGGGTTACTGATCGAGGCGAAACGAAATTTTGTACGTTTTAAAGATTCATGGAGTTTGTGTAAGACGTACTTAGAGATATTTCTTTGGTTTTTATGTACGCTTTACTGATCGATGCGAAACGAAATTTCGTATGTTTTTAGATTCATGCAGAATGTGGGTGAGGTATCCAGTGATGTTTTTTTTTTGGTTTTCATGTATGCAGAGCGTACAGACGTGCATATTATTGGTCGCTGCAAAACGAAATTTCATGCATTTTAACGATTCATGCAGAATGCGGGTGAGGTATCCACCCTAACAATACACACTTGTCCATAATACATCCTGAAGATGTCCAAAGGCGTCCTTTCGTCTATAAGACATCCGGATAAAATCATTTGGAAAAAATAAGCTTTTAAGGCAGTGATTTTTTTTGGGGGGGAGGAGGGGGTTCATGTACGTGGAGCGTACAGACGTGAATATTACTGGTCGCTGCAAAACAAAATTTCATGCATTTTAAAGATTCATGCAGAATGCGGGTGAGGTATCCACCCAAACAACACTCACTTGTCCTGAAGATGTCCACAGGATGTCCTTTCATCCATAAGACATCTGGAGGACATCATTTTAGAGAAAATGTGCTTTTAAGACAGTGATTTATTTTTTTTTTGGGGGGGGGGAAATCATGTACGCGGAGCATACAGATGTGCATATTACTGGTCGCTGCAAAATGAAATTTCAAAATGACATTTTGTCCACAAGACATCCCAGATATGTCCCCAGGATGCCCTTTTGTTCACAAGACATCCTGAAGATGTCCCCAGGATGTTTTTTCATCCAGAGGACATCATTTGGAGAAGGTGTCCTTTTAGGGCAGTGATGTTTATTTGGTTTTTCATGTATGCGGAGTGTACAGACATGTATATTACTGGTCCTTGCAAAACGAAATTTAATGCTTAATTAAATAAATCCCTTTATTTTGCTTCGTTACTCATGGCAGAGAGGTTTTTCGCTGGAGGGCCCTCTGGCGAAAAACCTTTCTGCCATGAGTAACAAAGCAAAATAAAGGGATTTATTTAATTAAGTATGAGATATGCTTCATGTTTTTAAAAGCAAAATAAAGGTATTTATTAATTAAGAATGAGATATGCTTCATGTTTTTAAGAAGTTTTGAAATTTTATGCATTTTAAATATTCATGCAGAATGCTGGTGAGGTACAGTCGGCAGCAAAAGTATCTGAGCACTATTAAAAATTCCTACGTAAAAAATGTACACTTAATATTGTTTTGTTAAATGAATCCTTGTCGAATCCTGTTCTTAGACTGACTAAGAACAGGATTCGATAAGGATTTATTTAACAAAACTCTATTAAGTGTACTTTTTTTTTGTAGGAATTTTTGCTAGTGCTCGGATACTTTTGCTGTCGACTGTATCCAGTGAGGATTTTTTTTTTTCTGTTTTCATGTACGTGGAGCGTACACACGCCGAAGCTCAGTGCTAGTGCGATGTTAAATGCAACATTACTTGTGTATCTCCGAGATTGTTGACCAATTGAAGTGCTAGTACGATGTACAATGCAACCTTACTTGCGTCTCTCCGAGATTGTCGCCGAAGCGCAGTTCTAGTGCGATGTTAAATGCAACCTTACTTGTGTCTCTCCGAGATTGTTGCCAAAGCACAGTTCTAGTGCGATGTTAATTGAAACCTTACTTGCGTATCTGCATATTATAAATTGCTGCATAAAGTTGCCGAAGCGCAGTGCTAGTGCGAGTTAATTGCAACCTTACTTGCGTATCTCCGAGGTTGTCGCTGAAGCGCTTGCAAACTTACTTGCGTATCTCCGAGATTGTCGCAGAAGTGCTTGCAAACTTACTTGTGTATCTCCGAGATTGTCGCCCGTAACGCTGTAGTAGTGGGACGTTAAATGCACTCTGCTTATACTATAGTCAGCAACAAAAGTTTCCGAACACTAGAAGAAATTCCTATGTAAAAAAAAGTACACTTCATACGGTTTTGTGAAATAAATCCTTGTCGAATCCTGTTCTTAGTCAGTGTAAGAACACGATTCGACAAGGATTTATTTAACAAAACCGTACAAAGTGTACTTTTTTTACATAGGATTTTTTGCTAGTGTTCGCTACACATTTTTTACCGACATGTTTTGTTTGGTTTTTCTTTTTCAATTTTGGCAACAGTAGGGTAACTTCATTTGAAAAATAGTTTTGTATATTGTGGTCGTCAATTTTTTTATGCTAAATTATGATCTATTACTTTTATAGAAATGTGTATTTATGTAGAATATAAATTAAAAATATGGTCGAATTAGTGGTACAAATGGGGAAATTTGTTGAGAAGATTAGATTAGTTATTCGTTTTTTAAAGGAATATAAAATTCTACGAAAATTTTGAAACGGGTAAGTAAAAAAAAAATCTTGTTTTTTATTTATATATTTATTTTTTACGTGTATTGAGTTAATTATGGTGTTTTTCTTTTGTAATGTTTAATATTTGTTAGTTTTGGTGTATGAAAATTGTAAAAATTTTAAAAATTTCATATTTATTTCTATTTTCTTTTATTCACGTTTTTAAAAGGCGTTTTTTACGGTTTATGTTTAGATAATTGCATTAAAACAAGTAAATCAGCCCTTTTCGTAAGGACAGGTATGAAAACCGCGAAACCGTGCTTCCAGTCTGCCATTTTGGAAAGGACGGGAGTGAAAACCGCGACACCGCGCCAACTTGGCGAGTTCGGGAAAACTCACCAAAAATCACCAAGCAGGACAGTAAAGCACATTTCCCCCCCCACTTGCCCAATGGCAAGTAGGCTCTCAGAAAAGAGAAATGTGGGCCCTCCATCACTAGAGTCGGGTGGAATGTGCTTTATGATACTGCTTGGTGTCTTGTTTCCGATCGCTGATAAAGATGCCAACCTTAGTAACCCTTGATGTTTATGTGTCATTGAATGATCGATGTTTGAAATGTGGTAACCTTGCCATGATGTTTTGAAGCTGTGTGATTTTTGCATATCTGATTGTTGCCAAACGAAATTTCGTACATTTAAAGATTCATGGAGTTTGCGGGAGACGTATTTAGTGATGTTTTTTATGTATGCGTTACTGATTGATGTGAAACAAAATTTCGTACGTTTAAAAGATTCATGGAGTTTGCAAAAGACGTATTTAGTGTTTTTTTTTTCTTTTCATATACGCATTACTGATCACTGAGAAACGAAATTTCTTGCATTTTAAAGATTCATGCAGAATGCGGGTGAGGTATCCAGTTATGTTCTTTCTTGGTTTTCATGTACGTGAAGCGTACAGATGTACATATTACTGGTCGCTGTAAAACAAAATTTCGTGCGCTTATCCTGAAATTTCACAACATTTATTTATTTGATTTTATTATTTTATTTTATTAACTGATTACTAATTTTCAAGAATAGCTGACAACTCATTAACAAAGATATTAAACTTTTTAAGAAAAATATAGAAAAAATAATAATTAAAGAAATAAATAAATTTAATTTAAAATAAATGCAACTGGTGTTCTAATTTTTTTTTTTTTTAAACATAATTCCTTCATCCCACCCAACCATCCAGCCAAACACCACCACACATCCTCCATAAGCAATCATCTGCCCACCCAACCTCCACCTTTTTTTATTGTCTTCAATTCCTTAATTATTCTTTTGGTTAAGATACACAAATGTGCACATTTTTTTTTTCTTTTTTTTGTTTACTGATAGAGACATGGTTATGGATATAAAATAGAATATACAAAGTTTTTGGATAACCCATTATAGCTGTGGCAGTGATCAGTTTATTAATATTCTTGTTTTTATACTTTGAAGAGCATAAATTAGTTATTCGAAATAAGTGGTTAGTGATGATGTCTAGTGATGAGTATACTACCGAAAGATGCAGACAGGAGTTAAAATGAATAAATAAGTTTACTTTGAAACTGAAATCTTGTTATTTGTCATAGATGTCAGTGTAAGTTTTATTGCCATTAAAGATTATTTTCAGATCTAAAAAGTTAATTCATTGATTAAGAGTATTTTGTGTTAACTTTAGGTTAGATGGATAATTAAAAGAAAGTGTAGTTTGTGATTTCTTGTTAAGATAAAATACAATTATATAATCTATGTAACAATAAAGCCTGACATCATCATAACAAAATGGCTTTTCATGGTAATAAAGGTACAGTTGGGGGGAAAAAAAAAAAACGCAGCACCCGCTGTAATTTCAATATTAATTGATGCAGGAACATCTAATAGACATAATTCAACAGGAAATTAAATGCACTTTCTGAAAATGTCGTCAAATTTTGAATTAGGGGTCATCTACATATTGAAATGAGTGCCAACTTTGATTTTTTTCAATAGCAACACCCAATTTTGACTTCATATTCGAATTTCTGAGAGCCTGGCAGTGCGGAAAGGTATACTGTTTGTATACTTTAACTTTAGTATTTATAGAGTTATAATCAAAAATGTGTTGGGGGTTATCTGTAAATGTAGAAAAATAAAATTAATATCCTATAAGAAATAGACAAAATTTTAATGTTTTACACCGGAAATCTTTCAAGAAAGAAATAAGGGGAAAATGTGCTTTATGGTCCTTGTTGGTGAGTTTTTCCAAACTCGCCAAGTTGGCGCGGTGTCGCGGTTTTCTCTCCCGTCCTTTCCAAAATGGTGGACTAGAAGCACGATTTCACGGTTTTCATAACCGTCCTATCCAAAAGGGCCGATTTACGTAATTTAAAGCAATTATCTAAACATAAACCGTAAAAAAATCCTTTTAAGAGCATGAATAAAGGAAAATACAAATAAAAATCAAATTTTTAAAATTTGTACAATTTGCATACACAAAAACAAACAAATATTAAACATTACAAAACAAAAACACCATAATTAACCTAACAGATATAAAAAGTAAATGTATAAATAAAAAACAAGATTTTTTTTACTTACCCGTTTCAAAATTTTGTAATCCTCGAACATTTACAATACTTGAAAAAACAAAACTTTAATCCTGGCTACAAATTTCGAAGAAAGCATATAGAGTTACGAAAATTCACCATTTAAAAGACTACTCCAAACATATTTTTAGTTTATATTATACATAAATACATATTTCTGTAAAACTAATATATCATAATTTAGCAAAAAAAATAGACCACTGCAATATACTAGGGCTGTGCCGATTAATCGGTTCGGTTAATCGATCAATGCTTAGTCGCGATCAATTTTTTTAATCGAGTTAATCGGATCGATTAATTCGATTAAAAATTTTGAAAATCCGATTAAAATTTCAAATTGCGAATTAAAGTAAAAATGCTTTTCTGCCTACAAAATATTTTTTCATATATTTTGCTAACTAACATTCTAAGAAACATCCATCAAATAATGAAAAAGCAAAAAAAAAAAAAAAAAATCAAATAAAGAAGGAAATAAATAAAAATAAAACCTCAGAAGAAGTTGTTGCACTTTTGTTGATAGAGAAAAGGGAGAGGACAGTTATTAAACAAAATGCCGCTTCATGTGCATTATGGAGCAACACCACCTGCCTTTAGCCGTCTACTGAAAAGTCCGGTTTCCACTAGCGGTTGGAGCGGTACTATTCAGAATCTTTTGATGTTTTCAACCGGGCTCAAAATCCTCGAACTGGTTGAAGTCTAGAGATCTCCTTGGCGCTAACCCCCCCCCCCCCCCCTGCTGAGATAATTCAGGGATCAGAGGCAGATATCTTTTTCAATTTTGCATGCTTTCCTTTGAAGTAACTGCGCAATCTGGTTACAACTGATGACAAGACATTTGGCTCTTTGTGTCGGAAGCGTGGTTAATGGTTTTTTGAACCTCGAAGTTTCAACCCTAGTGGAAACCGGTCTAAAGTGTTGGCTAGTGTAATAGTATTCTCAGAAACAAGACGCTTTCGAAAAATAGACATGCTAAAGATAAAAAAAAAGAAAAGAAGGGATTGAGATTTTCACTATCCCTCTGATGGGGGAAATGTCAACAGAGTTTCACAATATCTTCAAGCGTTTATTGTCTTCAGAATTGCTGATGGTAATTGGTAACTATTGAAGTAGAAACAGAAAATAACATTCTGTGTCCTAGTCCGAAGTGACAAAGAACTAAAATATAAGAATTTAAGATTTTTATGATAATGATATGGAATTTTGAGAATTCATTTAAAAATAGTGACAAGCGAAATGTACAAGGCCTGCAAATATAAAACTAAAATATGTGTAAATTCATTTAATGTTTCTTTCAAAACGAATTTAAAATAATAATAATAATAATTTACTTAAAAATAAATAAAATAAACAAGTGAAAATATTTATATAAAATTAACACTTAAAGTCACCTACTATTACTCTGTAAATTGATTTAAATTTCAGCTATGAAACAAATATAATTGATTAGACAAAAATTTTTGAAAAAAAAAAAAAAAAATTCAGTCAAACTTATGAATAATATGTATATATATATATATACACAATATGAGAATTTTATTCATCATTGAAATAAAATTATATAAAGAAAAATGAAAACCGATTAAAAATTCGATTAATCGATTAATGAACTACGATTAACCCAGCTAAAACTCTTAATCGGTTCCCACCCCTACAATATACCAGCATATTTTTCAAATGAAGTTATCCTATTGTTGCCAAATTGAAAAGTAAAACCAAATGAAACATGTTGGCAACAAAAGTGTCCGAACACTAGCAAAAAATCCTATGTAAAAAAAAGTACACTTTGTACGATTTTGTTAAATAAATTCTTGTAGAATCATGTTCCTACACTGACTAAGAACAGGATTCGACAAGGATTTATTTCACAAAACCATATGAAGTGTACTTTTTTTTATATAGGAATTTTTGCTAGTGTTCGGACACTTCTGTTGCTGACTGTAGTATAAGCAGAGTGGATTTAACGTCCCACTACTACAGCATTATGGGAAACAATCTCAAAGATACGCAAGTAAGGTTGCATTTAACAACGCACTAGAACTGCGCTTCGGCGACAATCTCTTAGAGACGCCAGTAAGGTTGCATTTAACATCGCACTAGCACTGCGATTGGGCAACAATCTCGGAGAGACGCAAGTGAGGATGCATTGTACATCGTACTAGCACTGCCATTGGGTGACAATCTCGGAGATACGCAAGTAAGGTTGCATTTAACATCGCACTAGCACTGCGCTTCAGCGTGTGTACACTCCGTGTACATAAAAACAAAACAGAAACAGCATCACTGGATACAGTCGACAGCAAAAGTATACGAGCACTAGCAAAAACTCCTATGTAAAAAAAGTACGCTTAATAGAGTTTTGTTAAATAAATCCTTATTGAATCCTGTTCTTAGTCAGTCTAAGAACATGATTCGACAAGGATTCATTTAACAAAACAATATTAAGTGTACTTTTTTTTACGTAGGAATTTTTGTTAGTGCTCGGATACTTTTGCTACCGACTGTACCTCTCCTGCATTCTGCATGAATATTTAAAATGCATAAAATTTCAAAACTTCTTAAAAACACGAAGCATATCTCATACTTAAGGGGGTATTCTGGTCTAGAAGCCTGAATTTTAGGCATTTTTTAAAGTAAGATAAAAAAAAAAAAATGAAAAACATTTTTACTATCCATTTTTTTATATGTCTTTTATTGACATTTTGAGAATGTAAAAAAAAAATCACAAAAAAAAAAAAAATTTGCCGAGATACAGGCCGACGTAGTGGGGGCTTGAAAAAAAACGGTGCGTC
This sequence comes from Salticus scenicus, assembly GCA_963930645.1. NCBI lineage: Eukaryota > Metazoa > Arthropoda > Arachnida > Araneae > Salticidae > Salticus > Salticus scenicus. The sequence continues at coordinate 14,524,653 of OZ005651.1, read as the reverse complement.
AGGTTGACATGATTTCAACCCTTGTAGTGATCTACATTCCACCTAATTGTAAGAAAAGATCACGAATGTGATGAGATTTTCAATGGAAAGAAGGAAATAGAAGAAAGAAACTTTTTTTTTTTTTTTTTTTATAGAAACTACATACAACAAGTATAAAATCAGTTTTTTGAAAAAAAAAAAAAAGCTTCTGGATTTTGCATATTTTGACTTAAAAACACACACACACTTGAGCTCTAGGGGGGGCTCGAGCCCCCAGAGCCACCCCCTTCCCCTTGAATCCGCCATTGATTAAAGCATGCATTAAAGATACTTATATCAGAATGTTTCATTCTCTCAATTCTTTGAAAACAATTTTTTTTTTGCAAGTAATTAAAAATAATCTTTACAACAGTGGAACAAGAGTAGAGCGTGGTACATGTACCCTGAGTACTATGTGTGAAGGGCAGGCCTATACTAGTTAACAGCAGGAAGTAAACAGTGAAACGTTTAATAATATCCCCTCTTTTTCTAATGGGTTGAGCTGGGTTGGGTTGTGGGGATTATAGACCAATTGACTGCACTAGTGTCCCAAGCCTGAGGTGGAGTGCCCTCGTGGTCTTTCTAAGGGGTCCTAGACCAGGGCCCGAAATTTCAACTTAGAATACACTCGCGGAAAATAAGTCACTCGCCACAAAATATTATTAACTTACACTACTTTTTACTTCCGAACACTATAGTGAGGAAAGTATTGTAATCATGTCAAAAATCTGAATTTGAGATTTTGATGTTTCTATACGTTTTGAGGTCCGTTTCCACTATTTTTATGATGTATGTATGTGTGTGTGTGTATGTCTGTGCCTGAACACACTAGCGTCTAAACGCTTTGTTCTAATAAGCTGAAAGTTTGTGCATGTATTGTAAGTCATCATAGTACGAACCCTATAGATTTTGGGGAATCTAGCACTTATAGTTTTTTTACAGGGACACCAGGAAAAATTCTTTATCATTATGTCCTATGGGGCCAAATTTTAAAATGTGCGATAGCATCTAAACGCTTTATTAATCTGAGCAAAAAATTTGTACACATGTTATAGGTCACAGTGGCACCAACTGTATAGATTTTGGTGAATTTAGCACTTGCAGTTTTTTTACAGGGACACAAAAAAAAATTCTTTATCATTATGGCCTATAGGACCAAATTTTTAAAAGTGCGATAGCATCTAAACGCCTTATTCAATTGAGCTGAAAATATATATGAATATTATAAATCACTGTTGCACTAACGATAAGCATTTTGGAAGTTTGGTGAATCTAGCATTTATAGGTTTTTACAGGGACACAATGAATCAAAGTTCAATAGCATTAAATAAAACATCGTGTGGAATGGAGAAAATGGTGTATGGAGAAAAATACTCAAACACTCTATTATTGTTTTCTCTCTTTTGTTTGTTTAACAACTCCTCTTTCTTTACTTTATCTGCAAAACTGTTAATTACTCAATGTTTGGAAAGTCGAGTGGAGTCACTCCAGATTTTTATGTATAAGTTGACCAGATTTTTTTTATTGGAATAAGAGGAGAAATAATGCAATGTCTTATTTTATAAGAAAATAGAAGACATTCAATTTTGAAGAAAATGTCAATTTAGAGGACACAAAATTGAATGAAAATGATTAAAAACCGATTCAAAGCTATTTTACACAAGTGGTGGAAACATTTTTATCTCAAATGATGAATTTGGATCAGTATAACTTAATTTAAATTAATAGTATACGGATACGAGTGGAAAAATCCCTAATTTATATACATGTCGCTGGACAAAATAGATTTTTTTATTATTATTATTATTAATTTTTTTCTATAAACAAAAACTTCTTTTTTCTGTGGTACTTTCATGCAATTACATAAAAAGAGTTGGTAGACATCTTTTTTATTAAAATCATAATCATAAAAGAAAAAATAAAATTGGCAAATGAAAAAATAAAATTAATATTCGGCAGATGAAACGATTTGTTTTAACGAAGCATTCTTTATCAACATTTTATAAAAGTTCTCACAATTATAACCTAACTTAGTCTTAGAGGTTAAGTTTTTAAAGTAGGTATATAAAGGGAATTTTTTTCACATGTCTACATTTTGTTCATTGAAGAAAACAGTCGCTTTGTGAGAGAGTTTTTGCCAGGAGGATTTCGAAGACAGAACTTCTCGGTCACTTTGGGGCCTATTTTTATGAGGAATGTTATTCATGCAAAAGTGAGAAAATGTGTCAGCCCACCGTGTATCAACCGGAGTATCACCTTCTTAATGATTTCATGACAATTTCAATAGTGATTCCGTGTTCTGGATCAAAGAACCGTATATATATAGGGAATATTTTATTTCTTTGTTATTCCAAGAATCCTAATCGACATAAACCATAATATGCTTTGGCAAGTTTATTAGAAAGTTGTTCTTTTGCAAACCTAATGCAGAAAAATGTTAGTGTTCATTATTCAATACAGCCGATTGAGCTTCCCAGTTTTGTGAAAATTTTTAAATTAAGGACTAAATTCTTTTCATTTGAAAAGAGAGGTCAGAGGACGAAAAACATAAAAAAGTACTTTTAAGTCCTGTAATTGTTTTTCGTTTAAGAGAGCAGAGCGTTCAAAAAGAAGACTGTCCTCTTAAAAAGAGGATGTCTGGTCACCTTACCTAAGATTATCCTGATTTTGCGTTTTTAAATTGATAATTTTTTATTTAATATTATTATTATTATTTTTTTTTTTTGGGTAGAATTGCTTACTGTAAGAATTCTATCTGCATTTAGACTGAAATTTTACTCGGCACAGTAAAATTTCCACTCGCCAATGGCGAGCTGGCGAGCGGAAATTTCGAGTCCTGTCCTAGACTGTATTTACCTAAGTTTCAGAGAAAATCATGGAAAAGTCCGAACGCTAGGCCGACGAGTACAACCTAGGTTTGAGCTCAGCATCTCATGTCTATCAGCTTTGAGCACAGAACCGCTGGTCTGCCCCTTTTTCTTAAGGAAAAATATCTAAGTTTTAGAATATTGCAATATTTCTTCTTCTTCTTTCTTTTTTATTTTCTCTTACCCATGTATGGCAGAGAAAGTGTTGTTATTTGAATTAATTTTTGAAGCGGTATTTTTAATATATTTGAAAGTTTTGAGGTCTTCTGAATTCGAAGATCAGGTTTATAGTGGTTGTTCTGCAGGTGTCTGTGTATGTTATCAGTATATTTGAAGAATAAAGTAAAAGAAAATGTGCAACATGTATGAGCTGTGCTCTATAGTTACTGCACGAACTTAACTCTTATGGTCCAATGTATATCCCTTTATATATAGTTTACAAGTACATATAAATCCTTTCATGTACGCAAGTGCCTTGTAAAAATATTTTTTCAATTATGAAAATCATTAAAAGTCGGTTGCATTCTTAAGTTGGACAAGAACACTTAAAAGATTTTATTTATTTATTTATTTATTTCTGTACATTGAAAGGGCTTTAATTTTTGGTTATTATAAAATGCTAGACAACCTAGCTTTATCCTCTAAGTGTTTAATTCGGTGTTTAAAAAAAAAAAAAAAAAAAAAAAAAAAAAAAAAAAAACAGTTCACAAATCATTAAAAAAATTTTAATTGATCATCAGTTTTTCATGGTGCACGCGATTAAGATGATAGATATTGGTTATAGCTGCCAATTTAATATGGAACATAAATAATTTTTATACCATTGTATACAAATAATAATCTTCATCTTATTTAATTCCATATAAATATTACAAAAGAGTACTATTAAAAAGTAATGATATAAAGAATGGACAATCTGTAATAAATTGACACCTATAATCTTTGTTGTACCTGAACCGCCTCCTTTATTGATACATAATTTATAATTAATTTACAGATCCATTCAAGACAGTTCAAGTGAAATTTCATGTAGACCCATGTAAAATGCTTCAAATTTGTGATTTATAAAAGTGTGTCTAAAAATTTTAAATTGTATTTATCTTTTAAAATTTCTTTAAATGTCCTTTTCGTCGTCGTCTTCTCTCTCTCGCTCTTTCTTTTTCTTCAATTTTTTTTTTTTTTTTTATGGCTTATGTTCAAAATTATAAAAGCTTTTATCATTTTAAATTATTCATAAATCTCATCCATATGTGTTATTTTTTATATTTATGACATTAAAAGGATTCCAAATCGACACACTGAAAATTACGTTTCTTAAGTTAATTCAGTAAACAAATAGTAATAATGTTGACAACTAGAGATTTCAGTGTGTCATCATAAGATTAACTATATTCCTTCTGCACTTGGACTGTGTGTGAGTGTGTGTGTATTATCAGCATATCTCAAGAACAAATAGTAGCAGAAATTCAAAACTGAGGAATTCCATACCAACTCACCTAATGAGGGTTGCATGACCGACTTGGATTTTCTTTAAATTTGGTACACAGATTGATGATATAAAGGCATGAAAAAGTCCAAATTTTTAACTACTTGCTCCACTTATTTATAGATATACAGGTCCTCAAAATTTGTTCCCTCAAAATACCAAAAAATTGATGTTGTTTAAATTTTTTTTTCTTAAAAATTGTATTCATGCAATATGAAAGTGTTAGGTATCTATGGAAACTAGTTATTCCAGGCATTCAGAAAAAAAAAAAAAAAAATACTACAATGTTTATAATGAAGATCATTAAGGTACAGTACTCTTAGAAGTTGCAGCCACAAAAATTTTATTTTGCCGATTTTGCTAAAATTGAGACATCAATTCCAAAAAAAGGAAAATAAAACCAAAGGTTTACTCACTTTCTGGTAGAGTACAGGTGTTCACCATAAATTACTACACAATAAATTACTTGAGTTTCTCACTCCTTCTTGGAAATATTTAAGCTTAAAGACAAACCATAGGACAAAAACATGCAATTTCGGCCATCTTGGCAGCCATTTTTCCCATAAAGGGTGAGCACTAGAAACTTTATTTATTTTTTTTTAAATAAGCTACTGGTGTGTTAGCTATTCATGGGAAAAGTGTATACTTTTGGTTATTTTTTGCATAAAGAGATATCCTGCTGATAGTATATGCATGTTTTTCTCTAATACCATATGCTTGTGTTCCCCCTCTCATAGACTTAACATTAATAAAAAGGAAAAATAATAATGCATGTATTAATAGCTGCACTATCTATACAAGAATTCAAGAAATTTAATTATATTAAATTATTTAATAATAATTAAAAAAATAATTGCTACATTTTTTATAGCACAATTAGATATTTGATGAAAACAAGAAATAGAATTTTTCCAAAACTGAACGTTGTCCATTCGTAATTATAAAGTACTAAATAATTTCTTGAAAAATAAATCAAAATAAAAGAGCTATAAATATTTATTTCATAAGCAAATATATTTGAAATACAGCAATATATTAAAAATTGATGTGTACTGAATTTTATTCAACTGCAAGCATAAGTTCCTGTACTTTTTTCACAGCATCATTTGATATTAAAAACATGCATCATATGGCTGCTGCTGCTGATGGCATTAGTATTATATCTAACAGATGCTTGTATGAAATCCAGCATGTATCTGGTTTTTCTGGCTAGTAGAAATTTTGCCAAGGGCCATGAGGATGCATAAATTGTATTTGAACATCACCTTTTTCAAAACAGTTTTCTAAGACAACTCCTAACCACCATTTCTTATCCATGCAAGCAACATAAAAACCTTTAGAAATGTTATTAAGACTAAATTTTTGACATGTTGCTTACCTACTGCAGATACTTCAATCTGATTCGCTATGTTTGTAGATGCAATGGAAACTAAAAGCACAGATTTACTAATAGGAATAAATTTATGATAATCCCTGATATACCCTCAATCCTTACAGCGAAAGTTAGTCTTTCAGAAAGCAATGCTCTTGTTTCTGCTACATATTCTTCAGATGCAAAGAAAAACGTAATATTTTTAAAATTACCTGTGCAATAATGAAACAAATCATGGGGAGAAATTATCTGATCCTTGCAAGCTGGTTCTGTAAGCAGACCTTTTAACTGCGCCTCCAGTGGCATCACAGGGGCTTTTGCCATGAGAGGTGGCAAAAAAATGTCACTCAGCATTTAGTTTGAAATCATCTTTATGTTGGCATAAATTTAAAAAGTTTTCTTGTTTTTGTACGCGCTGAGCTACCACCACTGAAATAAATTATTTTCTATATGTCTGGATATTGTGGTGTTAAATATGGAAGTACAGGCCTTTGAAAAGAAACTACTGCCACCGTATCATGTGTCAAACAGTCACTGATAATACGCATAGAAGTAACTTTTAGGTTATCATTTGGCCGAACATATGCTAAAAAAGGATGCAGTGTAGCTCGCATGTTTTCCCATTGATATCCCTGTATTGCATCCTGTACAATAAAAGTAAAATTTTCAGAAAAATCAAGTAATAAAATGCACTCATTTGATTTTAGTTCTGCTTTTCTTGTTTTTAAATACTCTGATTGAGATTTTGCAGTGTAATGGTGTTCTGCCAAGAACTTCATTTTCAATAAAAGTTCCGATTTAAAATCAGGTGCAGACAAAGTAATTTAATGAGTGTTGAATGGACTGTAGTTATCTACCATTGAAATGTCACTTCAGATTCTTCAAAATAATCATCCATTAACATATCTAAAAATTCTTCAAATACAGTTTGGAGTAGACACTGTGAACAAAATCCTAATATACATGCTTCATTGTTAATGTCACACATAATGAGATGAAAAAAAAATCACTGCTAGATGGTTTAATAGATTGTTTTAGAGATGGCATCATTAGCCTGTCATTTTGGTGAATCATACAGACATAGACTGAATGAGTTCCTGTACTACCAGCTAACACCAGTAGTGGCACCAGAAATTCCCCGACGGGGGGACACCACCTCCCCGACAAGGGGGCACTATATAGAGTGTTTATTATATGAATATTTATCAAAAACTGCAATCTTGTTAATAATATTACTGTTAGTATTTGTACCATTCTATTTGTTAGTACTTCTCGTGGTTTTGGAGATTATCGTGCCCTTCTCCGAGTGTATACTATTTTCTTTCCACAGAAAAAAATATGTTCAGGGTGCCTGAAGGATTATTCTTAAGAAAAAATTAAACATCGTATCCGTTGATCACAGGTATATATAACTGTGGAATTTTCCTAAGGGAGGCCCACCCATTGTGCCATAGAAATTTGGCTCTCCAGAGAGGTGGCCTTTCAATAGAAGTTGTCTTTCTATTCATGGAGTAAATTACAGAACATCAATGCCACCTGTCAGCTCATATGCACCTAAATTGAATCAGTATATTGTTTTAAAATGGCCCTCTCATATACCAAGTTTTATGTAATACGATAGAATCTGATATATAGCATTGCCGTTCACGGGAAAAAATTGAAGCACAGGAGCGTCACCTATCTGGCTATATGTGCTGAAACTGATTTCACATAATGTTTCATAATGGCCCTGTCCTATAAAAAGTTATATGCAATAATATACAATAGAATTTGAGATATAGCTTCCTCTTCTCGGGGAAAATAGCAGCAGAGCAGCGCAACTTATCGACCGATATGCTCCTAAATTAAATCAACGTGATGTTTCATAATGGCCCTCTCACATATCAAGTTTTGTTCTGTTATACTAAACAGAACCTGAGATATAGCTTTCCGTTAAATGGAAGAAAATGCAGTACAGCAGTGCCATCTATAAGGGGATTTGGACAAAAAGTTACCAGACACTAATTTATGTCATGGTGCAACTACATACAAATTTATATGTAATTCTGTGCAGTAGTTCTTGAGATATGGTTCGAACAAAATTTTTGTCACACATAGACAGACAGGCAGACATTTTCTAAAAATATCATTGTCAAAATGTGTTCTGGACCTCTTAAAACGTGTACATTCATAGAAAACCGGAAGCTGAAAATTTTTACGAATCAAATACTTTCTTCTATTGAATATAGAATGCAAAAACTGGAATGCTCCAAATTTGTAAAAGAAAATGCTGCTAAAAGGAGAAAAACTGTAATTTTGTTGTTTTTTCCCCCCCGACAGATTTTAGGAATATGCCCCGATGGGGGGTCATGGACTCCCCGACAGGGGGGCCTGTGCCCCCCCGGCCCCCTAGCTGGCGCCACCCCTGGCTAACACACACTACTTCGGTCGCAAATCAGCAAATTTAGATAATCCAATCTTGTGATTGGGATATTCCTGTTTAAGAAGTGACTATACTTCTTTGAGATTACATAAAATGAGGTGTTTCTGTTTTGTAAATATTTTTTTTCTTCACTAAATACTAACTTGAATTTTTAAAAATTAAAAGGTTTCTTACATCTTTCTTTAAGATATCACAAAAATAGAGTACACATTAGTTTTGTTTTAATACCAGAATATAATAAAATCAGAATGTTGCTCCCTTATTCAATGCTTCATTCACCTAATAATACTATTTCTAAAAGTAACTAAGAAACATAATTAATTAAATGAGAAAAACCTTTAAATGCACCTCATGTTTCGGGAATATTTTCATCTGGGTGCCCAGACCTTCTCAAACGATCATCTGAGCTGGATCTCTTCAAGTTGCGGTCTTTTATGGATTCTATCAGCTGATTCCACATCCGGTTTGGTGCCATTGCGTCACTATCATTACATACTTCCGGTGTGGTTGCAATTTCTATTGCTTCTCTAAACATCGCGTAATTATGGTTAATGTAGTTAGCTATCTTTCTGGTTTTTTCAAAATTTATTGTAATTTCTTCATTTTCGAAAGTTTTGGCTAAAGCTGTGTTTGTTTTTCCTGTTTTGATGTCATTTTTGTGTTCCTTGAGTCTAGTTTTAATCTTTCTTTTCGTTACACCGATGTATGAACCTGGTTTATTTTCTTGTTTATTTATGTACGGTATTTGATAAATTCCAGCAGTTTCCAAAGAGGGGATGGGGTCTTTATCATTGCGTATTAATTGAAAAATATTTGGGTTAGGTTTTATAGGGATATTAACGCCTAATTTATTTGCTGTACTTTTAATTTTATTTGATGCACCGCGATCGTATGGTATGGAAGAGGTGAATTTCAAAGGGGTTTTTTGAAAACTGGGTATGTGATTACTGGCTTTTAATCTGGTTTTAATTAGTTTTGTGATAATTTTACCGGGGTAAATTGCTTTTCTAGTTAGATCTTTAATTAAATCAAATTCATTGTTTAGATCGGTAGGGTCATTACATATTAATATTGCACGATTTATATATGAAGTAACGGCGTTGATTTTGTAACGGAAAGGGGTTTTAGATTTATAATGTATAATTTCATTGCTGTTGGTTTCTTTACGGTACACAGTGGTTTTAATTTGTTTTTCGGTTCTATTAATTTTAACATCTAAAAAGTTTATTTGTTGTTCTTTTTCTTCTTCATAGGTGAATTTTATGTTGTTATCTAGGCCATTAATTTCATTTAATATATGTTTGGCATCGTAATTTTTATTGGTAACGGCAAAAACGTCGTCCACATATCTTAACCAAAAAAATATTTTATCATTACATTTATTTAAAATTTCTTTTTCTAGTGCTCTTAATTTAAACTCTGCAATAAAGCCCGATATAGGCGATCCCATCGGGACTCCTTTCTTTTGTTGATAAATGTTATCATTAAACTTAAAATAATTTTCATGAAGTAAGAAATTTGTAGTTGCAATTAAGGTTTGTGCTATTTTAGGGTCTGTGTATAATCTGACTAGTTTCTTCAATGTCTATGGATGGATAAAGATTAATAACGTCGAAACTGACGAACTGGTATTCTTTTTTATTTTCAATATTTCTAAGTTTTTTAATAAAATCTTCGGTGGATTCCAATGAGTGTTGAGAGGGGGGAATAATTTTACGATATATATCGGACATATATTTCTCGAGATAATAGGTCTGGGCTTCATTTTTATTTACGACTGGTCTGAATTTTGGAGGGGTTTTGTGATCCTTAAATCTGCCAAACATACGAGGTGTATTAGGTGCGTGGTTTATAAATTTAGGAGGGTTATTATCCGGCCATTTTCCATCTTTAATGATATTTTTTGTTTTCTCAATTAATTTATTGTTAGGGTCTTTATCAATTTTATTAACGCCGATATCTTTTATTGTTGTTTCCATTTTTTCCACATATTGGCTCCTGTCAAAAATAGCTATTCTATGGGTTTTGTCTGTAAGTGTGCAGGTTATGTCGTTATTTCTTTTTAGTTTACTCAGTTCCCGAATGTCCTCCCTATTAATGTTTCTATTTTGAGCTGATTTTGTGATTTCGGTAATAACCGTGCTTCTGACTTTATCTTTATTATCTTCCGGGATTTTATTAATAGCGGATTCGATTTTAGCGATACTTTCTTTAATATTTACCGGTTGATCTAAAATGTATTTGGGTCCTAATTTTAAAAGTTCGTCTTGATGGCTGTTTATATGGGTTGCAGATAAATTAATATATGGATATTCAGTTTTTTCATTAAGCTGATAGTTGTTTTTCTTAATCCAAAATTTTAGTTTTTTATTGTGCTTGTTCATTATAGCATATTTTTCTGTTTCATAATATTGATTGATTTTATCCCTATATAATTTCAATTCTTCCTGATCGACAATTTTCTCAAAATTTTTAGCGGTTTCGTTCCATATCTCTTTATTTTTAAAGACTTCAGCTTTCCTTTTACGTATAACTTTATTTAATATTTTTTGTTCGAATTTACGAACGTCATTTTTAAACTCTTGGGTTATGAATTTATTACCCATTCTCAAAAATTTTGGTGTTAATTTGAAGTGTTTACAATCGTTTAAGAAATTAAGTTTTTGTTCAGATTTAATTAGTTTTTTATTAATGGATTTCCATTTACTGAAAAGGTAATTATTCATAATTGAAAAAGGAGGGGGTTATTAAGCATCAAAATATATGATTATAATAGCGGGAATTCTAAACATTATATAAAATAGAACACTCAAAAACCGTAAATCGGTAAAAGAAAAATTTAGAAAACATAAGTAGGTTATATATCATTTACTTAAAAAACAATCTAAAAACATACAGATTTAACGTGCGTAAGAAGAGATAGTGTAGACGCAAATGGCATTGGAGAGTCCTTGATCCACAGGCATGGTTGTTACCATTTTTTTTTAACCACAAAATGAAACACTAAAAATGTAAAAAATCAATTTTTGGAAAATGAGTACTAATTTAACAATTTTGAATTTTCTGAACATGAAAATGATTTTTTAAAAATGCATTTGATAACGATAACTAACGATTATCTGTTTCAAAATTTATTTTCAATTTGATTTTTAGTACTGAAAGAGTGCTTGACAGAAGTGCAGTAACTGGAATAACTAAATTTAATATCAGGGTTGGCAGGTTTTTGACGATTCAAATTGTCATGTCGAAAAACCTTGTGACCAAAACCTTAAATTTAACACTTCTTGGTATATTTTAACAATGAATGAAGTAGTCATATTTAGAGAAATAAAAAACTAATTAAAAAAAGGGCTTAGCTTATATGTCTCCCATGGTTATAAAAACCCAGTGGCAGAAAGTTTTGTAGCTGTCGGCGATAGGCTTTTAAAATTTCATAATCTGTCTGCAAAATTTGCGTGTAATCAGGGCCAGGGGTGAAAATGGTTTATACTCAAAAAGCCTGAAAGCTGATTGGGGGGGGGGGGGCTTAACATCAGTGGTGGTCTCGTGCAACAATACACAAATACAATTTTACTACAGAACAATATAGTATAAACAATTGTATTCATTCAATTCATCTCATTCAATTAAATATTTTATAGCAATGTTATATGTTGACACAACACAATATAAATAATAAAAGTTTTAGTTTTGATACAGAAAGTTTTATAAGTGAATTGTTATCCGAAAGTTGCGGACAAATTTCTTTATCAGTGTAGACAAAAACTGTCAGCAAGCTGTTTTTCTGTGTCCGTGACTATGTCACTGTGTTTCTGCCACTGGGGTTAAAAATAATTCTTAGAAGTGTATTATCTGTTTCTTATTAGTGCTAATGATTTCTATTTCAGTATAAAAAACAGATATTTATTATATAGGAATTTGCATATTCTAAGGTGATCCACTTATTGCATTTTAAGTTATAAAAATTTTATAAAGTCTTATTAAAAAAAAAAGTTCTATTAAATATATACTGATTGATAATTAAAAGATATCGTAAGCTTTTACCTCAATAAATGAAATAACTGTGCTATTAAATATTGCATTATGTCCTTTCATTTTCGGTTTTATAGTCTGCATGTTTTAATGTTGTACAATTGCATGGTTTAATAAGCATGTTTTAATGTTGTACAATTAAGAATTTGAGGTATTGCATGACTAGTTGAACTAGATTTTAATATGAATTACATAATGCAATTCTATTTTTAATTAAGGAGATGATGGACAGTGACAGTATATATCTCTTTTGTAAATTACTGCCATAAAGGTATGAAAATTTGCATTTATATGCATTGAAATTTAATATTACATTAAAATTTCAAGTGGAGTCACTCCATTTTTTTTTTTAAATATGTTTGATCGCTAAAAATTTTCATTGAAATTTCAACATTTAACATAATTTTAAAAAATAACCTATCGTTTAAATCACAAAGTAATAACCTAATACATTTAATATATTTTTAAAATATAATAATGCTGAAGTAAGAGAAAAAAATAATTATCAGGAAAAATTTAAAAATTTTCAAAAAATATAAATTTTGATAAATTAATATAAAATAAAAATATAAATTTTGTCTGTATGGGACACAAATACTGTAGTTAATTTATGAACTGCATGTTCGGAATTCCACGAAACCTACTGTGCAGCTGAATTCTGACATAAACTGGTGATGTCTAGTTTTTCATACATATCGCTCGACTTGCAGCACTTTTATGCCACGTTTTCTTATAGCTATATCTCAGCATCTGCAGGACAGAATTTAACGAACTTTATACATTATATGCTTGTTATGAAAAACAGAGTTTACAAAGCAAAACAGAATCGCAACATGTGTTTCATGTCAAAAAACTTAGCATGACACTTCGCCAGACGTAAAAATGTACAAGCAGAAGTAGAGCTACAACCAGCCGATTTTTATTACGATTTTTATTTTAACGTATATGCTTTATATCTTTATAACATTTCTTGAAAATAAGAAAGAAGTTGTGAATCAAAGCATTATTTTAGGGAGGAAAAATAAGAAAAGCGTATTATAGAGAAAGATTTAAATTAAGCTACAGTTATTATTTTTATTTATTTATTTATTTTTACTGGTTTTATGATAGTTTCTTTTTTCCTCTCTCTTAAATTAATGGTATCTATAAATGACAATTCTAAAACAAGTGAATGTAAATTTCATATTCAATTACTTTTAAAATTGAAAATATCATCATTTTGAGAGAATTTAAAATGATATTTTGAATATTAAAGTCTTTACATCAACTATACTGCAGAGAAATAAACAGACAAATATTTAAGTTTTTACTATAATTAAGAAGCATAAATTAATAGATATGAACAAGTATCTAAAAACTACTCATATTCATCAAGTGTGAACTAACCGTTAGCTGTCTAATTACACTGCGCTTCAAAAAAAATTTTTTTTTTCCGAGCCCTGATACCACTCTTGCTGATTCTCATGTAAAATGATCTCCTGAATCCGAATATGACCCCCATTTTGCCCAATCACCCACCGTTTTCACGGGACACCAAATTTGTAATTTCAGTGACAAATTCCCCCTCCTCCCCCTAAATTTTCCTCTTGCTGCAAATGTTCATGTTTTAGAATTTTTCATTTCTGTAGCCCCTCAAGACATTTAACAGTTAAAACAATCCCTTCAACCCTTTCAAATCAAATTTATAGCCATAAAAATACCGGAAAATGATAAAAATAGGGGAGCGTCCCCAAATAATGGTGGGTGATAGGGCAAAATGGGCGTCATAATCGTATTCAGGAGGTTATTTTACATAAGAATTTGCAAAAATGGTGTTGGGGCCGATTTTCATGCAGAGCAGTGCCATTTGTAGATAATCATTTTTTAAATTAATTTCAGGAAATAAAATAGAAAGGCAGGTTCTAGTCTATGAATATTCCCGGAACCAATCCAAGAAGACTATTATTAGAACCACTAATTTCATGGTAATAGGATTATATACACCACAAAATAAGAATATCGTTTGTTCAGAAATAATATTCTACAGCTTTTTTACAGAATCTCTCACAGGCAAATGCATAGCTTAGAGTTCAACAGAATTCGCTTCTGTGCAGATAGCCTACTTTTGCACTCTTTGACAAACAGTAGCTGCGAGAAACAATGCATAATATATAGAAAAAATTAACTCCGATAAAACTGAGAAAGGGCTTGCTGATTTTGGCAATCCTGAACTATTTTCTACCAAATTTTGTCGCTAATCTCGTGATGTTACTAAATTCATCACCAATGTAGATGACGACTTGTCGCAGAGTGAATGCTTTGGCGACAAAGTTGGCAACCTGGCATTAATTTTGGTGAAAAATAGTGTCTTAATATTGCCGAAATTTGTAAGCTGGCATGATCTACTGTTTTCTTGCGCAGAACTAACTTCATCAAAAGTTCTACAAATCACTAATGAGAATATAAAAAGGAAAGAGTCATTACTATAATTATTGTTGACAAGAGCCTGTCTATTTCTTTACGTATTACTTTATACATGGTATTACAGTTAAAAGGGAAATAGATGGCAGATTTCTTCACTTCACGGAAATGGGCATTAGCGGCAAATTTTGCAATTTGGCGAAAGATTTGGCAATTTGGCACCCAATTTTGGCGAAAAGTTGTAATTTAGGATAGCCAAAGTTTAGAGGATCTAACTTCAATAGAAACCGACTTGTAAAATTTTCCAGGTTAATTCATTAGTTTCTAAAGTAGAACTATCTCGAAAATTCTATAAATCACTAGCAAGACTGGATGAGTTCAGTTTCTGTTTGGACTGCAAGCTGAGCGTACAACTCTAAGAACTTTAAGCATTTGGTCATTGTTCTGAATTAGTAAAATTCCTGTTCTGTGGTGTAGGCTGTTCATGAGTACGAAAAACTGGTTTATTCTATTGCTTCAAGAATAATCATTGATTATTGACTTTTATTCGGCTGTTTCCAGAATATTCATTAAATAAAATGCCTTCATCTAGAACCTACAAGTCTTTACTAAGTACTTTCTATGTGCAAGAATGTCAACAAATTTTGTAACTATTAATATTCACGCCAATATTAATTTCTGTTTAAATCTGTATGACGGAAAGTTATATATAATTGCAAAAAAATTTGTATTTTCGGTCATCATGAATATAAAATTCGTGGATATTCGAAAATTCACAAAAAATCGGATAAATTCGTAGATATCACAAAAGCGGGAGTTCGTGTCAAGACCAAAATTGGTAAATAACAATTCTCCAAATATAAATTTGCAACTCTCTATGACTATTCATTTGTGAGCTATGCAATACACAAAATCCATTTCGCAAATTGGTTTTATAATACTTCCTTATGCTTTGAATAAAGAAGTAAAAAATATAGTAAAAGTACAGACATTTTATTTCATTGTAATATTTATAATTATATATATGTTAGGAGGTAGTGGTGGCTTTAGTTGTCATAGTACTTTGATAGGGACTTGCTGAGCCTTGTAAATGATAGCTCCTAACTCAATTATTAACTAGTTATTTTGCATTCTTTTTGTTCTTTTATTTTTAGTGCACTGGATTGTTTTATAACATTATGGCCTTATTTTGACATACTTATTTTAATATTTTAATAGTCACACTTTTAATAATCACGACGGCGCCCTGAGAATTTTTTTTTTTTTTTGTTTTTTGCTTCCTTATGAATCATAATTTCTAAAGAGCCTTCTGAAGTTTAATCAAATATACTACGTATTTTCCAACCATTTACTTTTTAAAAACCTTGGCTGAAAGTCAGGGACCACTTGTAAATTACTCTTCTTCGATTGGGAGAATATTTTACCACACTCACTAACCTTTAAAGAATATTGTTAGTCTTGGAGAACACTCAATCCACCATGCTTTTTCTTGTAAATGAATTCTGTTATCTATTAATCTTCTTTCTACTTTTTTTTCTTTGTTCAAATTGCCCTGAGTAAAAGAATTTGACTTTTTTATTCTTTTTCTTTCCTTCTTCCTTTCTTTTTTTTTTTTTTTTTTTTGTTAACTTTGAATTTTTTGTTAATGTGTAAATAAGGCAACAAACCAGCCTTTTTTGGCGCCCTTCTCCATCTGGCGCCCGGGGCTAAAGCCCCGCTCGCCCCCCTCTAGTTTCGGCCCTGTTTAATCGTATACTATTAAGTGAGCAATATTTGTATATATATATGTATAACTTAATTTAAATTTAAAATGAAGCACAATTAATCAAAAAATATATAAAAATAATAAACACTTTACATCGGCTTCATCATTACTTGCAAGAAACTTTTAAATAGCCAAGGCCCACTTCAACAAGTTTGCAATTGAGAAAGGGGAGGATCCTCCCAGGAAAAGCTTCTTGCAAGTAATGATGAAGCCGAAGTAAGGTGTTTATTAATATATTTTTTATATATATTTCACTGTTCTCGAAAACAATAGCTCGGACAGTCACATGATTTAGCACAAAGGTGCCCTCCGAAGGGTCATTGTGCACATCAAAGTCAGATTTTCGAATTTTTGATTAATTTTCTTTTAATTAATAAAAATATCAAAATAAAACTTCCCATTTCTATAATGACGCAGAATGGAGAATCTTAGGAAAGATTTGATTGGTTTATTTGATTTTCATTGATTTGAATGTATTTTACATTGAACTACAGCTACGTTATGAGGAATTACGAGAGATTTGATTGGTTTATTTGATTTTCATTGTTTTGAGTGTATTTTACGTTGAACTAGAGCTACATTATGAGGAATTATGAGAGATTTGATCGGTTTATTTGATTTTCATTGTTTTGAGTGCATTTACCAAATTCGGTAGCCCCTTGTTCGCATACTGTATCCTATCATTATTCCTTTCTTGGCTCTAGGTTGAAATTTATTCCTTTTCTGTTGCGGGATGTGGACATAAGCAATGCAACCATATCTTTTAAGATGGTTTAGAGTTGGTTTCCTTCCATACCAACGTTTAAATGGAATGTCATTTATAGACCGATGGAAAATTCGATTTCTTATATAGTTGATAGTATGAACTGCTTCTAACCAAAGATTTTCAGGAATGTTGGAGGACTGTAGAAGAGTTCTCATGCCGTCAAAAAGTACTCTGTTCAACCTTTCTGCAGAACCATTCATTTGAGGAGAATAGGTATTCGTTCTCTCATGTTTAATTCCTAGTTTTCCTAACAATTCTTCTACAGGGCGGCAACAATACTCAAGTCCGTTATCACTCCTAATGGCTCTTATCTTTTTGCCAGTTTGACGTTCTATAAATTCTATGAAACTTTTTAATTTAGTGCAGACTTCATCTTTAGTTCTCATAGCATAGCAAAAGGATCGGCGACTGTAATCATCTAGGAATTTGAGAATATATCTAAACCCATGCTTAGACGGAGTAGGGGCTGGTCCCCAAACATCTGTATGGATAAGTTGGAGTATTTCTGTTTAACGAATATTATTTGACCTTGGGTATTCTGCTCGTGTATTTTTACCATATATGCATGGTTCGCACCTAGATTCTTCCCCTTTTAACTTGACTGATGGCTCAACTAAACTTTCATTAAACATTTTCTTTATTGTAGGAATGTTACAATGCCCCAAGCGTTCATGCTAAATCATAATATCATTTTTATCTACTGAATAGGCAAATTCTATAGTTTCATTTTTATTTTCCTTTCTAGATTTAATGCAGTTTTTTTCTTTAACAATTTTCCTTTTAGTTAGTTTTGGGGACCTTTTGTTTTCTTTAATTTCATTTACACCTCTCCTTTTCAATGGGAGCCCTTTTATAACATAAAAATTATCTTTTAATTTTGCAGACCAAAGATATTTCCATTGAGGGGAAAAATTTTTAAAACCATGGTCTAGTTTTGCGTGCATACCAGCTTTATCCATTTTAGACATGCTTATAAGATTTCGATGAATTGTGGGAACATACAAAGTATTAAAAAGGGTTACAGTTTTTATGTTTTGACCTTCTTTTATTGTAAATTTAACTGTCCCTATGCCTTCAACCTCATGGGGAGTAATACCCATTTTTACTGCCGAGTTGTTTTGAGGTTTTCGCATCTCTGTAAAGAATTCCCTGTTCTGGCAGATGTGCGATGTGGATGCACTGTCCAAAGTCCATTCTCTAGTTAATATTTCATTTGCTTGACCACTGTTTAAAAATTCAGAAACATTGCTTTCTGTTATAAATGCCCCTCCATGAGTTTGTTTAACTTTGTCTTCAATCCGTTGTTTCTTCTTACATTCTCGTATTGAATGGCCTAATGTATTACAAAATTCGCATTTTAGGTACTTTAAATTTTATATTAGGTTTCAAATTCTCAGTTGCTAAACATTCTACTTTAGTTTCTTCTTGTGTATTCCTTCAGGATTTCACTTTTAATTTTTAGAAATTTGAAATCATTTGGCTCATAGTTCTCAATTTCACGGGCTAAATAGTCATACTCAATGGGTAAATTTTCAATTAAAGCATAACATTTATAGTCTTCTGAAATATTTTCCCCAATATCTTCTAACCTTCGGCAACTATCCTCAATCCTAGCTATAAAAGTTGGCAATTCTTCCTCAGGTAATATCTTAAGGGATTTAAACTCTTTTAAACAAGAGATTCTATATGACCTATCTGAGGTAGTTCCCCCTATTCTGGTTTTTAAGATTTGCCATATTTCAGCTGGATCATCCAAATGATTAATTTCTAAACAAATATCAGGACTACAATAAGATTTTATTAATCCACATGTTTTAGCTTTGCTTTGCTCTAGTTTAAATTTAGAAATGGGAGGTAATTTTTCTTTTTCAGTTTCACTCTCTTGAGGCCAATTTTTCTTATCTATCCAAACAATTAAACCTTCACTTTCTAGTTTAATTTTTATATTTCTAGACCAAGAACGATAATTATGTCTAGTTAATAAATGCTGTGGATTTATGTTTGTAGCCATCTTAAAATTTATCTACTTTAGTTAATTTCCTTAAACTAGGGAAGGGCTCTGGGCCCATAACCCTAGTGAAATTACATCAACTGTACTGCAGAGAAATAAACAGACAAATATTTCAGTTTTTACTATAATTAAGAAGCATAAATTAATAGATATGAACAAGTATCTAAAAACTACTCATATCCATCAAGTGTGAACTAACCGTTAGCTGTCTAATTACACTGCGCTTCAAAAAAAATTTTTTTTTTTTTTCCGAGCCCTGATACCACTCCTGCTGATTCTCATGTAAAATGATCTCCTGAATCCGAATATGACCCCCATTTTGCCCAATCACCCACCGTTTTCACGGGACGCCAAATTTGTAATTTCAGTGACAAATTCCCCCTCCTCCCCCTAAATTTTCCTTTTGCTGCAAATGTTCATGTTTTAGAATTTTTCATTTCTGTAGCCCCTCAAGACATTTAACAGTTAAAACAATCCCTTCAACCCTTTCAAATCAAATTTATAGCCATAAAAATACCGGAAAATGATAAAAATAGGGGAGCGTCCCCAAATAATGGTGGGTGATAGGGCAAAATCGGCGTCATAATCGTATTCAGGAGGTTATTTTACATAAGAATTTGCAAAAATGGTGTTGGGGCCGATTTTCATGCAGAGCAGTGCCATTTGTAGATAATCATTTTTAAATTAATTTCAGGAAATAAAATAGAAAGGCAGGTTCTAGTCTATGAATATTCCCGGAACCAATCCAAGAAGACTATTATTAGAACCACTAATTTCATGGTAATAGGATTATATACACCACAAAATAAGAATATCGTTTGTTTAGAAATAATATTCTACAGCTTTTTTATAGAATCTCTCACAGGCAAATGCATAGCTTAGAGTTCAACAAAATTCGCTTCTGTGCAGATAGCCTACTTTTGCACTCTTTGACAAACAATAGCTGCGAGAAACAATGCATAATATATAGAAAAAATTAACTCCGATAAAACTGAGAAAGGGCTTGCTGATTTTGGCAATCCTGAACTATTTTCTACCAAATTTTGTCGCTAATCTCGTGATGTTACTAAATTCATCACCAATGTAGATGACAACTTGTCGCAGAGTGAATGCTTTGGCGACAAAGTTGGCAACCTGGCATTAATTTTGGTGAAAAATAGTGTCTTAATATTGCCAGAATTTGTAAGCTGGCATGATCTACTGTTTTCTTGCGCAGAACTAACTTCATCAAAAGTTCTACAAATCACTAATGAGAATATAAAAAGGAAAGAGTCATTACTATAATTATTGTTGACAAGAGCCTGTCTATTTCTTTATGTATTACTTTATACATGGTATTACAGTTAAAAGGGAAATAGATGGCAGATTTCTTCACTTCACGGAAATGGGCATTAGCGGCAAATTTTGCGATTTGGCAATTTGGCACCCAATTTTGGCGAAAAGTTGTAATTTAGGATAGCCAAAGTTTAGAGGATCTAACTTCAATAGAAACCGACTTGTAAAATTTTCCAGGTTAATTCATTAGTTTCTAAAGTAGAACTATCTCGAAAATTCTATAAATCACTAGCAAGACTGGATGAGTTCAGTTTCTGTTTGGACTGCAAGCTGAGCGTACACCTCTAAGAACTTTAAGCATTTGGTCATTGTTCTGAATTAGTAAAATTCCTGTTCTGTGGTGTAGACTGTTCATGAGTACGAAAAACTGGTTTATTCCATTGCTTCAAGAATAATCATTGATTATTGACTTTTATTCGGCTGTTTCCAGAATATTCATTAAATAAAATGCATTCATCTAGAACCTACAAGTCTTTACTAAGTACTTTCTATGTGCAAGAATGTCAACAAATTTTGTAACTATTAATATTCACGCCAATATTAATTTCTGTTAAAATCTGTATGACGGAAAGTTATATATAATTGCAAAAAAATTTGTATTTTCGGTCATCATGAATATAATATTCGTGGATATTCGAAAAGTCACAAAAAATCAGATAAATTCATAGATATCACAAAAGCGGGAGTTCGTGTCAAGACCAAAATTGGTAAATAACAATTCCAAATATAAATTTGCAACTCTCTATGACTATTCATTTGTGAGCTATGCAATACACAAAATCCATTTCGCAAATTGGTTTTATAATACTTCCTTATGCTTTGAATAAAGAAGTAAAAAATATAGTAAAAGTACAGACATTTTATTTCATTGTAATATTTATAATTATATATGTTAGGAGGTAGTGGTGGCTTTAGTTGTCATAGTACTTTGATAGGGACTTGCTGAGCCTTGTAAATGATAGCTCCTAACTCAATTATTAACTAGTTATTTTGCATTCTTTTTGTTCTTTTATTTTTAGTGCACTGGATTGTTTTATAACATTATGGCCTTATTTTGACATACTTATTTTAATATTTTAATAGTCACACTTTTAATAATCACGACGGCGCCCTGATAATTTTTTTTTTTTTTTTTTTGCTTCCTTATGAATCATAATTTCTAAAGAGCCTTCTGAAGTTTAATCAAATATACTACGTATTTTCCAACCATTTACTTTTTAAAAACCTTGGCTGAAAGTCAGGGACCACTTGTAAATTACTCTTCTTCGATTGGGAGAATATTTTACCACACTCACTAACCTTAAAAGAATATTGTTAGTCTTGGAGAACACTCAATCCACCATGCTTTTTCTTGTAAATGAATTCTGTTATCTATTAATCTTCTTTCTACTTTTTTTTCTTTGTTCAAATTGCCCTGAGTAAAAGAATTTGACTTTTTTATTCTTTTTCTTTCCTTCTTCCTTTCTTTTTTTTTTTTGTTAACTTTGAATTTTTTGTTAATGTGTAAATAAGGCAACAAACCAGCCTTTTTCGGCGCCCTTCTCCATCTGGCGCCCGGGGCTAAAGCCCCGCTCGCCCCCCTCTAGTTTCGGCCCTGTTTAATCTTATACTATTAAGTGAGCAATATTTGTATATATATATGTATAACTTAATTTAAATTTAAAATGAAGCACAATTAATCAAAAAATATATAAAAATAATAAACACTTTACATCGGCTTCATCATTGCTTGCAAGAAGCTTTTAAATAGCCAAGGCCCACTTCAACAAGTTTGCAATTGAGAAAGGGGAGGATCCTCCCAGGAAAAGCTTCTTGCAAGTAATGATGAAGCCGAAGTAAGGTGTTTATTAATATATTTTTTATATATATTTCACTGTTCTCGAAAACAATAGCTCGGACAGTCACATGATTTAGCACAAAGGTGCCCTCCGAAGGGTCATTGTGCACATCAAAGTCAGATTTTCGAATTTTTGATTAGTTTTCTTTTAATTAATAAAAATATCAAAATAAAACTTCCCATTTCTATAATGACGCAGAATGGAGAATCTTAGGAAAGATTTGATTGGTTTATTTGATTTTCATTGATTTGAATGTATTTTACATTGAACTACAGCTACGTTATGAGGAATTACGAGAGATTTGATTGGTTTATTTGATTTTCATTGTTTTGAGTGTATTTTACGTTGAACTAGAGCTACGTTATGAGGAATTATGAGAGATTTGTTTTTCTGTTTTAACATGCGTGATAGTGATTACCGTGGAACCAAGTTTCGTGTGTTCTGAGATTCATGCACAGCGATGTAGAGCTGTCCAGTGATTTTTTTTTTTTTTTTAATGTGCGTGAAGCGTACATACGTGTGTTAGTGATTGCTGCGAAAACGACTTACATGCGTTCTCAGATTCGACCATTCATCGAATAGTGACTTTTACTGTACGAGTAACAGCTTGAACTGTTTCCAAAATGTTCGAATAATTAAATTTTCTATTTCACTGTTTTCGAGAATATTCGTTATAATAAAAAAATTGTTGCACAGATTCGAAAATTTCAAATAATGTTTGATATTGTCAAGGAGATCCCATACTAAAACTGTGAAGAAAATAGTCGCTAATCGAAATATATTTATTTAAACGTTTCAATTATTCAATTAAAAATAAATCCTTCAAATATAGTGCCCAGTGAAGCGGGCAAAACCTGCTAGTTCATTTTAATTGAAGTCAAAGTCAAAGACAAAGCACTATATTAACATACATTGTTTTTTTTTATTAAATATTCTCATGCGTAGCTGGGCATGTAATATTTAATGGGAGGAGAAAAAATACATGCTTAATCTAATTTTTTACATGCTCTGGGCATGTTGGACAATATAATTTTCGAGCTTTGATTGGCAAACCCCCAAAATCGACACAAAGACTAAAATCAGCATTGGTGACTAACTTGACACCTTTGCGAGATTAGCGACTGAATTTGGTGGAAAATAGTTTTTCAGAGTATCCAGAAACAGACCTTTCTCAATTTTATCAGAGTGAATTATTTTGGTATAATGTATTTTTTCTTGCCACTAATCTTCACCAAAGAGAACAAAAATAGGCTATCTACACTCTAGTCAGGGATAGATTTAGGCTTAGGCCCAGACCTAGGCATGCCTTTGTTTTAAGGGCGGCAAATTTTTATAGATAATTGATATTTGTTATATGGAGGTGATTAAAATTTGAAAAATAGCTAAAATTTGAAAAGTAACTCCTATTTAAAAGATAACTGA
The DNA here is from genome assembly GCA_963930645.1 of Salticus scenicus. NCBI lineage: Eukaryota > Metazoa > Arthropoda > Arachnida > Araneae > Salticidae > Salticus > Salticus scenicus. The sequence goes on along the minus strand of OZ005651.1, from coordinate 14,500,919 downwards.
AACTGAAAACCAATTAGGGCTTTTATAAATTTTCTAAACCATTTTGATCTATTAAAGATTTTACCGCATATCTTCATCTTTGTTTATTTGCTTTCTTACAGTATATATAATATGTTTGATAATTTTTACTAGTTTAAATTTATTATTTTTCACGTTAATCACTTTCTTTTATTCTACCCCATTTTTTAAAGGACTGTTGTAGTAATATTCTGATAATATTGCCTTAAAAATTTTCCTGTGTGTAATAGCACATACTTAATCTTAATGTTATTTTTTTTTTTCTTACATACTTTTGTTCTTTATTTAGCCTCAAGATCTATTAAAAATATGGATGAAAGAGATCTTAAAGGTAATTATTCAGGAATTCTGTACAATTTTTATTATTTAAATAAAGTTTTGTTGTTTTTTAGTGTATTTTAAAACGATGCTCTTTTTTTTTTTTTTTCTTTTTTTACACAAAACTTTAGGCTGCTTATGTTCTATAAACAAACATTTATTTAAACCATTATATCAAAGTAAATAGTATTGTTTTCCTTTGACCTCTGTTACTGTAGTACTTCTATTACTCTCTTTTGACATTAGTACATCAGTAGTGTCCCCCCCCCCCCCACCAATTAAATAGAGATTTTATTTTTTCTCGTACTTTCTCTATAACAAATGGTTATTTGTAAGAATATAGTAGCTTCATGTAATATTTATATAGTTTTAGAATGCTGTACTTTGTTACAGGTTAAGTTATTTTGAAATGCATTTCTATGTACCTTTGTAACATCATATTATTGCTGCTGTTATGGTCTGTCCCCAAAATTTATACACTCCAGTAAAATGTATGTTTTAGCAAAATAGCAAAATGTAAAGGCATGCAAACAGCAATTACAAATATGTTTATTCAAACCATGTGTGACTTGTGTTGTTCAAGGAAATATTAAAAAAAAACCCATCAAATTGTATTTCAGTTATGTAACTAGGTCTTCCCTGACAGGTATTAGTCTGAGCAACTGCTGAGAATATAGAATTACTATCAACTTTTGACAAATGAGGAAAAGGAAATGCCACTTTTAATTCGCTAATTAATTAAGGTAGAAATTAAATTCCTTTTATATCCTTAATTATTTTTTTTAAATATCATGGCTACCAACCTTTATTTATTTTTTACACACCATTAGTTCTTCAAAAAATTTTTGAAAACTTTCCCTTTGTGAATTTTGAAATCAAAGTAGCCTGAATGTTTCTCATCAAGCTATCAACTTACATAATTGTGATAACCATTTCAATTCATCGCCAAAATGGCAAAAGATATTTAAAGTCGCCAATGGGGTCCCTTACTAAAGCTGTACCGTTTAATTGCTTTATACATTTTCATATGGCGATCATCCAATATCACAATACACTAAATTTGACTTCATATTCCTGTCATTTTAAGATTGATTGAATTATACATAGGTAAATTAAATATTTCCATAATAAGTTACAGTTAATATATAAAATTCTCCATTAAAAATTCTTAATATTACAAGCTATATTTGTAAACGGTAGAGAAAAATTATATGTGATCAAAAATAAAATTAGCTTACTCATAAATTAAATGATCTTTTAACTATAACATACAATAAAATATTTTATATTATTTAAAAATACTAAGTAATTGCACATAATTTATTTATATACTTATTGTATTTCTTTATTCTAACTAGCAGGCTACACCTGTTTCACTGGTCACTATATTTAATAAATTTTCAAAAGAATTGAATGACTATTTTTTTTTTTTTTTTTTTTTTAATATCACTTTATAAAAAAAAAAAAAAAAAAAAAAAAAATGAAATCACTTTAAATCTTACTTCGGGTACCCACTGACTAAGGCAGCTCTTTTGCTGCCCTCAATGCTTAAGGTCCAGGATCTCACTACCTGCAGAAAGCTCTTTCCCAGGCACTTCAATTTGGGTATTTACAACACCCCCTGTAAAGAAGGCCTCCGCAGCTATTCAATATGGCCGACTCCGTAGTCCGATGATTGTAAACAAGTTTTCTCCCTTGTCTAATGCTCTACACCTGCAAAAAAAAAGTCCCCCCTCCCTTTCTTTTCTTCTCTCTCTCTCTAAATGAAAACAAACTCAGATTCACATTAAATTAGTATTGTTGAATTTACGAAATACTTTAATGCTGTTATCATTTTGCAATTTTAATATCTTATTAAAAATATATACTTATATTTTACAAAAACATTTTATACTATTATTTTACTATATCTTAGTTTATTAAGAATTTTAGAAATTTCAATTTAAAAGGGGGGAAATAATAGTGCTGTTTTATATTTTTCATTTATAAATTATCCACACATTATTTTAAATTCCTTTCTCTAGCATTGTTATTTTAATAAATATTTTATTGCAACAAATTATCAATTCTTAAGGGATTAGTATGACACACACAGTATTTATTATTATTATTATTATTTTTAGTCGCTAAACAAAATGAGGAAAAATGCGATATATTTTAAATCTATTTATCTATTCTGATATAGAAGAATTCCAATGTACTTATTATTGTTATTGTTGTTAACAACTAAACTAAAGAAAAAAAAATCCAATGTATTTATTTATTTATTTATTTATTTTAATATAGAAGAATTCGAACGTATTTTTAAATTATAAATTTACAATAAAACTAGTAAATTTTATAATTCAAATAAATTATTAAAAATATTTGTCAAATTTAGCATAATAGATTTATTTATTTAAAGGAAAATTTTAATTTCGTTTTTCAAATCATTTATGATGCAAACATATTTATTATTATTATTATTATTATCAAAATAAAAATTCCATTTACCGGAAATTGTTTTTTTTTTTAAACACAGGAAAAAATCATCAATCATTCTATTTTAGAAGATTTATTAACTATAATACTAAATATATGTTAAGAAAAAAAATCGATTTATATTTAATCGAATTTGTTAAACATTGAAAAAGTGAAATGCAGTATAGACTTATATAGTATTCTAATAAAATAATAATAATAAATAAATTACCCATAAAAACCAGTATTTTAATGGATTTATTAAATAAAAAAAAAAAAAAAAAAAAAAAAAAAAATCTTGTTTTAAAACTTTTTAAAACGCAATGTTTCATAAATAAAAAAAAAAAAGAAAAAGAAAGAAAGAAAAGTAAAGGAAAAGGCATATAATTTCATTTTTTGCAAGGGAAAAAAAAAAAAAAAGTTTTTTACGAGTTATAGCGAAAAATGGCTACAAATATTCATTATTTACTATTATACACACACACATATACACATATGTTTTTTTTTTTTTTTTTTTTTTTTTTTAAGAGGTTCTCCTTAAATATTTTCTTAAATATTTTATTAGAAATTTTCACACTATTTAACGCTTTAACTTTACTTAATTTATTATTATTATTATTTTAAGGGGGGGAAAATCTGAATTAAATTAAATGGGTTTATATACATAGTATATAAATATATATATGGTAAAGCTAAATATAAATATATTTAGCTTTTTCATAATTTAGATACATATATATATATATTAAATACCCATAAAAATAATCTTTTAAATAAAATTTTCTTTTCTTTTTTCCCCCCCCCCTTAAAACTTGGATTTTTCTTTTTCAATTAAATTGAAGTTTTACAAAATATCACTTATTTTTAACCTTCTACATAAAAATTGTTTTTTAAAACAAAGGAGAAAAACAGTTTTCTTAAAAAGGATTATATATTACAAACATTTAAAATAAATTTCATTAACATTGGGTTAATAATTATCTTATTTTTATTTGGTTATTTGCTTTTCTAAATAAAATGCATAACTGTGTTTTTCAAAATAACACAAAAACAAAACTCTTTCAAAAATGCTTTTATTTCACATAAGAAATTAATTTCTAATCACCATGTTAATTATAATAAAATAACAAATCATTACTTCGATAAACATTGATATAACTGTACATTAATAAAAGAAAGTAGAAATATTTCAATATAATAAGTTATAAATCATTTATTTAAATTAAGATTTATTTGATTTTAATGATTTTTATTATGTATTCATACATTATTGTACATTTGTATTATATATATGCATACTATCCACACTATCAATCATTTTATTTTAATTATAAAAATATAAATAGGATTCTATTCCTATCAATGATTTTTTTTTTTTCAAAAAATCAACTGATATATCAGTATTTAAATTACTACAACCCTGGTTTATTTTTTAATTGTTGCAAGTTTTCGTTTATTATCTGATTTTTTTACATCATTCTTTTCTCTACAGTAGTTTTTAAAAAATGTATTTGTTGCAGCCCTAACAATGTACTTCATAATGGCAGTAGCAGAATGGCCTGAAGGACAATTGACATTTATAAATATTTCTTTTTCGCTTAAAACATTTGCTGCTATATCTGTAACAAACTGCCTTTGATTAATTTCATTTAAGAACAAATGTTCGAAATCTTTGGAAATTAATTTTTGTACAATTATGAACACATGTATTACAATATCAAGAACTTTAGGATGAGGATACATTAAACTACCCTTGTCAATTTTTTTAATGTACAAAATTTCATTTAAATTAGATTCATCTCCACTAAGAATTAAGTTAAATTTACATGAATTACAGTTGCTAATTTTTTAATTGTTGCAAATGCACAATATCCTGCCACATATGATATTAAAGGTATAATATTCGAAATATTGGAAATGTCATTATCTGAAACGGTAATGCTTTGAGCAAAGGGTGGAAGTTTGGCTCCTTCACAGGTCTCTAATTCTCCTATTTCACAATTTTCTGTGTCAACATTCAAGTCACCATACTTGCAGGACTTAATTTTTAAAGGGCCAATGCTCTGAAGACGTAATTTAGTTTCAGTTTCAAACAGTTGTCGCACTGATATTAAATACTGAGAACCTGCAAGTTGTCTAAACTTCCCGAACCTCTGTTCCAAAGCATCCGTTTGAAGTTTGCCTGTTAAAATATACATAAACCCTAAGTCATTTGTACAGCAATGCAATAATTTTAATACGCATTCAATAGTATGTTGTAAAGCGGCATGTGTTTCCCTAGTTAATATGCCAGTTGTATGATTTAATTTTTTCTTACTATCTAACCCAGTGGTGCACCCACGGAGGGGGCTTAGGGGGCTGAAGCCCCCTCCAAAACCAGCTGACATGCTAAAAAGTTTTAAACATGCATGAAAAAAATATTATTCAAACACAGATATTGTAAGCAAAAATAAAGTTCATAAATTATACAATAAAAAGTATTAGGAATTTTTGAAATTCTTACTGGCAAACACAAAAACGATGAACTAGTTCATTGTTTTTTAGTTGAAAACATTCCATTGCAGTTTTTAGGCAAGAGCTACTAAGGTCCTAAACATGTATACTGTTTTCATGAAATCGAGAGAGTATCTAAAAAGTCAGGCAAAAGAAGCAATCGGATGTGGAAGTAAGGAGGGATGTATTTGTCAGAAAAATGGGATACCAGGCTTATACAATTTTGTATTTTAATTTTTGAGTATTTATTGCACATTTATGGAAGTTTGTTTTGTCCCTGGGCAAAATTAACACATTTGCATTGGCAAAGGAAAATTCTCGCTAATATAAAATAAAAATTAGCCCTGCTCTTAGTCGTTCTTCGAAAACAATATTTTAAATTGTAAATGGAATTTGCATATTCGTGTTAAACTCTGTAAATGCCACTAGCACATAAACATGCTAGCGAAATTTCGAATCAATTGCTGAAGATAAAATTTAATTGATTTAATCACAAATACGTAAAATTATTTCTCTAAAAACATAATAATTTAGAAGAATGCCAAAAAGCGTAGTTTACTGTTCAAAATAGAAAAATACCCCGTTAACAATAAGTTATTTTACAGGTGCTTGGGAGGGTGTGATCACTTAATTTTTTTTATTACGGTACGCAGAACATTTCATTTTTGCCTCTGATGTTAATGAAATCTGAGCTCCGTTTTTAGATAATGCAATTTTTGCCTGTTATAAAAATTCAAATTCCATATATATATATATATTATACTGGAATACAATATCTTGTAATGATATTACTCAGAAAGGTAACGCTTGAAATATTTGCTAACTGAACAAAATAAAATTCTAAGTAATATATTACATATTAGAATTAATGTTTTAGAATATTAGGAGGTTCTGCGCCCTGCTTGCTGTGTTAACTACACCCACAAAGACTACGTCCGACTTGTTTCTGTTAAGCGAACCGAGAAGAAGCATCTCCCCCATACTCCAGATAATTAAATAAAAATAGCCTTGTAAAAATTTTCACTGAAATTTTGTTATAAATCCTACATATAAGAACTGTATCTTTTATTTGGCTATAATTATTAAAATTTCTTAGTTACTTATGTGTTACTGCATTGCAAAGGAGTATTAAATTTGATCAAATTTTATTTTCAATGAAAATATGTGGGGGGGGGGGGGCATTTCATTTCGGGAGAATTTTATGTTCACCAGCTTGTCATATTGTACACATTCTTTTTTTTTTTTTTAAATCATAGATGAACCTATACAACTTTACGTTTGCAAGCTTAATACCAACCCCAACTAACCAAATTACTGTAACTTAGCATATTTATATACTGTTATAAATTCAGTTTCATTCATTCGTTTATTTATTTCAAAAGAAATGTTTAAAGCAGATTCTTTACTAGTATATGTACAGTCGGCAGCAAAAGTATCTGAGCACTAGCCAATAATTCTGATATCAAAAAAGTACACTTAATACTGTTTGTTAAATAAATCCTTGTCGAATCATGTTCTTACACTGACTAAGAACATGACTCGACAAGAATTTATTTAACAAAGCAGTATTAAGTGTACTTTTTTTAGACAGGGATTATTGCTAATGCTCAGATACTTTTGCTGCTGACTGTATGTGCGTGTATAAGCCCATGCCCATAAACCTATTTCTATACTAAAGGGCCCAATTACAGATCTGCCAACCTAATCCGGCAAACTGTTAGTGCCGCCCCTTTTTCTACACCAGTCATTTCTTAGAGTTTTTTTTCTTCTTAATTCATCGCAAATACATTTGAAGAAAATTACTTTAAAAATTAAGTTGTGTAGAAAAAGGGGCGGTACTAACAGTTTCCCGGATTAGTTTGGCAGCTTTGCAATTATTCTTAAGCCCCCTCCAGACGGAAATTCTGGGTGCGCCACTGATCTAACCAAATTAGAAATTTATTTAAAAATATATTCTTTTCATCTGTTTCAGATAAAATAAGCGGCTCTTGGAAAACATTATTTTTACTTTGCCCTTTAAATAAGCTTTTAACATTCATAATTGACCACCATGTGTATATTAACCGAATATAATCAGCAGTATCCTGGCAATGCTGCAAGTCATTATTTTCAGAAAATTGACGAAGGATCTCAATAACATGATCATTAAAAATTTGTAAGACAAACTTTACATTCTGTCGCTCGAGGTTTGTAGGTACTAATGCTTTTAATGTTACTCCATTAGCAAATTTTAATAAATTACCTGATTCAATAGAATGGAGCTTTTTTAAGGTTTCGAAAGAAGCAGTTTTTATTATTTCATGATTTTCAAAATCAGGATAATACATACACAACCCATCATTTTTTTGATTTAACCAATTATTCCTTATGTTTTTTAAAATGTGGACAGGATCATAAATAAACTAGTATGTTGTGGCCACCACAAGACTTTCTTCTATATTTACCTATACATATTCAATCAGTAAAAATATTTAAAAAAAAAAAAAAAAAAAGTACGATTTTTTTTCTAAGTTTTTTTTTTGTTGTTAAAAGTAAAAAAAAATCGATAACTTTGTTTTAAATTATCACAGATTTATAGTTCAACCATTCGTTTTAAAGGTATTGACGAGACCTTTCGAAAGATACCCATCTTGAAAATTTATCCTCCCCGGGGGGGGTACTTCCCCCCCCAGGGGAGGAAGCGATGCCCCCCCATGCAGAATTTTTTTTCCTAGTTACATACTACTATTATCAACAATTCATATTAATTTTACAATCACAAGTTTAAAACAACTCTTATTATGCACATTTATACGAATTTTTGCCCTATGCTGCCATGTTAAAAATTTAGATAAAATGCTATCACAGCGCCACCTGTTGAGCTATTGATCCCCAAACATAATCAGCACCAGTTTATGTCGGGGACCAACTAAATACCAAGTTTGGTTAAATTTCGTAAAAAAAAAAAAAAAAAAAAAAAAAAAAATTCGATTTTTTTTCTAAGTTTTTTTTTTGTTAAAAGTAAAAAAAATCGATAACTTTGTTTTAAATTATCACAGATTTATGGTTCAACCATTCGTTTTAAAGGTATTGACGAAACCTTTCGAAAGATACCCATCTTGAAACTTTGCCCCCCCCCCCCAGTGGGGGGGAACCGATGCCCCCACATGCACGAAAATTTTTTTCCAGTTAACTATTACTATTATCAACGAGACCTTTCAAAAGATACCCATCTTGAAAATTTACTTCCCCGGGGGGTACTTCCCCCCCAGGGGGGGGGGGGAACCGATGCCCCCACATGCACAAAATTTTTTTCCTAGTTAACTACTACTATTATCAATAATTCATATTAATTTTACAATCACAAGTGTAAAATAACTCTCTTTATGCCCATTTATACGGAATTTTGTCCTATGCTGCCAAGTTAAAAATTTGCATAAAATGCGATCACAACGCCACCTGTTGTGCGATTGATCCCAAAATCTAATCAGCACCAGTTTATCTCAGGGTGCAACTAAATACCAAGTTTGGTTAAATTTCATTCATTGGTTCGTGAGATACAGCGTCCACAAAAAAATGATACAGACAGACAGACATTTTCTAAAAACTATTAATTCGTAATCTAGACATCCCAAAACATGTAAATCCATCAAAAAACGGAGGTAGAAAATTTTCGCGAATCCAATACTTTCTCTATATTACATATAGAAGAAAGTAAAAATAAAGGCCTGTTTATGTCGCATGAGTGTTTATACATTATGCTTTGCTTAGGGGGGATATTAAAAAAAGTCATAGCTCTACCATTTATAGCATTATTATCTGAACTTACACATATTACTTTGAATCCTATTTCCTCTAATCCTACTATTACCTTTTTAATTACAATAAACAGTCCATCTGCATTTACTTTTTCAACTGGTAAAATATGTGCCACATCTTTATAACTTGACAAAAAACTCTGTATCATAAATACATATGCACTTGTTGCACATTATTGTAGGCATGTTATTGTAGGCATGGCCAACAATATTCCCTCCTTTATAATCCACAAGCGGTTTAATGTGTATTTCATCCATCAATAAACACACTGTACGGTCTCTCGACTCTAATGACTGTGATCGCTATTTTATATAAGATAGGAAATTATGAAAAAGTAATAAATAACTTTCAGCATATCAATCTTATAAACTTTAATAAATTTTAAATCCAACGTTTCGGCTAAATTCCTTCATTAGCCTTCCTCAGAGAAGAATGATGTTAAAAAACACATAAACATAGAAAAATTTAAGTACATGATACCACAATTACAACTTCAAAACATTTAACAGATGATTACACAAATTGTAAAAATATACTATAACTGACTAACTAAAAATATACTATTTCTGACTAACCCCAACACAGTAAACAATAGAGAACATTCCATCATCCCAGCTGCATGGCAACACCTCTTACAAGAATCCGAAGTGAAGCGAAGGAACTCTAACAACAAACCGCGAAACTATAAAACGAAGGATGAAGGCGTAACAAGTGGCTCTGAAGATGATCACGATTGTGATCGAAATTGATCAGCCAAAATTGAAAAGCCTATATAAGGTATATTTTAAATGAAACAAATTAGTTTGCTTTTCATTAAATTCATATGAAATTCATATGAAATATACTATATACATTTTTAAAAATATGCTAAAACACTCAAAGGAACATGAAACATGATCACTACAAGACAAGGATAAAGAGCTACTAAAGCAAAGGTTAAAAATATCAAAATTGCGGGGTTGCCAGAACTAAATTAAAGCAGGGTAACCATAAATTAATTTAAGCCCAAGAAATGAAGCCAAATTGAGGGGGGGTTTACGGATAAGGAATCATTACAAATTTCTGATTTTCTTTTAATAATTTCGAATGATTCATAAAGAAGTGCTTGGTTTCTATTGTCAGTATTGTAAATTATTTTGGCATTTTCAAAATCGGGGTTAATGGGATTAGTATTATAATTTCGTGAAAAAGCTGTGTTGGGTCTATTATATTTTAAATCTGCAATATGCTCCTTCATTCTATCACAAAAAGGTCTATTAGTCATACCTATATAGTAGTTAGTTTTATTATCCACTTTATATGGGATTTCATAAACACCAGATTTTAATTTGGGGGGAGGAGGATCAAGTTTTTTAGAAATTAATGAATTTAATTTTAAAGGAGCTTTAGCAACCAAATTAACTTTTTTATGTTTAAATAATTTAGAAATTCCCTCATGAAGAGAGGGCAAATATTGAATTTTCTTAAACTTACTATTAGAAGATTTATTATCATTAGAAGATGAAGAAGGGGGAGGAGGGGACATAATTTTATAAATTAATTTATTTATAGTCTTGATTTTATAACCATAATTAATAGCCAAATTATAAATAAAATCGATTTCATGGTCTAAGGCCTCAAGGGTAGAACTATGACTAAAAGCACGTTTAATAATATTGGGCTTTCTGAAAGCCCAATATTATTCCATATACTTTTCATAGCAATTATCCTTTACCCTGGTCCTATAAAATAGCTAATTTTAGATTTCTGATTACACGTGCTTTTAGTCATAGTTCTACCCTTGAGGCCTTAGACCATGAAATCGATTTTATTTATAATTTGGCTATTAATTATGGTTATAAAATCAAGATTATAAATAAATTAATTTATAAAATTATGTCCCCTCCTCCCCCTTCTTCATCTTCTAATGATAATAAATCTTCTAATAGTAAGTTTAAGAAAATTCAATATTTGCCCTCTCTTCATGAGGGAATTTCTAAATTATTTAAACATAAAAAAGTTAATTTGGTTGCTAAAGCTCCTTTAAAATTAAATTCATTAATTTCTAAAAAACTTGATCCTCCTCCCCTCAAATTAAAATCTGGTGTTTATGAAATCCCATATAAAGTGGATAATAAAACTAACTACTATATAGGTATGACTAATAGACCTTTTTGTGATAGAATGAAGGAGCATATTGCAGATTTAAAATATAATAGACCCAACACAGCTTTTTCACGAAATTATAATACTAATCCCATTAACCCCGATTTTGAAAATGCCAAAATAATTTACAATACTGACAATAGAAACCAAGCACTTCTTTATGAATCATTCGAAATTATTAAAAGAAAATCAGAAATTTGTAACGATTCCTTATCCGTAACCCCCCCCCCCTCAATTTGGCTTCATTTCTTGGGCTTAAATTAATTTATGGTTACCCTGCTTTAATTTAGTTCTGGCAACCCCGCAATTTTGATATTTTTAACCTTTGCTTTAGTAGCTCTTTATCCTTGTCTTGTAGTGATCATGTTTCATGTTCCTTTGAGTGTTTTAGCATATTTTTAAAAATGTATATAGTATATTTTTACAATTTGTGTAATCATCTGTTAAATGTTTTGAAGTTGTAATTGTGGTATCATGTACTTAAATTTTTCTATGTTTATGCGTTTTTTAACATCATTCTTCCCTGAGAAGGCTAATGAAGGAATTTAGCCGAAACGTTGGATTTAAAATTTATTAAAGTTTATAAGATTGATATGCTGAAAGTTATTTATTACTTTTTCATAATTATAAAAGCAGCATATATAAAAAAGTGGAATAAATATATCTGATAAGATAGGAAATGTTCTTCAAATTGTTCACTTGCAGGATTTAAATCAAAAGAAAAACATAGTCTATAAATTGTATATGGATGTGGCAGGATAATATGCTGCGAGTTTCGCAAAAACTTATATGCATGGGGAGATATTGAAAATAATAAACTACAAAAAATTAAAAATTCAGCATTATATTTAAAATTATGTTTTCCATCAATAATTAAAGATAACTGTTCGAGTAAAAAATCCATATTTTCCTTTGAAGATGGTAATAGTGTTTTTAACAAACTTATTGCATCATTAACAACACTAAAAATACATTTATATGAATTGCTGTCAACATTTTGATACAATGAATCAACTTCCTCTAAAATTTGTGCGACATCATTAACATTAGTTACAGAAAAAGGGAAAATAAATTGTTTTATTTTAGACAATTGTACGTTCTTATAATAAACTGTCAGATTCATCGACGAATCAATAACTAATGATTTGCCAATATCTGGTTGTGGTGAAAAATTTATTAAAAAAAACACCACCCTTTCATTGTTCGAAGTGACTGTCCATATCCTTCTGGTATGGCAATAAGTTTAATTTTGTTTCTCAGTTCCTCGAAATTTTTATATGTCCGTTCCTCCTCATATGCAGCTTTAGTTTGAATGCTCTCCTGAATAGCTTCTCGCAAATTTTGCATTTCAATACGTCTGCGCTTAATTTCTGGAGCTTCACGAACAGTAGTGTGCATAATCGGCACAACCAGGCAATAGTCACTATAGTCACTATAGAACAATATAGTCAATGAAATGAACACTATCAATCACACTATCAATCATTTTATTTTAATTATAAAAATATAAATAGGATTCTATTCCTATCAATGATTTTTTTTTTTTTTCAAAAAATCAACTGATATATCAGTATTTAAATTACTACAACCCTGGTTTATTTTTTAATTGTTGCAAGTTTTCGTTTATTATCTGATTTTTTTACATCATTCTTTTCTCTACAGTAGTTTTTAAAAAATGTATTTGTTGCAGCCCTAACAATGTACTTCATAATGGCAGTAGCAGAACTGTAGGATGAGGATACATTAAACTACCCCTGTCAATTTTTTTAATGTACAAAATTTCATTTAAATTAGATTCATCTCCACTAAGAATTAAGTTAAATTTACATGAATTACAGTTGCTAATTTTTTTAATTGTTGCAAATGCACAATATCCTGCCACATATGATATTAAAGGTATAATATTCGAAATATTGGAAATGTCATTATCTGAAACGGTAATGCTTTGAGCAAAGGGTGGAAGTTTGGCTCCTTCACAGGTCTCTAATTCAACTATTTCACAATTTTCTGTGTCAACATACAAGTCACCATATTTGCAGGACTTAATTTTTAAAGGGCCAATGCTCTGAAGACGTAATTTAGTTTCAGTTTCAAACAGTTGTCGCACTGCTATTAAATACTGAGAACCTGCAAGTTGTCTAAACTTCCCGAACCTCTGTTCCAAAGCATCCGTTTGATGTTTGCCTGTTAAAATATACATAAACCCTAAGTCATTTGTACAGTAATGCAATAATTTTAATACGCATTCAGTAGTATGTTGTAAAGCGGCATGTGTTTCCCTAGTTAATATGCCAGTTGTATGATTTAATTTTTTCTAACTATCTAACCAAATTAGGAATTTATTTAAAAATATATTATTTTCATCTGTTTCAGATAAAATAAGCGGCTCTTGCAAAATATTATTTTTACTTTGCCCTATAAATAAGCTTTTAACATTCATAATTGACCACCATGTGTATATTAACCGAATATAATCAGCAGTATCCTGGCAATGCTGCAAGTCATTATTTTCAGAAAATTGACGAAGGATCTCAATAACATGATCATTAAAAATTTGTAAGACAAACTTTACATTCTGTCGCTCGAGGTTTGTAGGTACTAATGCTTTTAATGTTACTCCATTAGCAAATTTTAATAAATTACCTGATTCAATAGAATGTAGCTTTTTTAAGGTTTCGAAGGAAGCAGTTTTTATTATTTCATGATTTTCAAAATCAGGATAATACATACACAACCCATCATTTTTTTGATTTAACCAATTATTCCTTATGTTTTTTAAAATGTGGACAGGATCATAAATAAAAAATAAAGGCCTGTTTATGTTGCATGGGTGTTTATACATAATGCTTTGCTTAGGGGGATATTAAAAAAAGACATACCTCTACCATTTATAGCTTTATTATCTGAACTTACACATATTACTTTGAATCCTATTTCCTCTTATCCTACTATTACCTTTTTAATTACAATAAGCAGGCCATCTGCATTTACTTTTTCAACTGGTAAAATATGTGCCACATCTTTATAACTTGACAAAAAACTCTGTATCATAAATACATATGCACTTGTTGCATATTATTGTAGGCATGTTATTGTAGGCATGGCCAACAATATTCCCTCCTTTATAATCCACAAGCGGTTTAATGTGGATTTCATCCATCAATAAACACACTGTACGGTCTCTCGACTCTAATGACTGTGATCGCTGTTTTATATAAGATAGGAAATGTTCTTCAAATTGTTCACTTGCAGGATTTAAATCAAAAGAAAAACATAGTCTATAAATTGTATATGGATGTGGCAGGATAATATGCTGCGAGTTTCGCAAAAACTTATATGCATGGGGAGATATTGAAAATAATAAACTACAAAAAATTAAAAATTCAGCATTATATTTAAAATTATGTTTTCCATCAATAATTAAAGATAACTGTTCGAGTAAAAAATCCATATTTTCCTTTGAAGATGGTAATAGTGTTTTTAACAAACTTATTGCATCATTAACAACACTAAAAATACATTTATATGAATTGCTGTCAACATTTTGATACAATGAATCAACTTCCTCTAAAATTTGTGTGACATCATTAACATTAGTTACAGAAAAAGGGAAAATAAATTGTTTTATTTTAGACAATTGTACGTTCTTATAATAAACTGTCAGATTCATCGACGAATTAATAACTAATGATTTGTCAATATCTGGTTGTGGTGAGAAATTTATTAAAAAAAACACCACCCTTTCATTGTTCGAAGTGACTGTCCATCCTCCTGGTATGGCAATAAGTTTAATTTTGTTTCTCAGTTCCTCGAAATTTTTACATGTCCGTTCCTCCTCATATGCAGCTTTAGTTTGAATGCTCTCCTGAATAGCTTCTCGCAAATTTTGCATTTCAATACGTCTGCGCTTAATTTCTGGAGCTTCACGAACAGTAGTGTGCACAGATAAATAATCGGCACAAGCAGGCAATAGACTTGGAATGGCACCTTTTCTTAACTTTGGTGTTGGCAATGGAATAGTAACAGATGAACAACTTTTTCATCATAGTGGACTGTTTCCTTAATTATGTCATTTGACGTAAAATGACGCTCACATAGCTAAAATGAAAGAGAAAAAAATATAAATAAACTGTAGTGCATAGGTGTTTTTCTGTGAAATTTGTTGTAATAAAACAAAATATTGCTGAATTCTCGTTTTTTGTATTGTTGTAGAGTGTAAAAACAACAATTCTATAACTCAAAGTTTGCAAAACTGATTTATAAATTATAAAAATGTAATTCACGATTCAAAACAATATATATGTATGTATATATATATATATCTATATATATAAAAATGAATGTTTGTCTGTATGTTATTTATAAAATCGTAAACGGCTTGACCGATTTCGATCATTCTTTTTTTGTTTTTTTCCTTATAGGTCAGGGATGGTTTAGGAAAAAAAAAAAAAAATTGAAAAAATCTTTAAAATTAATTAAAATATGAAAATAATAATCTTATTGACTTATATTGACTTAATATAAGCCATTTAAATTTTTAATTGTTGCCAAAAATAGTTTATGAGATATATTTATTTATTGTTTTCAGCATAAAATGAAATATGCTTTCATGCGAAAAATAAGAAATTACTAAATGTTAAATTGGTCGATGAGAAAATGACACATTATAATTTTAAAATAAAATAGTAATATTACAAATCTAACATATTTCTTCTGAATTTTATTTCACAACATTTTTTTTTATATACCTCAACTTCAGATTTTTTTTTTTTTTTTTTTTAGTATGGCGGATGAAACACGCTTGGCATAAAAGTTAATTCAGCATTATGGTAAAGGTATTTTCTTATTGATAATTCTTGACATTTTTTTATAATTTTGATGCTGAGGTAGATCGGACATTTTTCGCCAAGGAAAAGATAGAAAGAAATACGCAAGCGAAGTGATGACGTCACTGGCCGTTCGTGGATGCAAGAAAAATATTTCCTATGTTAAACGCCCATTGGATTTTTTGTAAAAAAATATTAAAAATCGAGGAAAAATATTTCCCGATTTTAATCCGCATATTTAGGTATAGATATGTATTAGTTATCATGTCCATGCATTAGATTAAGTTATTTTTGTTGTAAAATTGACAAAATTTGAATTTTTAATTTCAAAACTCTAGAAAAAAAAAATGGCAAACTTCCATATTCGATTGAAAACACAAACATTTAATTTCAAAGGATGATATTAACACAATAAATATCCAACTAATATACTGATTAAAAGGGAAATGATAAATATTCTATCATAATTTGAAGTCAAATTTGTTTTCAAATGTCTAAATAAAGTATCTGATATAAGATACTAATATGTTGTAGCGGAATAGATTTGATATCGGTCATCCTTGATAGAAAAATAAAATATCGCCAAATTATTTGGCGAACATAATTTAATTCCATTCAAAAATCATGGTTATTTTAACAACTTATTTTAAGACAGTAATGAATAATATGAAACAATATTTCGTACAATGCATATTACGAAAATATACATCTGGCATGTATATTTTCGTATTACGTTTTTGATCACCAAATACAATAAGCGCCAAGAACGACAGAGTTTTGAAATTTAAAATTAAAATTTTGTCAATTTGACAGCAAAATAATTCAATCTAACACATGCACATGATAACTAATACATATGTGTACCCAAATATGGGGATTAAAATCGTGAAATAATTTTCTTTGATTTTCAATCATTTTTTACAAAAAATCCAATGGGCGATTGACATAGGAAATCATTTTTTTGCATCCACGGACGGTCAGTGACGTCACACTTCGCTTGCGTATAGGAACAATAATCGCATAAATTATATTTTGGTCTAAAACGGCAAAAAAAATTTAAAAGTCGCCAAGGGCATTAAGGCTGTACCATGACCAAGTTTACATACTAATTTATTTATTTTTCTATATACCAACTACTATTAACTAAGCATGAAGTATATATAACCACAAAATAATAATTGTCTCATGCGATAGAAGTTGCCGATCATAGCATATTGTAATGTTATATGTGGCTTGAAATTGCTGTCATTCTATGGTTGATTGATTAAATCAAATAAATATAGGAAATAACTTGAGAGCAAATATTATGTACATCACATATAATGTTGTTCATATGTAACTGGGATTCAGATATAAACGAGCTACTTCAAATTTTTCGATACTGTCCGTATCGAAACTGTTATGTATGATAAGCAACCAAATGGAAGCCCACGGGTAAGCCATTGTCGCAGGCAATAGGGACAGGCACCGGAGATTGCAAGGACGAACAAGGCGCTGCCTAAGGCAGCGGGAACCCATAGAAAGCTTTTAACCGATTTCAGTTTTTTTTTTTTTTTTCATAAAGCATATAGAAAAGAGTTTGCCAGCGAAGCGGGCAAAGCCGTCCAAAATTGTTTAAGAAATTTGAAACTCATAAATATTATATGAATTTCACCACATAGTTAAAATTTTAATTAACCAGTCACCAAATTATTATTAGAACCAGATTAATATTGTGCAATAGTGAACTAAAATCATACAAAGAAAGGTTTCGAAATAAAATTCATAATTGACGACCCAGTTTTTATACTTCCACAACGCAGTACTGTTTTAGTACAGAATCCCTATGGACGAATTTTAAATTTTTATCGCCATGTTGGCGATAACTTTTTATTTATTTATTTTGGCATTTTATTTTGGCTTTCAATGAGTTACAAATTTTTTTGAGTGTACTTTATCAGACTCTGTTTTGCACAGCACCACAATGATAAGGTTTCATTTCATTACATATTATGATCAAACCGTCAGTTCCCACACATACACATCAAAATTTCCACGTGAACGAAGTCGCGGGTAACAGCTAGTATATATATATATATTATATGCTCTTTTAACACATCTATAAGACCGATTCCCGTTTAATAGTAACAAGTGTTTAAAGTCATGCATTTAAAAAATAAATAATTAAACACTTCCCATATTACAAAATATAGTTACAATGAGTAAAATGAAGTGAATTAAAAAAAAAAAAAAAAAAAAAAACTTCACTCATAAATTAGGAAATACTTTCCCACACTATGGGATATAGTATTTCCAATTTGTCAAAAGTGAAAAAGAAAATTTAACTCAATTTCCCACACCATTATAGAAGAAGAAGAAGAAGAAGAAAGGAATAAGTAATAATGACTAATTCATTATTTGAAAAAAAAAAAAAAAAAAGTAAAGTTATAAATCATTCATAAATTATGAACCATTTCCCATATTATGGTATATAGTTATAGTTACAATTTATGAAAAAAATAAACAATTTATGCCTATTTATACACTCATCCAAGGAAATACACATCCCAGTATGCACAAGAAATAAAAATTATGCACTACTGATAAATTAGAAAATACTTTCTCTTTCTCATACTATAGGCTATTAGTTATAACCTTTCACTATTATGGGATACAGTTATTGTCATAAGGAAAACGAATCAAATAATTGCGTAAAGGTAAAATCATGCAATACTCATTAATAATAAATCGCTCTCCCATAGCATGGGATATAAATAATTTAAAATGGGAAATGAATCAAAGAATAACTGAGTAATTATTCAAAAAGCAAGAAGCTAAAATCCTGTATCACTCATAAATTATAAAATGCTTTTCCATATTATGGGATATAGTTATGGTCAAAAGGAAACTGAATCAAATAATTGAGTTATTGTTTAAAGCAAGAAAGTAAAATCATGCATCAGTGATAACTTATTAAACACTTTCCCAAATGATGGGATATAGGTATAGTAGAAGGAAAAATGAGTCAAAGATTAACTGAATGATTATTCAAAATGAAAGTATAAGATCATTTATACTAAACAAAAATCATTAATTACTAAAATCAGTACTAAAATCATTTATCACTCATAAATAATAAAATATTATTCCACATTATGGGATATAATTATGATCAAAAGGAAAATGAATCAAATAACTCAGTGATTATTAAAGAACAAGAAAGTAAAATCATGCATCATTCATAACAGATAAACCACTTCCCCTTGTCATGGTATATAGGTACAGTAAGATGAAAAATGGGCCAAAAAATTATTGAATGGTTATTGTTATTTAAGCGTACAAAAAGAAAGTTATTTTAACTCTCTAGCTTACTATATATATAATTGCGGACGCCAAATAAACTTAAAGCATACAAAAGAAGTTATTTTGAACTCCTAAGCTTTCTAAAAAACTAAATAATAATTTCTAACAACAAAATCTACTTGCTGCTTTTATTCCATTGAAAAATTTGAATACTGAGAAAAAGAAACTAGATGCACGCGCACGAGCATCATCTGAATAATCTTTTCTTTTTTTTTTTTTACAATAACAAAAATACATCACGTGAGTTAAAAATATAAAAATGAGAGAATAAAATAAAACATGGACAATATCTAACATCCTCCCACCTTTTGATTATATCTTATAATCAAAACTCTTCATTTTGATATCTCTAGAAGATTTCTTCTTCATAAAATCAGTCTGTCTGGCATTTTAATTAGTCTTCCAGATCTAGTCTTTCTAATTTCCCTGCAGGACTTATCCTCCAAAGGCCTTTTAATTTGTGCTTCCTTCACAGCTGGATTAGGAAACGTATTTTCAGCACCGTCACTAGATGATACTTCTAGAGGATAGATTCTTTGTATTGGTCGAAGTATCTCTGAATGAGATGTTTGTAACTTTACGAGTCGCACTTTTCCATCTTTGCCATGAATAAGCTCTATGATGCGTCCTAATGGCCAGTGCATCCTTTTTTTATTGTCCGCTCCCACCAATACAATGTCTCCTACAGAAACTGTCTGTTGGCTTCTTCTCACATTCGGTCGCTGAATAAGTAAACCCAAATACTCTGATCTAAATCGATTTCTTAAACTTTTCTGCAATGCTTGTCTGTATTTAAGCCTTCGTTTGAAAGAGTTTCCCTCGACTGCATCAATGTCTGGCACAATATATTCATGAATATCTTTCAAAAACATGGCAGGAGAAATTGGCTTAATAGATTCTTGCTCTGACATGTAAGTCAAAGGTCGAGAATTGATAATGCTTTCGCAATCAGCCAATACAGTAATCATTTCTTCATAATTCAAGCACGCTCGCCCAAGGACTCTTTTTAATAGATCTTTCATCAGTCTGATGAGCCTCTCCCACCATCCGCCCCACCACGCCGCAGTTGGCGGATTGAATTTCCATTCAATTGAATTGGTTGCTGCATCCTTTTGTATATGATTCCAGTTCAGTCGTTTCAAATAGTTGGCTGCACCAACAAAATTAGAGCCATTATCGCAATATATAATGGAACATCTTCCTCTACGAGATATAAATCTTCTTAAAGCCATCAAAAAAACCTCGGTAGATGCTGATGTAACAAGTTCAAAATGTACTGCCCGATAGATAGCACATGTGAACAAGATAACCCAACTCTTTTGATTGTCTTTCAGAAACAAAGGACCAGCCATATCAATACTAATGATCTGAAACACAGCTGCATCTTTTACTCGATTTTCTGGAAGAGAAATAGGCGAAGATTCCACGTTCTTAGAGTTGAATCTTTTACAAGTAGTACATTTAAATAAA
Source organism: Salticus scenicus (assembly GCA_963930645.1). Lineage (NCBI taxonomy): Eukaryota > Metazoa > Arthropoda > Arachnida > Araneae > Salticidae > Salticus > Salticus scenicus. The sequence continues at coordinate 14,480,049 of OZ005651.1, read as the reverse complement.
ACAGCTGACACAGTTCTTCTTCCATTCAAAATCCAATATCTTTCTCTAATCAAATTTAAAAGTATCTGAGGACCTGCGTGACAATTTTTCAGATGAAAATATGAAATTAGTCGTTTAACAACTTCATGGTTAGATGGTAGAACGATAGGTGTGAGAAAATCCTTCTTGTCTTGTCTATACAAAATTTTAGTTTTCACGCGGATTATATCTTCCTCATCTTTGAAAGTCTCAAGAGTTTTCAATTTCTCATAATCTTTAGAGGAAAAAGCTTCCTTCTGAATCATCCAAGCTATTTTCATTTCTGCTTTGTGAAATTCCTGACTTGTCAATTCTCCTTTCACTTTATCCTTTGGATTACAAGTATTATGTTTAAAACGGAAAATCCATCCAACAAGGCGCACGATTTTCTCATAACATGAAAAATATTGATAGTACCAAGTATTCTGTGAATTTTCATCTACATTTATCAGTAATTTTGTTGATTTTAACTTTTCTCTTTCAACGTCTTCTTCATTTATATTCTGGCAGAGGAAATTCATATGTTTATTATACTCATATGGATTCTTAAGCCACGATGGACCCTCCCACCATTTGAGAGAGACAAGTTGTTTGGCTTTACAACCTCTCGAGGGTAGATCCGATGGGTTCATTTCACTGGGTATATATTTCCATAAAGAAGGATCAGTCAAACTCCTGATTTCTTGAACTCGGTTCCTGACGAAAACTGACCAGTTCTCTTCTCTGATTATCCATGCAAGAACTGTCGTGGAATCACTCCAAAAATATCTTTCCATATTTTCCCAACTGAATGCATCTGTTACTGATTTCGATAATCTAGCACCAATCAAAGCCGCTAAAAGCTCCATTCGAGGTATAGTTGGGCACTTTAAAGGACTGATGCGGGATTTGGCAGCCAGAAGGAATAATTTCACTTGATCAGCTTTTTCTATTCTCAAAAATACAACAGCAGCATAAGCCTGATTACTAGCATCACAAAATGTATGAAGAGTACATTTTTTTAAATTATCTGGAGTGACTTGAATGTATCGCGGAATCTCAATTTCTTCCAATATATTTAATTCACGAAACCATCCGATAAACTCGTTTTTTAGATCCCCGGTAATTTCTTCATCCCAGGTTAAACCAATTTTCCAGGTTTTCTGTAACATCATCTTGGGGCAAATCATGACTGGTGAAGTAAAACCAATTGGATCAAAAACTTTATGTGCCACTGATAACATAGTACGTTTTGTAATTTTCTCCAGGTTTACATCTTTCGTCCAGGATACATTGACCTTTAAAATGTCCGAAAATCTGTTCCAGTGTAATCCAAGTACAACAGCTTCTTTATTGTGTTCCGAGTCCTTTCTCTCTTCTGTATGTTCCCATCCTCTTAGGTCGAATCCGCCTTTAGACATTAGGTTTTTAGAGCAAGTAATGAATCTCTTTAACTCTTCCTCTGTACGGACACTCGTAACAACATTGTCAACATAGAAGCTTCTCAACAATCTTTGCTTAAGTTCTGGGTCGTATTCTTCATCATTTTTAATATGGTATTCTATTACTGAAGCTAGCAAAAAAGGTGAACTCTTGACTCCAAAAACGACTCTAGCATGACGAAATATTCTAAGCTCACTTTGTTCTGGATTGCTCCACCAGAGGAAACGTAAAAAATCCCGATCTTCTTTCCGGATGCTTATTTGCAAAAACGCTTTCTTGATATCAGCTAAGACACCGAATTTATTTTCTCTAAATCGCAAAAGTATGTCAGGAATTAATTCAATGAGATTTGGACCGCAGTGTAGACATTGATTCAAAGATGGATGGTTTTGGATTCTTGCTGATGCGTCAAATACTGGACGAATTGGAGTAGTGCTATTCTCCTTTATAACTGGTCGATGAGGTAAGTAGTGTCCATAAAAGGACCTTTCACATTCAGGGACCTCTTCAATAATTTTGTCGCCAAGCCATCCTAAAAGTACTTCCTCATATTTTTCATAAATATTACTCGCAAGTAGTTTTTGTGTGACATTGGTTAACCTTTTCTTGGCTAAACACAAATTATCAGGTAAAGGTGGTTTATCTTCAGCCCATGGTAAGGAAATTTCATAACGACCGTCTTTATTCCGTGTTACTATCTGTAGAAAGTGCTCTTTTACTTGACGACCTACTTCCATCTTACATAGCTTTTCGATTGGATCACTTATTCCAAGTAAATCTAATCTCCATAAGTCAGAAATTTCTGCTTCTTTTACAAACATGGAAGTAACTGATAGAGCTAAATTTTCTTTAGATGAACTTTCTTGAGGAACTTTTCCCATTAATGTCCAGCCAAAAAGTGTTTCCATTGCAACTAGCCCAGAAGACAACACTTCTCTTCGACCTGTCAATAGTTTACCGATTATATCGGCTCCAATCAGTACTTGAATAGACTCATCTGCATCGCCAACATCTGTCAAAACAATGCCTTTCTCGGCCAATTCTTTCAGCCAAGAACCTTTTCCCACAGGCTTAACATTTTCACATATAATATTTTGATCCAAAACTTCAAAATTGCATCTGAATTTCCCTGTCAAATCTCTTAATCTTATTTTATAAAAGCTATGTTCATATTCTTTGGTTGAGACTCCGCCAAAAAGTGAATGTACAACCTTTTCTTTTTTAATGGCTGCATATTTCATTTCTTCTGCTAATTTCTTCAAAATATACGATCTTTGTGAACCAGTATCTAAAATTAGACGAATATCCTTTTCTTTATTATCAGAGACGACTTTTGCTTTGAGAGTTTGAAGAAATACCCTTGGATTTTTATTGAAATTTGCCATATTTACTTCACTTTCATTTGACTTTTCTTTCTCTTCTCGTTCATTTGTTTTGCCTTTATCAAGACTTTGGCACATCACGGTGGAATGTTTTCTATCACAGATAAAACACTTCAGGACAGCTTTACACTGTTTGGTAGTGTGACCTGACCCCAAACAGAGGAAACAGCACTTCTTATCCTTTAGAACATTCTGTTTCTCATTAAAACTCATCTTTCGTGCCGTAAAACAGTCTGAACTCATATGCTTTCCATTACAAAACACGCAATTTTTCTTTAGATCCTGTTTAAAAGAAGTCGTTAATAAAGTAGAGGCAGTGGGTATAGGCTTAACAACATCAGTATAAGTCCTTCTTTTTCTATAATTTCGGTCATCATTTTTCTTCGCCAGACCAAAACCTGCTACCGCCAAATTTATTCTTTCATCTCCTTCAACTTCACATTTGAGAAATTGCATCAAATTGTCCAACCGTTCTTTCGCATCAGAACTAGTAGAAACAATGTTACTTCTATTCCAAGCTTTCAAAAATTCAGCTGGAAAACAGGATTCTACCATAGGATATAATATAGAAGCGCATTTATCAGTAGTGACACCCAACGTTTCAAGAGCCCTTAAATATGATTCAAGTTTATCGTACAATGAAGTAAGAGAAAAGTTTTCTTTTGTATGAGCAACTATAATTAATTTTAATAATTCTCTAACGTACACTTCAACTAGAAGATCATCTCTTCCATAACGAGCTTTTAGACTCTCTATAACTTTGGCATAGTTGGCGCCAGTTGGCGGAAAACTGTCTACGACTTCTCGTGCTCTGGAACCAGCGACCGTTGCTTGAATGAGGTACTGGAATTTGTTTTCTGGAGGAATATCGTTATCTTTATCTATCTGCTCAAACTGACTCCAGAATGGTAGCCATTCTTTTAAATCCCCATCAAATTGTCGGAATTGTAACTTGGGTAAGGAAATTTTTCTTCTAGATGAATTATTTTCATTAACAGTTAAAATTGACTCCCCTTGAATGTAGGCCTGTGACTGTATTCTAGCCAATTCCAACTGTTGGTCTAATTCCATCTTCTTTATCTCTAATTCTTGATTAAGCTTTTCTAATTCAATTTTTTCTTCTTGTTCAAGTTTAAGTTTTTGTTGCTGAAGATCTTTTTCTTGCTCGACTTTCAATTTTTCTTTTTCTTGCCTCTCAACAACAGCCGTTGATAGAATTTTTTGCACAAAATTGGGATCATTTTTATATTCGTTGCTATTCAAAATAATTTCCTTCAAGGTAGCAATAGTACATTCAGGAGGAATTATTTCGCCAAGCTCTTCCGCTACAAACTTCAGATCGGCTTTTCTAAAACCTTTAATTGCTTGAAACATTGTTTTACTTCGTCCTGTCGCGTAGACGTCACAAAATGTTATTTAAGCGTACAAAAAGAAAGTTATTTTAACTCTCTAGCTTACTATATATATAATTGCGGACGCCAAATAAACTTAAAGCATACAAAAGAAGTTATTTTGAACTCCTAAGCTTTCTAAAAAACTAAATAATAATTTCTAACAACAAAATCTACTTGCTGCTTTTATTCCATTGAAAAATTTGAATACTGAGAAAAAGAAACTAGATGCACGCGCACGAGCATCATCTGAATAATCTTTTCTTTTTTTTTTTTACAATAACAAAAATACATCACGTGAGTTAAAAATATAAAAATGAGAGAATAAAATAAAACATGGACAATATCTAACAGTTATTCAGAAAGCAAGACGTTAAAATCATTTATTCTTTATGCATTATAAAATACTTTTCCATATTATGGGATATACTTTTAAGCAGAAGAAAAATGAATCAAATAATTGAGGATTACTTAAAAACAAAAAAAATAAAATCATACACCACTCATAACTTATGAAACATGGCATATGATTATAGTAAAAGAGAAAATGAGGCAAAGAATGATTTAGTCATTATTTGTAACAAAAAAAAAAATATATATATATATATATTAAATCCACCATACTTAATTTATGAATATAGTTCTAGTCAGTGAAATGAATCAAAGAATAACTGAGTGATTATTCAAAGAGAAAGAAGCTAAAATCATTTGTCACTCATAAATTATAAAATATTTTTACATATTATGGGATATACTTATAATTAGAAGGAAATTTAATCAAAAATTGAGTGATTATTCAAAAAAAAGAAAGTAAAATCATGCATCATTCATAACGAATAAAACACTTTCCCATACCATGGGATATAATAATAGTAAAAGGGAAAATGAGTCAAAGAATGATTTAGTTATTATTCGTAACTAAAATAAAATAAAATAAATCTAGCATAATTAATTTATGAAATACTTTTACATATTATGGGATATAGTTCTAGTAAATGAAATGAATCAAAGAATAAATGAGCGATTATTGAAACTAAAATCATTTGTCACTCATAAATTATAAAATATTTTTACATATTATGGGATATACTTATAATTATAAGGAAAATTAATCAAAAATTGAGTGATTATTCAAAAAGAAGAAAGTAAAATCGTGCATCATTCATAACGAATAAAACACTTTCCCATACAATCGGATGTAATAATAGTAAAAGGGAAAATGAGTCAAAGAATGATTTAGTTATTATTCGTAACTAAATTAAAATAAAATAAAATAAATCTAGCATAATTAATTTATGAAATACTTTTACATATTATGGGATATAGTTCTAGTCAATGAAATGAATCAAATAATAATTGGATGATTGCTTAAAAAACAAGAAACTAAAATCTTGCATCACCCATAAATTATAAAATACTTTTTCATATTATGGGATATAGTTCTAGTCGGAAGGAAAATTAATCAAGTAATTGAGTTATTTTTTAAAAACATGAAAGTAAAATCATGTATCATTCATAACTTATATTATACATACATAACATATATACAGTAATGTCCCTTTCTTATACCATGGAAACCTTTTGATAAACCCCTTTGATACCCTTTCTTATACCATATATTTATAGTAAAAGGGAAAATGAGTCAAAGAATATCAGCTGATTATTTAAAAAACAAGAAAGTAAAATCATGCATTACTCATAAATTATAAAACAACTTCCTATATTCTGGCATAATGATAGCAAAACTAAGCGAGCAGTTCAAAGAATAATTGTGCGACTATTTAAGAATTAAGAAAGTAAAATTATACATCTCATAAATTTTGAAGTTTTTTAAAGCTATTGGAAAACATCTATAATAAAAGACATAATCTATGAATCTTTTAAATAAATCTGTTTGAATAAATAAATAATAAAAACAACAAATTAAAATCCAGCGACACTCTTAAATTATAAAGAACTTCTTATTTTTAGAGAAAGAAATTGTTACAGTAAAAGTGTGAGTGTGAATTAGATGACTAAATAAATATTTAAAAGCTAAATAAATAAATGATGCATCACTCATATTATGAAACACTTTTCACATACAACTATTATGTGTGAAATTACTAAAATCTGCAAGAGACATTATTTTATAATATAAATAATTTTTTAATATTTCTAGTACATATTATTATCCAAAGACACTAATATAAGTTTTAATGGATGGAACTCTTATTTATATAATTTTCTTTTGCAGAGTTTGTTAGACTGTGTATTCTAAATTTGTACATATCTAAATTTAATTTGCATAAAAATTGAAAGGAAAAGTAAAAAATAAATAAATGAATAAAATAAATAAATAAAAATTACTCACCTTCGAACTTTTGGTCACTTGAAATCCGTCTCTTTTAATGAAATTTATCCATAGTCTTAGAGCTTCCGGATCACCAGGAAATCGAAAGACAGATACTTTTGGACCATTATCATAGTTTCCATTACAACCGAAAGCTGAGCATCTAAATGGCATATTAGATTTTAACTATGTCAAATAGCAGGGCAGGATTACATAAAAAAAATCTTCGTGTAATCATAAATTCAAATAAACATGTCGTTGTTTTGTATAATAATGTGTGGCAAAATATGTTGCTATGTATTATCACGTGTGGCAAAGAACTGCATATTCTATTCAACCTTCAACCTCGGACGCTCAGACTACGGAATGCACCATCTTGAGATTTCCGGTTTTCAGTGCGGTGGCCTTGTATGTAGGGGGTGTTGGTATTTATCGATGACAGGTGGAGCTGCTATCATTTAAAAACTACAATTCTGAGATAACTGTACTCAACATCTATTAAATGTTTTAGTTTTTGAATCATGTATTTTACATCCCTCGCTTTTTACTCTGTATTACCATATATTTCTGACTAATATAATAAATAAAGGAAAAAGTAGGTTTTCCTTTAAAAGGAATTAATAAAAAAAAAAAAAAAAAAAAAGATAAATAAATTTTAATTAAACTTATTATATTACCATTTTTTCCAATAAATGCAATAAACTCAAGAAAAAAAGATTCCTCCTTCAAATGAATGAATTAAATAAATAAATAAAAGTTTAATAGCCATTGCTAAAATATGTAGACGATTAAAATGAAAGAATAAATTTTGGTAAATGAAGCAGGAAACCAATGAATCATATTTTTTTTTGTTTTTTGGTCTAATTTCTGAATGGTTTGAAATTTTTTCTCTGAAATAGGAGAACTTTGTTATTTTAGCAAAACATACTCTTGTAAAAGTTTGAACGAAATTCAACAAATATTTTTTTAATTATTCTGAACGAAAGAGTTTAATATTCATCGTAGCTATAGAGGGTGAAAGATGAGGGCACCATAGATCCAGGTAAAAACACTGTGTATTAGTCTTCGCTGTCTCTCAGACGATAAAATGGAAATATTAGGTGTCCCAAATATTTAGAAAATATAAGCCATTTTAAGAAAACATGCTAAATAAAATACAGTATGAAGCAAAACACTGGACTTCAAAAAATTGGAATTGGACATTTTTGGTAGCATTAATCATCATCTCAACAGCTTCCCCCCTCCCCCCCCCATTTTTTCTTTTTCATTTATAATTAGGTGAATTCAGTTGAAATATTAGATAAAGCTAATGAAAAGTAAACTCTGTCTAACATTTTAACTACATTTTCAGTTAATTTTTATTCTTTTTTTACTGTTAATTTTAAAAATTACTGATTGCTGTTGCCATCTATTGGCAGAATAAAAAACTAATGGTAATCAATATTAAGAAAAAATAATTAGCTTTCATGCTTTCTAAGATTTTGCTATACTAACTGATTTTATCTTTTCTAAAAAAAAAAATTATATGTAAAGAGATAAAATTATAAACTAGAAAATTTCACAAAAGAAATGTTAAATTAAGTTTAAAAATAAATTGGATAAGAAAAGCTTGAATAGCTTTTTATTGAAAAAAAAAAAAAAAAAAATTCAGAAAATTGTTTGGCGCTGCCTTCTATCATCGGAAGGTATAAAAAGATAAAAGAAAAAAAATCACGTTTAACGTTAATGCATTCTGTGCTTTTGAGATAAATGATTAAAAAGTTTTGAGATCTAGATGTGTATGAAAAAAATAATAATTTAAAAAGCTTTTAAGAGAGTAGTGTTGAATTAAAATAGCAAAATTAAAATTCTGTGTATAGTTTAGATTAAAAATAACAAGCTAAAGCTATTATTTTTATCAAAAATTTTTAGTGAGCTTTAATAAAGAACCCTTATTCATTCAGAAATGATGTTAAGTTGATCAATTTGAACTAGGATATAAAATAATTCTTAGAAACAAAATTACTGCAAAAAAGCATTTAAAATTAAAACTGTTATTAATGACTTATTACAAAGCAGTATAGCTAAATAATATAAATTTGAATAATTGAATTCATTTCATTCATAATAATTTTTGCCTGAATTATGATTTTCTGAATGACTTCTAGTAAAAAGTGACCTCTTTAAAGGGCCATTTTTTTTTTTTTTTGCAGTATCGTGAGTGGCTTTCTTCTGATAGTTTCACTATATTTATTTTTTTAACACTTTACATCAAAGCGGAAAAGTGTTTATAACTTTGGTTTCTCTGTCTGTCCACGTTCCACAATTCTGTCCGACCACGTTCTAAATCCCGTAAATGTGCATGGAATCCTTTAAAACTGATATAAGTTGTTCAAGTTTACCATGGGATGTTCCCTATTGAAAGTGGGGTGAATACCACCACTGGTTTGTCTACTACAGGGACACCATAAAGAATTTTAAAGCAGTACATTCTATAAGAGGACATACTTTAAAATTTCAAGTTAAAACTACTCCGAAGGAACACAATTTTACTCCTTTTCGGTAGAAATGGGATAAACAGTTACTTTTCAGTATTAGGTTATTTCGTTCCATACTACCTTTGGTAATAGGTTCTTGTAACATATTATTTTTATAACCAATTGCCCTTTAGTTTATATATGGCTAATGTCTTTCTAGTCCCTTCGGGATATACATGTGTCCTGCATAGAGAGTATTGATAATTTCTGACTATATCTACTTGAATAAATTTTTAACGAGACAGCATAAAATCTAGCGTCAGTTATAAATTGCGAAACAATTTTCCAAATTTTTGGGAAAAGAAATAATTACAGTGAAGGTGAGATTGAAACAGAGTGACTAAATAAGTACACTGCACAGCCTTAAAATTGCCTCTAACACCATTTCAGCATATTCTTATGTAAAATGACCTCCTGAATCCGAATATGACCACCATTTTGCCCAATCACCCACCGTTTTCTAGATACATCCCCTCCCTCATTTTTATCATTGTTTGGTAATTTTATACCCATCAGATTGATTTGGAGAGGAACGATGATTATTTTAACCGCTAAATGGCTTCTGACCTGAGGAGCTACAGAGATAGAAAGCTCTAAAACATGAACATTGCAGTAAGGAGGAAATTTGAAGGGATTTGTGCCCAGAAAAAAAAAAAAATCAATAAAAACAATCAGTTTCTGTTTCTTTTTTTTTAAATTTTTGTTTTTGGCAATATTTCTTTTATTTTTTACATATTCCAGCTTCCCATTTTCTTACCAAAACACTCCAAATAATAAAAATTTTCACTGTATAATTTTTATTATTTGGGGTGTTTTGATAAGAAAATGGCAAACTGGTAGCTGGAATATGTAAAAAATAAGAGAAATATTGGAAAAAAAACCGAAACTGATTATTTTTATTGATTTTCTTATGTTTTCTGGGCACAGATTCCCTCAAATTTCCTCATTACTACAAATGTTTGTGTTTTAGAACTTTCTACCTCTGTAGCTCCTCAGGTCAGATGACATTTAATGGTTAAAATAATCATTGTTCCTCTCCAAATCAAACTGATTGGTATAAAATTACCAAACAATGATAAAAATGAGGGAGGGGGGTGTATCTAGAAAACGGTGGATGATTAGGCAAAATGGTGGTCATATTTGGATTCAGGAGGTCATTTTACATAAGAATCTGCAAGAATGGTATCAGATTTCGAAAAAATATTTTTTTTTTTTTTTGCAAAGCAGTGATATTTAAAAAAAAAAAAAAAAAAGAAAAAGAAAAATCATGCACCATACATAAATTAAGAAGAACTTTCACACACAGTTGTGATGGGCGAAATAACCTGAATCTGTCTGAAACAGGTTTCAATTTCATTATTTTTAATATTATCATAAACATCTAGGAAATTTTAATCTTTCTAGTAGAAATTATTGAAATACTCTAATTTAAATTTTAATGAATGCTCATTTATATAATTAAAATAATTGTTGGGCCATTATAAATCACATTTCTAAGTTGAATAAAAACAGATGGAAAACATTAAATAATATCTAAATTTTGAATAACTTAGAATTCATAATGAATTTTTATTCAGTGTTGTGTTGTAAACAAAATAAATAATAAATAAAATAAATTATCAAAATAAGAACCACAATTTTTAATAAAATCACACAATCAACTGTGGAAGAAAATCATATTTATTGAAATTTAATTTTTCCGACTGAATGAAAATAATGCCTAGACCGGGACTCGAACCCCGGATCTTTGATTTACAAGGTCAAGGCTCTACCAATTGAGCTATCTAGGCCGACATCCCGGTTAGCCTTGACCTTGTAAGTCAAAGATCCGGGGTTCGAGTCCCGGTCCAGGCATTATTTTCACTCAGTCGGAAAAATTAAATTTCAATAAATATGACTGACCGGGATGTCGGCCTGGATAGCTCAATTGGTAGAGCCTTGACGTTGTAAGTCAAAGATCTGGGGTTCGAGTCCCAGTCCAGGCATTATTTTCACTCAGACGGAAAAATTAAATTTCAATAAATAAAATAAGAACCATTTAATAAAAATTCCATGTTTGGCCTGTCATGTGGAACGTATTTTTGTTTTTAATTTATTATTCATGGTGATCAAGGTTTTATATTCAAATTATTCTTAATCTAATATAGAATAATGAAATCATAAATAAATCAGTTTAATTAGATGCGGTGCTCATGTTTCAATAAATATTAAAAACTGAAATATACTTTGTTTCTTTACAGAAAGATATCATATATAAAAAATTATTATTTTAATTTTCATCAATTAATATTTTTAAATGAGAGAGAGGAAAAAAAAAATGTAAAACCTTTACGTCATTAAATATTGGCAAAATAAAAAATAAATGTGGTATGAATAGGAAGATATGTACACTGTACATAATATTCATTCACTGTCAGTTTAAACATTATATTAACAGATTATACTACATTAAATTAAAGTCCAATTTTCTTTAAATATAACTTTTGAAGCTAGAAATGTGTGGCAATAAATTTAATAGATTTGTTATGGCAAAATTTGTCCAAACTACTTTAGCTAATGAATCTGTTACTATATATGCATTTGGTTTTTGGGCATTGATGAAAATCAAAATTTATAAATTTTTTTCAAAAGAAAATACTGCAATTATATATAAAAAGTAAACAGCCAATTAAGTTTTCTAATTTTCTACTTATTTTGGCATAACTAAATATAGGTAATTATATTAATTCTATATAAAATTCAGAGAATTTCATAAATTTTGATAAAGTTTCAAAAATTCTAAAAATTGCGCACATCTAAATTTAAAATTGCATGAATTTTGAAAAGAAAAGGAAAAAAATATTCATACACTCGAACCTAATATCCATTTTCTTATAGATATCAGTATCTTCTCAAGGCTTGTGAGCAACTATGGAACTCACCATCTTGCCAGTGCCGGATCTAGGGGGGATGGGGCTAGGGGGCTAAAGCCCACCCCCTTAAAAGCACTAACATTCACAATTGAATGTTAGAATTGTAAATTTTTCATTGAACTGGAATAACATCTTGAAAACTCTTAGCCCCCCCCCCTTCATTTTTGATCCATGTATTTTATATCCCTTGCTTTTTACCAGGAGCGGACTGGGTCCTCTGGAAGGGCGCAAGTCGCTATTAGTTAGTTATATATAACGGAAAAGGGATGGCTCAGGCATTTTACAGATAAATAGTAATATTTTACATAATAATCTGCTAAAGTTGAGTGTTTGTGTGTTTGTTTGTGCCGCAATCCTTTATCCTTTGAGCTATTGGTTCCAAATTTTGCACACACATTATTTAACAGGGGGGGGGGGACACATAATGATGTATCTTTAGTCATTAAATTTCAGTTAGCTTTTTAATTTCTAATATATTGAATGGAAGAGAGAATTGGATTCGTGAAAATTTTCCACTTCTAGTTTTCAATGGATTTACAGGTTTTGAGAGGTCCAAAACACGATTTGACCATATTTAAACTAGTATGTTGTGGCCACCACAAGACTTTCTTCTATATTTTCCAAAACAAATTCACTCAGTAATAATATTATAAAAAAAAAAAAACGATAACTTTGTTTAAAATTATCACATATTTATAGCTCAACCATTCGTTTTAAAGGTATTGACTAGACCTTTCGAAAGATACCCATCTTGAAAATTTACTCCTTTCGAGGGGTGACTTCCCCCCCAGGGGGGGTGGCGAGGCTCCTACACGTACAAAAACATTTTCCCAGTTGACTATCTCTATTATAAATAATTCTTGCGAATTTCATAATGATTACTAAAAAATAATTCTCTTTATGCATATTTATACAAAATTTTGTCCTATATCACCTTGTTAAAAATTTAGAAAAAGCGGGATGGCAACGCAACCTGTAAGACAATTTTTACCAAAAGTTGATAGGCACTAATTTATGTCAAGGTGCAACTACATACCAATTTGTATGAAATTCTGTGCAGTAGTTCCTGAGATACAGTTGCCACAAAATTTTGTCACACACACACACACACAGAGACAGACAGACATTTTCTAAAAATGGTCAAATCGTGTTCTACAGCTCTCAAAACGTGTAAATCCATCAAAAACCCGAGGTCGAAAATTTTTACGAATCCAATACTTTCTTCTATTGAATATAGAAGAAAGTAAAAATGTATGTGAGTGTGTGTCACAAGAATTTGTGGCGACTGTATCTTAAGAGCTACTGCTCAGAATTGCATATAAATTTATATCCAGATGCACCTTGACATAAAGTAGTGTATCAATTTCTGGTGCTAATCGCTCAACAGGTAGCGCTGCTATACAGCGATTTCAGCAGTTTCAGGGAAGGCTATATCTCAAGAACTATCGCACAGAAATGCATATAAATTTATATGTAGATGATCTTGACCTAAATTAATGTCTATCAACTTTTGGTCCCAATTGCTCAACATGTCGCACTGCTATACTGCAATTTCCTCAATTTCAGGGAAGGCTATATTTCAGGAACTACAGCATATAAATGCATATGTAGATGCACCTTGACATAAATTAATGTCTATTAACTTTTGGTGCCAATCGGAATCGCTTAATAGGTAGCGCTGCTGTACAGCTATTTCCGCAATTTCAGAGAAGACAATATATTTCAGAAATTACTGCAGAGAAATGCATATAAATTTATATGTAAATGCACCTTGACATAAATTAGGTTATGTCAACTTTTGGTGCCAATCATTTGACAGGTGATTCCGCTATACAGCGATTTCCACAATATAAGGGAAGGCTATATCTTTGGTTCTATTGTGTATAATCGAACAAAACTTGGTATATGTAAAGGCCATTCTGAGACATTATGCTGACTGAATTGAGTGCATATCCACCATAGGTGTCTCGGTTATATTGCAGTTTTTCCCGAAAACGTGAAGGATGTTATCTGCACGGTAAAATTTCACTTTTATTGGTCATTTAACGTAATAATCAGCATATATAGTTATGCTCATCAGTGCCTGATTCTGTCACACTTTAGGCTTAAGAAATTTCCTTGGACTCTGACTCCTAATTTTCATACTTTAGTTAATTTTTAAAAATCTAATTGTCTAATCGATTAGCTGTTTAATCCGACGGATTCAGGAAAAATTCCCCTTCATTTGGTACCTTATTTGTAACGAATTTATGATTAGAATTTTTAAAATTAATTAAAATATGAAAATAAAAGCTTTAAAATACATTTAAAATTTTAATTGTTGCCATTTTTTTTTTTTTTTTTTCAGCATAAAATGAAACATGCTTTCCCGTAAAATAAATAAATAAATAAAATAAAATAAAACAAAATAAAAATAAAATTGCTCATGCATATGAAAAAATGACGTCTATAAAATAATAATTTTATAGGTAACAAAGAGATAAACAAAGTGAGAAAATTTCGCACGGGCTGAATGAATTATTTAAAGTGAGAAATAAATAAAATGAAACGATCATTTTTCAATGGGCGCCTTAGTCGCCCTACAACAAATTAGTAAAGAATAAATACTGAGATTCATAATGAATAAGAAATAAGAAATAATTTGTATTGCTTGAATTTGTTTGAGAAAATATAGAAGAAAGTTTTATGATGGCCACTGCATACTAGTTTTTAATTATTTTTTAAGAATTTAAACATTAACTCTATGGGAAATTTTTATTCTTTTTCATTGTTGTAGCGTTTCTGATTTCCATATGAAATAGAGGCAATAATGCAAAATATAAAATAAATGTCAACAGTGCGTAACTTTCATTTGTTTACTTACGAAATATTGCAATTACATAAACACTACCATCTATTACAATATGACTTATACATAAGACTCAAAATACTGTTACGAAAAACTTGTCGACTTTCTTATGGGAGAAAGTAGTACGTAAAAAACAGGCAAGTTCTGGTCGACGAATGCACTTTATTTTGCGTAACTTCTTGAATCTTTACAACAAAACTGCTATTACAACGAAAAAAGTCCAATAGTACTATTAAATTTTTTTAATGTTTTGTAAAAAATCCAATGAAACTGCCACTCGTACCGCAAAAGTCACTATTCAACGAATGGTCTGGAATAGTCACCACTGGGAAAAAAAAAAAAAAAAAAAAAAAAAAAATGTAAAATCATGGGGTCTGAGCGTTTAATTTTACGGGAAATAACTGTTTTGCTATCTAAATGGCTAAAGCCCATAATTTGATGACATGAAAGCATAATTTTAGAATACTGGCATTTTTTTACAGGCAAAAGTTGTTAATCTCTACTCAAATCTGCCATCAAACTGTATTTTTAATGTCAAATCCCTTCAAATGTAAAGTGCTAGAGGTTTTCAGTGACGTCATATAAGAATCACATCGTACATAAAACTGAAAATATAATTGTAGTTTTATTGGTTGAGAGAGTTTATTTAAACACTCATGGAAATAGCGATTGATATATTCAAAATTGTATGTTTGTCAAAACGTAAAATTACAGGGGAATACATTATTTGTGGTCCAAATGTTTTTTATGGGCTTTGCCTGGAATCTCTGGGTACGTCCATTGTTACTCTTGTGACCATCAGAGCAAATTTTCACAGTTACAGGCGCCACTTTACAATTTTAGCGGCCCTAAACTATAGATTTTTGGCAGCCCCCCTCTATTAGATATTACGCCAGGGCTACTTATAGATTTCATGTGACCCCAGGTAAATTTTTTCATTGAGATCCCTACCTCCCCCTCTCCTCCCTTACAAAAGAAAAAGCTACTACTATAAGATTCAACTTATTCTAATATTATAAGTTAATATATTTTTTTTTTTTTTGTAAAAATTGAATTGGATCCAGCATATTTAGAAATAAGAAAAAATAAGTTGAATCAAACCTTTAGTACATGACATCGCATGTATTGATGTACAATGGAACTACTGTACATCAATACGGTTATATCTGTACATGTACTCATATACCATGTACAGCTTGTACCATAAACTGTTTGACCAAAAATTTGAGTAAAAAGTATTACAATGGAATGAAAAAGAAAATTTTTGAATGGCCAAAAGAAAAGGGAATTTGAAATCAGTTATAATTTTAATCCTTCCATAATAAATGATAATTTTTACATTAAATTAGATGGTAACAAGAATTCCTTCCATTCTTTAAACAAGAACGAAAAATCTTTTGGTTCGCGTAGGTTATTAATATTTTCCAACTGTATGTACTTGTTGCCTTTTTTACCTTTTAATGTACTTTGCCTACGTTATCACACAACGGAAAAAAATACAGACAGACAAACTAACTGAATTCATAATCACTCTAAATCATTGTTGAAAAGTTTTAACCTTAACACAAACGAAAATGAGGTTCTAGCAATTTCCAATTGTAGCGCTTAAGCTCTTATGTGTTTGAATAGTTTGGTGTGATCCTGTAAATCTTAATGCTAAACACACCATAATCTATAGTTTTTTTTTTTTTTTCATATTAATAATAAATCTAAATTTTGATACGACATTCGCAGTACAAAGTTTTTTAAATGTGATTTATAAAATACGTCTCATAGAAAGCAGTTAACTGTCATTCTTTTGGGTGTCCCTGTACACAAGCTAGTTAGCCTATTTCTACCATTTTAAATAGGGAACATTAGCTATGGCCGTGCTGACAAACCGAAGTCGTCAACATTTTAAAACTTTTAATTCAAAAACTTAATTCATCAACCTGGAAATCAATTTATGATAGAATAGAGTAGAAGGCTGATTTTTACCAACTATGTGAAAAATACCAGAGCCGGGAATCGAACGCCGGGCCTTCCGCTTAACGTGCGGATGCTCTAACCACTGAGCTACCCTGGCTGGTAACCAGCTCGACACTTCTCACATAATTTACGTTGGCAAGGTCACCGAGTCTGCATTAAAGCAGCTATATCATGTGACAAATTTGAAAATGGCATAACTCCAAACAGCCACGAAATTTTAATTCAGAAATTTAATTCATCAACCTATGTTGATGAATTAATGATCATATTTATGAGAATATAAATATGATGGGGAACAGAGCAGAGTCCACCTACGCCAACTGGTTTTCACAAATGTAAAAAAAAACTCAGGATTTTTTTTATTTAGAAACATAAATTCAATAGTTTTTTTTTTAAGTTAAAATCTTTAAAAAAGGTTACTTTCAATTTACAAATGAATACACACATATTCCTTAACAAAAAAAAATAAATAAATAAATAAATAAAATGGCTTATGATTTTCGTTTTTCTTCCATCCATTTCTTTTCCCCTTAAATTTTGGACAATGTTTCAATTTTTTTGGCGGCCCACCTTTTTCGGTGGCCCTAAGCGACCGCTTAGGTTCGCCTAATGGTAAAGCGGGCCCTGCACAGTTATTTCGTATTCTTACATTTCTAAATATATTCAGAATAAAACTGGTAACCATTTTAAAAATACACAAATATTGTGCTTCATAAAACACGCCTAGTTTGTAACAAAAAGCATTTTGCTTGCCTAGGTGATAAATCAAATTTTTGTTACTCTTGTGACCACTGGAAAATACAGTTTTGAAAAAATGTGTTTGAGATGAAAATCCTGTGAATTATATAAGAATACAGAAACGAGATTTACAGATATAAGACAGTAACTATTGCTTTTCAAAATATAAAAATAGTTTAATTCATCTGATAGTATATAAATAAATTACAGTTATTTTTGTAAAATGCTAAGTGTTACTCTTGTGACGTTACTCTTGTGACATTTTGTCCACGATTGAAATCCTGCACACATATACATTTTAAGCACAAAAAAGAAATATTAAAATATTTAAATACTTTATTCCTTAAACAAAACAACTTTTTAATACAGATAAATACTTAAAATAATACAAAAATGATACAAAAATAATAATTAGAGTTTGTAAAATCCTCGAGAATTTACTAATGTAGGAGGATCAGTTTTATCCACAATTTCGTTTCTTTTGTACCAAATAGCATAATCATCAGGTTCGAATTTATGCACGCCTTTAACTTTTGTTGGTACTAAACACTTTACTTGATAATTGTCATTTACCACATCACTAATGATGCCATGAAATTGTACATCATCATATTTTACTATGACCCACTGGCCACATTGTAGGTTTTCAATTTCTGCACTAACTTTATTATCTGTATCATTGATTTCTTTTTCATTATCATCATTTGACTTGTAGAATGAAAATTCTTTCCAGGAATTATATTGTGGATATGGTTTGTAATGTATAGTGGCATTTTCTTTTGCTTCAACAAAGTGAATTTTTTGGGTGCCTTTCAAACTTGGTACACTTTCCCATAGTAATGACATAGATTCTTTGGTTTTTTTCAATTTCTTCCTCAGATACTAGAAGTATGTTTATCTTGGTTTTGCCTTCACCTACTTTTACAAAATCAGCAGCATTCCTTACAATTGCCTTTTTAGCTCGCACTTCATTCCAAACGCATCGTTTTACAACAGCACCAATTCCATCGACAGCACCTTTACCATGGGCTGTCGCAAAAAATGTCCAGTTAAACTCACTGAGATTAAAGTCAGATTTAATTGCTGTCATGTTTATGAAGTTATATTTTTGTTTAAATTGGCCAGCACAGCCATCTGAAAAAACAGATACACTCTTGATAAGCAGATTTTCTTGCAAATGCTGTGTTAAAATTTTGCGCAAAAATGTGTTTACAGAAAATCGATCATGAGTTATGTTATCTGAAATAATTGCATAAGATTTTACCTGATTCATTTCATACCAAATAACAGCAGTAAATACAGTCACTTGTGGATTTGACCAGTGTGCAGACTGGATTTTGTCTTGGTACAAGCAAGTATAATTTTCAGCAAAATCTACTTGCATGACAATATATTCAGAATTAGTTTTGCTCTTCATGTAATCAAAATAAGCTTGTGTATTTGTTTGAATGAATGTATGCAATATAAATGGATGTAGCTGCTTTTTAAGATTTAATAAGCTATCAGAAATGGTTTCTTCAACTGTTATTTTTTCAAAACGTGTATCAATCTTTTTCCATTGGCAGTAGCTTATTAGGCGTTCTGGATTATCAATTTCAGTTTGAAATAATTCCTCAATGGTATCTTCGCAAATTACACATTCTGAACTCATGCATTCAAACGATGAAGTATCACAGCAGACTAGATCAATAAAATCCTTTACTGATACACCAAATGAAGGAATTAAATCAGCTACTGCCTTATGAACCGCTTCAATGTTTTCATGATAGCGGCAAATGCAAACGTTCTGTGGTATATCTTTATATGGTTTTATGTTACTAGGTCTTAAAGCTGCAAATGAGGATTTCCCGATATCTATGTCTGGATAAGTTTCTCTAAATAAGCAGTAGGCCTCTCTTATTGTAAAAAGTAAATGTTGCCTGGGATTGATAATGGTGGTTTGATCTTTCTTGCGCCTTATTAAAGCAGATTTAGATGAGGGATCCACTCTGCTAATATCTTCATGATAATAAAAATCTGTAACTATTTTCTGAGTTTTACTATTTATTTTTTTATTTTCTTTATGAGATTTCTTGATCTTCGGAACAATACCAGAGTTTTGAGCAAGTACTTCAATTACAGTTAACTTTTTAGTTGGAGATCTGGGAAGTTTTTTCTCAACACGCTTTACCATTTTCCCTAAAGCTTGTGGAGTCAAAGGCTGCTTCTTTTTCTCTTCATTATATCTGAGTTTTGCTTATTTTCTACTTTTTCTTTTTCTTAGTCTTGCTTTTTCTCTTGCCAAAGCTTTTGCATGATCAGAAGATATTTCTTTTACTTTATCATAATATATTTTGTTTTGTTCTCTTTTCCATATATTCAGTTTCATTTTTATGTTTCTCTCTCCACAATTTTTGATGCTTAGCAGCATCTTTTCTACTCTTTAAAACAATTTCATCCATAAGATAAAACTTTTCATTAAATTTACACTGAAAATCAGACAAACTTACAAAACTATAAACTTAGCTTTACAAACTTACAGCAGTATCTGATCAAACACCATGTGTTCCAAACCTGAACAAAGCTATTGAATCACAGCTCTGTTGAGTTGTTTTGATACTTCAGCAAGGTGTTGTTAGCTTTGTTTTATAATTTTAATACAAATAACAGATCAATTCATTCATTTTGAAAAATCTAGAGAATAATCTTATATTCTAAAAATAATTTAATTTTCTTAAAATATAGAAAAGAATACAAATAATTATGTCTTCAAGAACAATGTTAACAAGGCAGAAAACAACTAAACTTCAAGTATTGTTTTTGTTCTTGTATTGTTTTGTTCTTGTTCATTATGTAAAATTATTGACAAAAGTCTTATGTGTTACTCTTGTGACACTTACAATTGTTACTCTTGTGACAACTCTCCAGGGCCCATTCTATGCATGATATAAATACACTTTTTAGTTTAAAATATGCCTTATTCCATCAAATCAGAGAATTAAAAAAATTAAGTGCAAATTTCAAGTAGTTTTTACAATATTGAAACTTTTATATGTTTTTTGTTACTCTTGTGACATTAAATTATCAATTACTAAATACAATTAAAATAATATTTAAGAACTACTCTAAAATTTTTAATTGTGCAGATCTGATAAATATGATGATAAAGTGTTAATCTGAATGCAGGAGAATTTAATTTATTATACAAAAGTAAGAAAATCATATAATTTAATAAGTGGTTATTTTAGGCTCAAATAAAAATTAAGTTTACAACATCAAAAACCAGCAAATTTTCACTGTAAACTTATTCCTTTGATATTACAACCTATAAATTCATACACTTTAACTTTCTAAGATTAAATTGATATATCACATTTATATTTTTATTCAAAAAAAATTTTCAGTGAAAAGTTTCATTTGTAATGGACATACCCATCTGCTGCTGGGCATTGCCCATAATTTGGCTTGAATTTTTTTTTTTTTTTTTACTGTACAAGAAAGCAGTCACTTGCTCTTGTTCCACAGGAGTAAAGCAAATGACATTAAATACTCCAGAGCATAAATTATCGCTAGCTAATGAACAAAGTTCTGTCTCTTAGAAAACAATTTCCAAAGTGCAATCGCTCAGAATAACTCTGAGTCGTAATGACTGCACACTCATTCGCAGAAGTCAACTCACTTTTATTTATAGCTTTTGATGATGGGATTTCGAGGTATTTCAATCCAGAAACCTATGAAAAGTTCTAGAACTCGTAGTTGATCTATCGAGTATTTGATTTCTGAAAAATTGTCGCACCCCAAAAAGTGCTACTTTACCTATGCATAAATCCAGGCATGGTTTTTCCGGCAACAAGGAGAATTGAGTTATTAAAAAGCATAAAATTAAAAATTATTACAAAGCGTAAAACAAACAAACTCAGTTTCTTTATATATATGTAAAGATTTCTACTCTACAGTTTGTATTTATAACCGCGGTAGCCCAGTCGGTAGAGTGCCGAGCTTGTAATTGGAAGATTGCGGGTTCGGTACTCGAGCCGGCCAAAGACCGTTATATACACTAATAGTGGCTGGCGCACGTAAAATCTGTCGTGGCCGCAATGTCCTCCATGTTCCCATCAAAATTATACCTCTGGGGGTTACCGAAGCGGAGGAGCCATCCTCTCCGTATAGGATCAAAATTGTGATGGCATGTCTCCGGACCACCTCTAGGGGTGAGTTCCAGACCGTCGCCAATTGCCCACTGTGCAGCACTTGTGTGACGTAAAACCCAATGAACCAACCAACCAACCATTTTGTATTTACCTTTGAAAAATAACACAAGATGAAAACTTTCCTGCAGTTTTCTTAAACGAAAAATTAACAATATTATTAGGCTAATAAAGCGAAATTGTTTTAAATCACGCACTGAAACAATGAGATTAAACAGCTATAAAGGAATCGTGTGTACGGATCCTGCGGAAGGCAGAAGTAGAGGTCATTCCAGTAATACATCAGCCATGGGAAACAAGCAAATAACGCCTTTTGAATTCGTCACTCTCATCCATTTATTTTTATCACAAACTCTCTATTCCAATAAATGACAACTCTGATCTCCCCAAACTTTTTTTTATAATGTTTAAAATGACAAATTCTGGCATTAAGAACAACAATAAAACAAATGCCATGGCTTTGTTTATTTTCTTCATTAAAAAAAAAATAATAATAATAATAATAATTAACTGACAAGTGGAACTGTGAGTAATACAAAGAGGGTGCTGACTAATCCAGCCATTTCTACAAGTCCCGTCGTGTTAGTTACCCATATTTTTATTGACTTCATAAAATAATGTCTTTATTATTTGTACTA
This sequence comes from Salticus scenicus, assembly GCA_963930645.1. Classification (NCBI taxonomy): domain Eukaryota; kingdom Metazoa; phylum Arthropoda; class Arachnida; order Araneae; family Salticidae; genus Salticus; species Salticus scenicus. The sequence continues at coordinate 14,457,697 of OZ005651.1, read as the reverse complement.
ACAGTTTCTTTTATCAATAAATCAGAATATCATTGCATTGTAAGACTAACAGAGGGCATTTACTTGGTAATAGGTTAGCACATGGTGTATGGTGTATGACCAGGGCACATTGAATACTCATTCATCTTCCCCTAAAGCGTAAAAATAGCCTCTAATAATAAAAAAAAAATCAATAAAAAATTTCCCGACTATCGCCCATGAGGGCGCACCAGCCTATTGCCTAAGAGGGCGCATCGGCCCGAGGGCCGGTGGGCCGGCGGCCCAGTCCACCCCTGCTTTTTACACTATATTACCATATATTTCTGACTAATATAATAAATAAAAGAAAAAGTAGGTTTCCTTTAAAAGGAATTAAGTAAAAAAAAAAAAAAAAATAAATAAATTTTAATTAAACTTATTATATTACCATTTTTTCCAATAAATGCAATAAACTCAAGAAAAAAAGATTCCTCCTTCAAATGAATGAATTAAATAAATAAATAAAAGTTTAATAGCTATTGCTAAAATATGTAGACGATTAAAATGAAAGAATAAATTTTGTTAAATGAAACAGACAACCAATGAATCATATTTTTTTTTTGGTCTAATTTCTGAACGGTTTGAAATTTTTTCTCTGAAATAGGAGAACTTTGTTATTTTAGCAAAACATACTCTTGTAAAAGTTTGAACGAAATTCAACAAATATTTTTTGAGTTATTCTGAACGAAAGAGTTTAATATTCATCGTAGCTATAGAGGGTAAAAGATGAGGGCACCATAGATCCAGGTAAAAACACTGTGTATTAGTCTTCGCTGTCTCTCAGACGATAAAATGGAAATATTAGGTGTCCCAAATATTTAGAAAATATAAGCCATTTTAAGAAAACATGCTAAATAAAATACAGTATGAAGCCAAAACAGTGGACTTCAAAAAATTGGAATTGGACATTTTTGGTAGCATTAATCATCATCTCAACAGCTTCCCCCCTCCCCCACCCCCCATTTTTTTTTTTTTTTTTTCATTTATAATTAGGTGAATTCAGTTGAAATATTAGATAAAGCTTATTAAAAATAAACTCTGTCTAACATTTTAACTGCATTTTCAGTTAATTTTTTTTCTTTTTTTACTGTTCTTTTTAAAAATTACTGATTTCTGTAGCCATCTATTGGCAGAATAAAAAAACTAATGGTAATCAATATTAAGAAAAAAATAATTAGCATTCATGCTTTCTAAGATTTTGCTATACTAACTGATTTTATCTTTTCTAAAAAAAAAATTATATGTAAAGCGATAAAATTATAAACTAGAAAATTTCACAAAAGAAATGTTAAATTAAGTTTAAAAATAAATTGGATAAGAAAAGCTTTAATAGAAATAATTCATATTTAAAAAAAAAAATTAAAAAAAATCAGAAAATTGTTTGGCGCTGCCATCTATCATCGAAAGGTATAAAAAGATAAAAGAAAAAAAATCACGTTTAACATTAATGCATTCTGTGCTTTTGAGATAAATGATTAAAAAGTTTTGAGATCTAGATGTGTATGAAAAAAATAATAAATTAAAAAGCTTTTAAGAGAGTAGTGTTGAATTAAAATAGCAAAATTAAAATTTTGTATATAGTTTAGATTAAAAATTACAAGCTAAAGCTATTATTTTTATCAAAAATTTTTAGTGAGCTTTAATAAAGAACCCTTATTCATTCAGAAATGATGTTAAGTTGATCAATTTGATCTAGGATATAAAAGAATTCTTAGAAACAAAATTACTGCAAAAAAGCATTTAAAATTAAAACTGTTATTAATGACTTATTACAAAGCAGTATAGCTAAATAATATAAATTTGAATAATTGAATTCATTTCATTCATAATAATTTTTGCCTGAATTATGATTTTCTGAATGATTTCTAGTAAAAAGCGACCTCTTTAAAGGGCCATTTTTTTTTTTTTTTTCAGTATCGTGAGTGGCTTTCTTATGATAGTTTCACTATATTTATTTTTTTAACACTTTACATCAAAGCTGAAAAGTGTTTATGACTTTGGTTTCTCTGTCTGTCCACGTTCCACAAGTCTGTCCGACCACGTTCTAAATCCCGTAAATGTGCATGGAATCCTTTAAAACTGATATAAGTTGTTAAAGTTCACCATGGGATGTTCCCTATTGAAAGTGGGGTGAATACCACGACTGGTTTGTCTACTACAGGGACACTATAAAGAATTTTAAAGCAGTACATTTTATAAGAGGACATAGTTTAAAATATCAAGTTAAAACTACTCAGAAGGAACACAATTTTACTCCTTTTCGGTAGAAATGGGATAAACAGTTACTTTTCAGTATTAGGTTACTTCGTTCCATACTACTTTTGGTAATAGGTTCTTGTAACATATAATTTTTATAACCAATTGCTCTTCAGTTTATATATGGCGAATGTTTTTCTAATCCCTTCGGGATATACATGTGTCCTGCATAGAGAGTATTGATAATTTCTGACTATATCTACTTGAATAAATTTGTAACGAGACAGCGTAAAATCTTGTGTCAGTTATAAATTGCAAAACAATTTTTCATATTTTTGGGGAAAGAAATAATTACAGTGAAGGTGAGATTGAAACAGAGTGACTAAATAAGTACACTGCACAGCCTGAAAATTGCCTCTAACACCATTTCAGCATATTCTTATGTAAAATGACCTCCTGAATCCGAATATGACCACCATTTTGCCCAATCACCCACCATTTTCTAGATACATCCCCTCCCTCATTTTTATCATTGTTTGGTAATTTTATACTCATCAGATTGATTTGGAGAGGAACGATGATTATTTTAACCGTTAAATGGCTTCTGACCTGAGGAGCTACAGAGATAGAAAGCTCTAAAACATGAACATTGCAGTAAGGAGGAAATTTGAAGGGATTTGTGCCCAGAAAAAAAAAAAAAATTAAATAAAAACAATCAGTTTCTGTTTCTTTTTTTTTTTTAATTTTTTTTTTTTTTTTTTGGCAATATTTCTCTTATTTTTTACATATTCCAGCTTCCAGTTTGCCATTTTCTTACCAAAACACTCCAAATAATAAAAATTATACAGTGAAAATTTTTTCAAAATGTTGATGAGTGGAGTAAAGTCTCAAAGCCCTCGCATGGAAGTTTGACTGATACACTGTACAACGTTTGCTTTCAATAACTCTCACGTTAAATGTTTTAGGTAGTAAAACATGAGCAGTAAAATCTCCTGCTTTGACACGTGTTAAAGGTCATTGCTCTTATCATTGTAGTCGTTAGTCGTTATCTAACTTTAGTACACGTTTTACGATAAGAGAGTGAATTTTATGGTGTTCTCGACAGTGGTGATCTTTAATACGCATCAAAGGAGGATATTTTACTGTTCTTGTTTTACTGCCGAAAATATTTAACGTGGGAGTTATTGAAAGCAAACATTGTACAGTAAATCGGTCAAACTTTCTTGCGAGGGCTTTGAGACTTTACTCCACACACCAACATTTTGAAAAAATTTTTACTGTAAAATTTTTATTATTTGGGGTGTTTTGGTAAGAAAATGGCAAACTGGTAGCTGGAATATGTAAAAAATAAGAGAAATATTGGAAAAAAAACAGAAACTGATTATTTTTATTGATTTTCTTATGTTTTCTACAGATCCGCTCAAATTTCCTCCTTACTACAAATGTTCGTGTTTTAGAACTTTCTACCTCTGTAGCTCCTCAGGTCAGATGATATTTAATGGTTAAAATAATCATTGTTCCTCTCCAAATCAAACTGATTGGTATAAAATTACCAAACAATGATAAAAATGAGGGAGGGGGGTGTATCTAGAAAACGGTGGATGATTAGGCAAAATGGTGGTCATATTTGGATTCAGGAGGTCATTTTACATAAGAATCTGCAAGAATGGTATCAGATCTCGAAAAAATATTTTTTTTTTTTTGCAAAGCAGTGATATTAAAAGAAAAATCACCCACCATACATAAATTAAGAAGAACTTTCCACACACAGTTGTGATGGGTGAAATAACCTGAATCTGTATGAAACAGCTTTCAATTTCATTAACTTTAATATTATCATAAATATCTAGGAAATTTTAATCTTTCTAGTAGAAATTATTGAAACACTCTAATTTAAATTTTAATGAATGCTCGTTTATATAATGGGGTTTATATAATGGTTTATATGTTGGGCCATTATAATACACATTTTTAAATTGAATAAAAACAGATGGAAAACATTAAATAATATCTAAATTTTGAATAACTTAGAATTCATAATGAATTTTTATTCAGTGTTGTGTTGTAAACAAAATAAAAAATAAATAAAATAAATTAACAAAATAAGAACCATTTAATAAAAATTCCATAATTTGGCCTGTCAAGTGGAACATATTTCTGTTTTTAATTTATTATTCATGGTGATCAAGGTTTTATATTCAAATTATTTTTAATCTAATATAAAATAATGAAATCCTAAATAAATCAGTTTAATTAGATGCTGTGCTCATCATTCAGTAAATATTAAAAACTAAAATATACTTTGTTGCTTTACAGAAAGACATCATATATATAAGAAATTATTATTTTAATTTTCATCAATTAATATTTTTAAATGAGGGAGAGAGAAAAAAAATGTAAGACCTTTACATCATTAAATATTGGCAAAATAAAAAATAAATGTGGTATGAATAGGAAGATATGTACACTGTACATAATATTTTTTTACTCTCAGCTTAAACATTATTTTAACTGATTATACTACATTAAATTAAAGTCCAATTTTCTTTAAATATAATTTTTGAAGCTAGAAATATGTGGCAATAAATTTAATAGATTTGTTATGGCAATATTTGTCAAAACTACTTTAGCTAATGAAGCTGTTACAATGTATGCATTTGGTTTTTGGGCATTGATCAAAATCAAAATTGATAAAATTCTTTTCAAAAAAAAAAAAAAAAAAATACTGCAAATATATATAAAAAGTAAAACTGCCAATTAAGTTTTCTAATTTTCTACTTATTTTAGCATAACTAAATATAGGAAATTATATTAATTCTATATAAAATTCAGAGAATTTGATAAATTTGATAAAGTTTCAAAAATTCTAAAAATTGCGCACGTCTAAATTTAAAATTGCATGAATTTTGAAAAGAAAAAAAAAAAAAAATGTTCATACCCTCGAACGTTTGAGTATTTCAAACACAGATATCTTATTGAAATTTATCCAATATCCATTTTCTTAATAGAACATCAGTATCTTCTCAAAGCTTGTGAACAACAATGGAACTCACCATCTTGCCAGTGGCGGATCTAGGGGGGGGGGCCCCCCCAAAAAAAAGCACTAACATTCTCAATTGAAAGTTAAAATTGTAAATATTTCATTGATCAGGAATAACATCTTGAAATCTCTGATCCTCCCCCCCCCGCCCCCCTCCCCCAAAGTTAAGTTCTGGATCCACCACTGGCATGTTGTGTCAGGTTTATAAACCTGATATGATTATCTTAGAGCTTCAAAGTAATAACTGAGTCCAGTGGAAACTGTATTGAGCAGGTAAAAAGAAATATGACAAGTTTTTATTTTAAATAAAATAATTTATTTAAAAACTAGATTGATTTATCTAGTGAAATAAAAATATGGCAAACAAAAATAAAAATTATAACACATTTAGACGATTCATTTAATATTCTTCAGGGCAGATACATTAATACAGAGTAATTACTGACGCTTATAGTTCCTGAATGTATGTTTTAAAATGACTATTATCCTCGAATTAATCTAAAAACATTTACTTAAACCTCATCTGAAAAAGAACAGCTTTCTACAGAAGATTTAATGGTGTCGAGGTTATCAAAGAAGCTTAAATTAAAAGATACAAACTGTGTTTCATACCAGCTTCTATATTACCGGGATTCACATCGGCACTAACACCAAAAAAGCCACACGATTGCTTTTCTGCTACGCTACTTATTCAATTCAAGCCGATGATGTAGACTTATGTCATTTGCATACGGGTAGCTTCTGCTAACATATTAAGATAATATTTTATTGTAAAATAAATTTTAAATAAACTATAAGCTTTTAAATATTTATTAACTTAAAAATATAAATAGAAAACAAATTACTTAGATTTTAATAACCATTGATTTTAATAAAAAAGAAAGAAAAGAGTTAAAAGAAGAGGGAGTGAAACTGAATAAAATATTGAGTGTCAAGAACATGCAAATATTTTAAATTTCTAAACCTAACAATAAGCCTCCCCCCTCTCTTGACACTCAACCGAGACCATGAAAAAAAAAAAAAAAAAAAAAACATATATATATATATATATATATATATATCTGCTCTGAATTTACAAGTTCACATCATATTATTTGAATAACAAAAAAAAAAAAAAAACTTGTAAAAGAAACATAAGTTGACAGACTCAACAATGACTTGCTGCTAATTGTCTTTCTTTAGGATATTTCAAGATTTTATAAAAACAGTCCAATTTTTGCAATGCTTCATTTCCAAGTTATACAGAAAATTCTTCTTGCTATGAAGATATAATATAAATAATTAAGCATTTGCATGTACATAAATTAACCAATATATGATATAAAACAAGTATATACATTTCACAATATAATAAACACTTTGAGAAATACATTTGCATTTTCATATTAAAGAGAAAAAAACATTCAGTTCTCTTTAGAAATAAATAACTTATTAAAAAAAAAAAAATTAAATAGAAACTCGTTTATTTCCTTAATTCTTTTCTCTTCAAAATTTACTCCTCAAATATACATGTTACTCAGTAGATGAAAATAGGCTACTTATGAAAAGAGATAACCCGTATTTTGTTAACGGTTTAGTGAAAATATCCAACCAATTATTTGTACTTTTAACATATTTAATATTAAATATGTTTTTTATAAATGAAATCTCGTATAAAAAATAATTTTACGTCGATGTGTTTTGTTCGATAGTTTTCAATGGGAGACTTCACGAAATCTATAGCAGCCATATTATCGACTAAAAGTAAAGATTTTTCTTTAGTACCCTGTATTAGTTTTTTATTAAAGCATTCGTGTAAAATTCTATCAAGCCATAATAGTTCTTTTGCAGCTTCGGTCATGGCTACGAATTCCGATTCCATAGTACAGGTTGGTCCGAAAAACATGATAGAAAGTAAGTGGTTGTTGTGGAAAAAATAAAATATGCAAGAACATGAAACCTATGTTATTGAATAAAGATATGAATGACATTTAATATACAAGGTGCTCGAAATGTCTACCATCCCCGACTATAGTGTTGTAAAGCCAGTTCCGAAACTCTGTCATAAAACGCTGGAGTGTGTCAGAATCAAGTGCATCAGTCTCGATTCTGATGGTCGATTTCAGATCCTCAAGTGAATCAGGGGGATTCCTATAGATTCTGCCCTTGGTGTAAACCCATAAGAAGAAGGTCTGGACTGTATGGGGACCCCTCTATCCCATGTCCCGTGAATTTTTCTTCATCCAAAGCAATCAAACGCTCACTAAACGTCGTTTTAAGCCACAGAAAGACATCAGCAGTTCTATGGGGACGAGCCCCATCTTGCATGAACCAGTACTGGCATATCATGTTGAGACAACCTGCTTCAGGGCCAAAGTGATGCTCTAGAAACTCTCGATACTTCACTTTCGTGACCATACCGTCAATGAATATCAGACCACTCATCCACTTCGACGATATGGCACACCACACCGTGACCCTTTGTGGATACAGTCGTGAGACGACACTGAGATGAGGATTTTCTGCACCTCAATGGCGCATCAAAAAATATTCTTACAATAAATAACCGTTTTTCCAAGGTCAGTGATTCCATATTGGTTATTCATTATTTCCGGTAATCAAGCATTCACCTTAAATGTCAATATGTGTGCTATTACAATATGGAAGAATTATACTTATATCAATAAATTTGAAATCAGGAACTTAAAATACTTTCTATCATGTTTTTCGGACCACCCTGTACTTAAACTGATACATTTTTCCTTAAACGTTCTCCAAGCTACAGGTGAATTATCTAGTAAAATCAGCTGTCTCCCCATTGAAGTCCTATCATCTCTGTTGGCTGCAAAGTCAGCATCTGAATAAACAGTAATATGTGGTTTCCTGTACTCAAGTTTTAACTTTAAATTTCTTATATAACAAACATAACAGGACATTCCAATACATTATGCCACGATTACTTTAGAATTGGGAAAAATATTAACCACGTATCATATGTCAGGTCTAGTTCTATTAGAGAGAAACGATAAGCAACCTAAAATGCTCCTATAAGGATATTTTGACATTTCTATTGTTTCAGTGTTAGTTTGTAGACATCGAGATTTTGAGTAAATTATCCCTTTACTAATGGGGAGAGACGATATAGGAAAATTGAAATTTTTAAATCTGTTACATATTTCACTAATATATGAATGCTGATGAATAGTTAAATTTCCATTATTTTCCTCGAATTCTACACCCAATAGTTTACGGGGTTTTCCTAAAATTTTTAAATCAAAATTTTTACTCAATAAGTCCACTACTTCATCTATATGATTTTTAAATTTTGCAAACAATACAATGTCATCGACATACAATAATAAAATTACTTTCTTGTTAAAAATATAAACACAGTTACACCATGAAAATTTGTTAAAACCTATATTGATCAAAATTGTATTCATTTCGAAAAACCAGGCTCTACCACTTTGGTGGAGGTTGTATAGAGTGTGATTTCATTTACAAACGAATTTTTCTTTTCCGATCTGTATGAAACCCGGTGGTTGAGACATATAAATATGTTCATCGAGTGGTGCGTAAAGATATGCACCTTTAATATCCAGTTTTAAATGAGTCCATCCTTTACATGAAACTAGTAATGAAAAGAAGAAGCGTATTACTCCAAAGTTAATGACAGGGCTAAAAGTATCGTCATAACTTTCTCCTTTTATCTGTTTATATCCCTGCAACACCAGTCTGGCTTTAAAACGAGCTATTTCCCCCCTTTCATTATGTTTAAGAGTGAAGACCCATCTACGTCCTAAAATATTAGGATTTGGAGGTGGTTTTGTGAGGTGCCATACATTACGTTCCCGAATAATATCCATTTCTTCTTTCATAGCCTGCAACCACTGATTTTTATAAGGATATTTTAAAACCTGTTTAAAACTTGTTGGGATTTGAATAACGTCTAGTCAATAATTTTTCTTAGTTAAATTAGGTTCAGTAAAATTAAGTTCATTGTCTGTATCAAGTTCACTATCAGAATTAATTTCATCAGAATTTAAAGTTTGTTCTGCAGTAGAACAAGATTTTTCATTAACTTTACCCACATATTTTTCTCTAGGACTGAAATTAAAAAGGTTTGGTTCATAAATTGTACAATTTTTTTTACAATATTTTTTAACATCTTTATGGCATTTTAAACATTCAGTTTTTCCAAATTCACAATAATAAATGTCGATTCTGTCACTAGTTTTACGGGGTACAAGAGCTCTAAACCATACAACCTCTCTGAGTGGGACTCGTTTAATTATATCTCGACTGGATTTAATTCCCTCATCAGACGAAGATTCAGAATGGTCAGGGTAAGTCTGATATACATTAAAAGCATCTGAATCAGCATTACTCATGCTTTCTGAATCTGACCACTCATCTGAACATAACCAACTTTCATTTTCGTGGCCCATCACTGCTCCACTGTGCTCCCCAATATTTATTGGTTCTTCAATTTTAACATTAATTGTTTCTATTATTTTATTTTCATCTGGGAATCATATCTCGTAACCATTTGTACCAAGGGCATAACCTATCATAATTCCTTTTTTCGCTTTACGGTGAAGTTTGTTTATAAGTTGTTTAGGTACCCCTACGTATGCTGTTGAGCCAAAAGCTTTTAAGTGCTTGACTGAAGGTTTATAACCCTGAAACTCAAACGGTGTTTTCTCTTAATCAGTATGACAAATTCTGTTCCAGGTATATGCAAAATATAAAGCTGCGTCTGGCCAAAAACTTTTATTTAACCCACTTTCGTCTAAAACTGTCCTCATACCGTCAACAATAGTTTGGTTGAATCTTTCTGCAACAGAATTTTGTTCTGGTGATTGGTGAATAAATGTTAGTAAATTTATGTTTTATGCCCTTCAGCTCACAAAAAGATTTAAAATTATTATTTTGAAACTCTGTCCCATTATCTAATCTAATAGCTTTTACCTGACAGTTTAAAAATCTCTCCGCTCTTGTTACATAATTTCTAAAGTTTTTAAATACCTCAGTTTTTGCTTTCATAGAAAATATTGTTACTTTATGAGAAAAATCATCAATAATTGATAAGAAATACCTTTGACCATTTCAGCCAGTTATTTTGCTTGGTCCCCATACATCCATATGTAATAACTCAAGAGGCTGTCTAGACCTTATTCAACCATGGGGTTTAAAAGAAATTCGTCTTTGTTTATTAAGTTTACAAGTTTCACAAGAAGCTTTCATTGACTTTTAGTTTAGGAAGCCCCCTCACACTATCATATTTACATGTTCTATCAATTAGTTTAGGACTAGCATGAGCAAAACGTCTGTGCCACATATTAAAACTGTCCTTTTGAGTATGTAAAACTTCAGTTTTTGTATCCTGAGTGTTTCTTTTACCTGAAGTTTTAGAAACTTCAAATTGAACATTTTTCATTTCTTTGGATGGAATTTTTGGAAATAAATAATAAATATCATCATGCAATTTAGCAGTAAATAAAAATTGATCATATTTGTTAGTTACTTTAATTTTACCATCTCCCCCCCCCCCTTAAATTTAGCTCCTGCAATATCTATCTTTGGAGCAGATATTAAATTTTTTCTCAATTTAGAGGAATACATTACATTAACAAAGGTTATTTTGTTGACCAAATCGTAATTTAACATCACCAGTTCCTTCAATAGGAAAATCAATATTATCTATTGCAATAGCTAATCTTTCATTATACAATGGTTTAAAATTAGAAAAGAAATTTTTATCACCACAAAAGTGATGGCTCGCAACCGAATCGAAAAGCCAACTGCTTTTGTCACACACACCTTTACTGAAATTAACAAAAGTAAAAAACACCTGGTTAGAGTCCTTTCTGGCTCATCTCAGGAGCCTGGAACGGCCTCTTCTCTGGGAATGGTGAGGTTCTTTCTGGTTAGATCTCTCAGTACTGAAATCACTGGTTGTGGATACAGTTGCCTCTGGAAATACTGTGTGCTGTGACTCTCAATGAAAAATTCATCACACTTATCTTGATCACGCAATTCTATCCTTGATGCTTCACTAATTAATTCAACTAAAATGTCTTTAAACACAAATTTATCATCAGGTCACCTAAGTATGCTCTGGACTATACTATCGAATTTCTCTGGGAGATTACGAAGCAATTTGAATGATAGATAAACTTCCTTCACTGGCTGATCAATTGCTTCTAAAAGTTCAGCTATTCTCATGAGTCTAGCTGCATACATATCAATTTTCTCTCCACTTTTTATTTTACATGAAAACAGTTTGCTGCACAACTGCATGTGGCATGCGCGGTTATATGGATAAAAGTGTTGTTTTAATTTTTTCCGTATCTCAGCTGGATCCGTTAATTTCTCGATAATCCGATGAAAGTCCTTCTCAGTATTGAGGTATAAAATAGATAAGGCCAGTTTTGACCTCGCATTATAATCTTTTACTTCTTTATATAAAGACCATAAAAATCCCCCATCCCTTAGACCGATTGTTAATAAATCCGAAGGCCCAACCTATAGCTTAGAATTATATATGAAAGATATTTACCGATCAATTCTTCCTCCTTCAACCTATTCCATAAACTCCACTGCGGAGTTCATTCAAACTTTGCGCAACACCAATTACAATTTTAAAGACACTGTCAACAGCTACGATGTCAAAGACCTTTACCCTTCAATTAATATCCCTGAAATAACCCATATCATTAACTCCAAATTAATTACAACTTATGGCGACAACAAAATTAGTGAAACTCTCATCCGTGCAAATAACCTCCTTCTTAACGAATCCCACTTTGCTTTTAATAATACCATCTATAAACAAACCCAAGGTGTCCCCATGGGGTCTCCGATATTGGGGCCCATCGGCGAATTAAAAATGCGTTTAATTGAAAACCAAGCCTCAAATATTATCAATCACTGTAAACTATGGTCACGTTACGTCGACGACATTTTCACAATTATTCCCGCTCACATTAACCCGGCCTCCCTCCTCGAAGATCTTAATAAACTCGATTCCAACTTAAAATTCACCAATGAAACCGAAAATAATAACTCCTTACCTTTCTTAGACGTTCTCATAACTAAAAAACCGAAAAACACATTTGAAACTACTGTATATAGAAAACCCACATCCAGTAATGAAATAATCAATAATAAATGCAATACTCCCACTGCGTACAAACTCGCTGCCATCCGTTCCTACATTGACCGCCCCATCCTAATTTGCTCAAACCACATTCTCCTAAAAAACGAAATTAACCACATAAAAGATATCGCTAGTAAGGCGAACTACAGCAAAAATCTAGTACAGAAACTCTATAAAAAACGCCTAAAAAATAATAATATAATTCCTAATGCTCAAAAAACCAAAATGAAATTTACCACCGCTATTCCGTTCTGTAATGGGGTCGCCAATAAAATCAAAAACGAAGCAACTAAACTTAATATTAATATCCCAATCAAACCAAATAAAAATATATTCCAACACCTCCGAAATGAAAAAGATACTATTCCTCCTAAAGACACCTCCGGAATTTATAAAATAGATTTTAATTTTGAAGATCAATCTCAGGCAAGCTATATAGGTATGACCAAGAGGACCATTGGAGAACGCGAAAAAGAACATCTATCCAACCTTAAACATAATAAATTTTCTACCGCTCTATCTACCGCCCATAACAATAACCCAATTAACCTTAACACTATTAAAACTCAAAAAATAGCCCATTACAACAATCATAAATATGCCCTGAAACGCGAAGCTATTGAGATTCTAACCACTCCTTCCTCCATTAACGAACGCGAACACAGTATTATACCCGAAGAATGGCAACAGATCCTGACTACCACGAAATGAAGTGAAGAGGAAACGTCAGCAGGGGAGTTTTGTTTACTATGAAGACCGGCAATCCAATGTTTCGTCATTTGCAACGCTGAAGATGGCTGTGACAGCAGCTGAAATATATTCGTTGCCTTTTAAGGATTAATTTTAAGGTATGAAAATTTTTAAACAGGATATATACTTTATACAATGCTTCTTTTGCACAAGAGAAGCTGAACGAGATTGACAGAACCCCTTCTCAGGGTCTCACCGTAAAATAGAGCAGGCGACAGGCTTTTAAAAATGAGTCTGTTACAGTTTGTTCAAGTTAAACTTATAACAAAAGTAAACAATAACATATGTGATTTTATGCCCTGAAAAATTGCCTGCTATCTTCAACTTTTGTTAAGATTTTGTACCTTTCCTTTTGTTAACTTTGACTTTTTGTAACTATGGGTTATCTTTTGTCCTGTACTTTAAAAGTGCAAGTTTTTATCGTAAACCCCAAAACACACAAAGAATGGGTGGGATAAGTTTCAGTTTTCATATCTTTAACCAAGACAGGCCGGACTATGAGATCTTTGCTCTTTAGGAGGATATGTATGCTCTTTAAGATTACTAAAGTGTTAAACACATTAAGGTCTTTTGAAATTGGAATAAAATCTATAGATCAAAAAAGATTACAATAATAGAATCGCCTTTATGTCTAGATTTTAGACAGTTAGGTACAATGACAGAAACACCCTGATGAGCGATTGCATATATCCGGAGAAATTGCCTTACAAACTTAGAACAACGGTCAGCCAGTATCTTCTAGGCGATATGAGCCTAAGGAAAAGGTAGCTGCAAAAACATCCATGAGCACCATTGGAAGTGCGAAAATAAACAAAGGTCCCCCCCCCACCTCCCCTTCTCAATGAGCTTTGCTTGGAAAGAAGGACAAGAATTCAGTCGAGAATTTTTTACAGCTGAGGCTTGGTAAATTTTTTTACCTTTTAGCTCATCCAAATTATTATTAGGCCATTTCTGATGGAGACAAATTCAGGCAAAGGTCCCTTTGAAATAATTTTCATTGTAAGTCTTAATCATTTAATCTTCATCCTACTTCTTTAACAAAAAGACAAACTTAAAGTTAACTCTTCTTTCTAAGTAAAGGGAACTGTTTTTAATTTTTATCTAATGAATTGAAAAATGTTTATTTTCTTCGATTTAATTATTTACTACTGAGCCGAAAAATAGAGTTGCAAGTGCCTTCCTACTGCTTCAATAATTAAAAGGGCATTATTCTAGGACCTTTCAAAGAAAAACTGGAGATTTAAAATATAGCTGAAAAACGAGGTAAGCTTTTTCAATGTTTATTTTGAGATTTGAGGACTTCTAGAGGCAAATATAGCAGTTTGTGCATCGTTTAAACCCTTAAAAAAATTATTATTGCTTTAAAGCTGTCAAAATTACAAAATTGATTAAAAATAAAGTAAATAAATAAATTAAAAAAAAATTTTTTTTTAATTATATACATAAAATGGTAGAGCATTATTATCAGCAGGTTAATTATCAAGGAAGTTCATAGATGATACTTTAAATTACTTATACACTTATCAATTATTAATCATTATTATTAATTTTTTTTTAAATTATTATTTTCATAAACAAAAAAAATTTTTTTAAGCATTTTGAAAATTTGGTTAAAGTATTTTGAAAATATTATTTAAGTATGTTGTTTTAATTTTTGAAGCTTTGAGAATCAAAATTATTAAGTTAATGAATATAAATAATATAGATTCCCCCCCCCCCCCTCCCCACACACACATGCAAAATTTAGAATTATGTGGCTATAAATTTATTTTGAAAATGCTTTAATAAACAAAAACTGTTGAGTTATCTATGTGAATTAAAATAGAGAAAATTCTTTTCTCAGAATTTGAAATTTTGCTGCTGTTGTAAGAAATTTATGTTAGAGAAAAAACAATTTTAAGTTTGTCACATGTTTTATTTCCTTACGTTCCATTTTTTTAAATGATGACTTTTGGTTGAAAACTCAAAATACCAGAAAATTTTCAATTCAATTTAAATTTCGAAGTCTGACATTTTTACATTTTTTCTTTAAAATTATCATATATAATCATGTATAAAATCATGTATCACATATCCGTAGAAAAATGCACAGAAATACTGGTGTTAAATGAAACACTGCAGTCAAACACCAGAAAGTGCAAACTTACACAATTATCAATTCGAATCGAAGGGATTAAGCACAGCATTTCATTAGATGGAAAGCAGCAATTCTTTCACGTTGCACCCGTGTGTATATATATGTATATATATATATATTTAATGAAGTGCAGTGCAGTGCGTAATTATTTGACTCGAAAGAATCATTATATGGATTTGCAATTCTTGGTGCTTTGTCGCAAGATAAGTATTCTTTAATTACAATAATTTATTCATTAATTAGAATGCTGTTGTGTGTAATATCAAATATTACACAAACAACAATTACTGAAATTGCTTTATTTAAGTATTAGGGGTTCATGTTTCATTAGACAACACTTATTCAAAAATGTTTGCTTAAACTTATCTGTTTTTTGATATAATATATTTTATAAAAAAAAAACTTGCAATTTTCAGTGCATATTTATTCTGCTACTAGCAATAAGAAAATTCAGGTTAAACATTTTAGCATATACATTTTAATTTAGTAGATTCAACTATAATGCAGCATATCATTAATATTAAGTGTTTTTATCAGTGCATAATTCAGGGGGGGAGGGAGGACTCTGACATTTCATAGATGTCTATTATATTGGACATTGGGACTTCAGCAGATGTTTACTATAATGCTAGATAATTTTCAGTATACAGTCGGTAACAAAAGTGTCCGAACACTAGCAAAAATTCCTATGTAAAAAAGTACACTTCATACAGTTTTGTTCAATAAATCCTTGTCGAATCCTGTTCTTAGTCTGTGTAAGAACATAACTTGATAAGGATTTATTAAACAAAACAGTATGAAGTGTACTTTTTTTACATAGGAATTTTTGCTAGTATTCGGATACTTTTGTTACCGACTGTACTGTAAGAAAATATAAATTTCGAATAGAATGTTTTAAAATTGTGTTAAAAATTTAAAAATACCTACAAAAATTTTAATTTATTTTTGTATAACTAAATTTGAAGCATTTTTTTTTTTTTTTTTAATTAGTTTTAAAATAATAAATATCACTTCAAATAGTATCCACCTTTTATTTTCTTTGATTTTACTCATTTATTGCTTAGTTTGAACCCTAGGAATAATGTATTGTTGAGATTAAATAAAATTTGACATTTTGAATTACTGTATCTGAAATATAATTTTATATTTAATAAAAAACCATTTTTAAACTTTATTTAAAACTTTTTATAATGAAAAGTAACTAGTGTCTAATTAATTTAATAATTTGTATTTTAAATTCGCCGTTATTTTGAAATATTATGAATTAAAATTAATTTTAAATTCAATATATAGTAAAATCTGTCTTCTCTGAATTAGAAAATTGTTCTTTCTTGTGTGAAACAGTTGAAAGATAACAGTTAAACTTTTCTTGCGAAAGAAAAAAAAACCTAATTTTTCAAACAGGTCATTTTTTTATATCGATATTTTATGTAAGAAGTTACTGTTTTTGTTACATTTTACTATGATGTATATTTTTGTGCTCATTTATTAACACAAAATAAATAAATAAATAAAATGCTATGAGAGACAAAAGGTAACATTTTTATAAGGTTACACTGAAAATTCTATATCTGTTATTACGAAAATCTGTAATAATACTGACACGTTATTTATTATTTTAAAGCTATTATTATTATTATTATTATTTTTTAATCCAGCCGAACCAAATATTCCTACCAAATATTACGTACACTAACTATATACAATACTAACTAAATATTTGGTGCGATTCTGGTATATAAATTATATGCATATTATTACATTGTATTATTTTGCTTAAAAGGCTATCTTAAACTAAAGATTAAAATAAATTCATTATTTGATCAAACAATTCATACAAATTTTTATAAAAATGACAGCATAATCTTACTTTTTATGTTTAATTTATTTTGTTTGAAACTCTAAATAAAGTTGCTCATTAAAAGTGTAATTTATAAATTGTTAAGTTTTTATTTATTTATTTATTTATTTATTTATTTATTTATTATTTCAAGATAAAGTAGGGCATAAAAAAAAAAAATTTTTTTTTTTTTTTTTTTTTTTGCTTAAACCTTCGTTATACTTTTATGAAAAATAAATAGATAAATAAATTCAATTTATTTGTCATTATTTTCCTGTACAGAAAATGTGTATTTAAATAAAAAAATAAATAAATAGAACTCCTTGTATAAGCTTTTTAATCTTATAAATTTTTAATTTTATGCGTCATTCTTCATTAGAACTTCAGACGAAAATAGAAAAAGAAACTAAAAAATTACTCATGATTTTCAAAGCTGCATATGTCGCAAACTTGCAGATATGCAAAAATAGACATATGATAGTAGTAAATGTGTCACTGGTAAAATAATGAATGGATATAATATGTCCACAAGAAAATTTATTTGTCATTAATTTAAAATAATTTATCATTGTTCTAAATTATAAGTTTTATAATCTTTAAGCAGACACCAAAGAGTAAATTTCAGAAATACCATTAAATTAGAATAATGAAATAAAACATTGTTACGCTAACACCAGGAATTACAAAAACAAGCAAGTATTGTTTCGAATCGAAATAGTTAGAATTGACCTTTAATCAAGCTTCATAAAACAAAAATCACAAGTTTTTTTTTGCAGATATTTTGTTTCTATTTTAAGGGGCTGAACACGTTGTTCTAAATGTAATGCATTTCTGCTTTCATCTTCCTTGTTTCTATATCTTTTCGCCTGATGAAAAGTCGTGCTCAGTTATTTTGGTACGAAACGGTTTATTATGACTTGTTGCAATTTTATAGTGATCACAATGATTTTATTCATTACCTTTTAAACAGAATTTTCTTGCATTTTACTGCACTAATAGTATATGATTGTCCCTGCACTGGCAAAAGATCAGTGAAAATATTGATTTTTCATTTTTTCGCTAAAAAAGCACTTTAATTTAAATTTTCAAATACATTTTTTAATTGAAAATTTTAAAATTTATTTGATCTTTATAAATGTAGTAAAAACGCTTTTAAAGTTTAAATTGTGTTTTCTCAGTTTGCATTTTTTCATGTATTGATGATCTTCAAAATGCTATATAACTTCTATAGATATTTAAGAAAAGACTTAATATATATGTATATATACATTTGAATGATTAACCGTTTAAACGCCGAATTAAGAAAGAATAGTCCCAATGACTTGAAATTTGGTTATTATATTAATTAAGAGTATATAAATACAATAAAGTTTTAAAATTAGGTGAAAAAAATTTTTGAGTGTGTTTTTAGCCATGTTCCATTATTGGAACATTGGCGTGTTACATGATTATTTTTTGCATATTTTTAAAAGTTCATGAAAATAGTTAATTTAAAGTCTAATAATTATAATATCTTCTTAATATTAACTGTTTTGTTTATTTATCTTTAAATAATGAACAATTAATAAATATTATGACACTATAGATACATTAAAAGATAATTATAAATGATACTCACATAATTTCAGCGACTGTGATACGACAGAAAACATTTTTCATGCAGTCGCTTTTCACAATGAAAACATTTTTTTGTAGTGTTCTTTTTGCAAACAACACAACGACCTTGAGACGTAGATATTATATAATGACCATCAGATTGTCTTAATTCAACTTTTAAATGACTGCGAGGTCCAGGATGTTTGGTAAGACGCTCTTTTTTCCGCAAAAGATTCATCGTCAACTGTCTTCTAAATTCCAAATGTGATAGTTTTTTAGAGTTTGCATGCACTTCGCAGTGCAAATTCCAACTAGCTACAACTGCCATGTTTAATGCGTTACTAAATAGATTCCACCACCATTTCTTACTTCGCAACTGAGGCCTGTAACTAGATAAAAGCTTATCTAAAACATCTACTCCGCCCATTCCTTCGTTGTATTTTTTTATTAGATTTGGCCGAGGTACTTCAATATTACCTTTTTTTGCACATGAATAGCGTTTCACACTACCTATAGGCTCATGTGTGTAGCAGTTTGATGCTACAGTCACTACCGCGTTATCGTTCCAGCTGCAGATATAAACAGATCCGTCAGATCGGAAATCAAAACTTCCTCTGTCTTCTTTGGTAAGTTCTTTTTAGATTTCAACGGGCATTTTTGTGTACGATTTTCACGAATTGTTCCCGTTGCTCGCATTCCTTTATGGGATAATTCCAACAATAAATTATAAGACGTAAAAAAGTTATCAAAATATACTTCATGATGTGAGTTATCTCCAACAACAGATAAAAGCTCATTAACAACTCTCGGTCCGAGCTGTCCAGAAATACTATTATCTGATTCTGATTTTTTCCCAGAATATATATCCATTGCATATGGATAACCTGTTGAAGAACATAACATCCATACTTTAAAACCAAATCTGATCGGTTTTCCTCTTATGAACATTTTGCATGAGTGACGACCGTAGTAAGGAACCATTGATTCATCGATACTTAGCTTCTCATGCCATATTCCAAATTGTTGGAAATTTTTGGACAACTCTTTATAAATCGGGGCTATTTTACCTAATTTATCACCATTTTCCAACTTATTGTTATCCATTACATGAAAAAATTTCTTGATATTTCTGAAACGAGTGCGGGGCATAACAGTTGGAACTATTGGAACACATGTATCTTCCGCAGAATTCCAATACATATCTTCAGTAGGAACTGAATGGTATCCACTTAGAAGAAGAAGACCAAAAAATTGTAAGATATCATTCTTGCAAACATCAATTGTTTCACCTTTTTGCAAAGCATAAAGTGACGTCATATCCGCAAGATATTCGACATATTCTTCAGGAAAAAATTTATGAAATATATCAAGAGGAGTGCAGTCCATGAGTTCTGGAAATTTATGCAATATTGGTACCGGTTTTTCAAATTCTGTTGGATTATCGAATTTCACTTTTTTTTTTCATTTTACTACAGGGTTTTCAGTTTTTCGTTTCTTCTTGGCACTTGGACCCGGTTTCTGAAATTCCTCTTCATTTGGAGTACTTACATCTTTTTTTAAAGTGACGTCGACCATTCCACACACATCAAATGGCGTAACAGCGTCTAAATTATTGTCATCAATATCTTCTTCATCGGTTATATCACCACGTTCATCCGGCTCTAACTGGCAAATATCTACATCTTCCAAATCAGAATCCGAAAGAGTTTCTAGAAAGGCCACAGCTTCTTGTACCGTGAGGCATCTTTTGGACATGATGTTAAATTTATGAAAACTTTATAAATGAAACACATAGAAAGCACACATGCACCTTTTTCACTGTCATCGAACAAAACTAATAAGAAAAACGCTATCTGAAAGGAAACTGATAACTATTTCAGCAAACATATGGAATAAGACACCTTTTATGTGAAACTGCACTTGTCTCCAAAGGCACAGGTGAAATCCCCCCTCCCCCCCAACACACACACATATTCAGCCACCTTATCAAAAATAATTTCTTTCTATTGTTATGACTTTACTAAACTGAACATCAATGTCAAGGGCCAATACTATAATCCTTTCGAAGTTTTGCAGCTTCCATTTGAAAACAGTATTATCTTGTACCTGCTTATTTTTCGAATTTTAGAGGACAAAAGAAGTCTAAATAATCCCTCACTTTCCCCCTATTATCTCTTTTATCTGTTTACTTTCTTTAGAAAAGTTACTATTCTTATCAGAATGCAAAAGAAAATAATGTTTGCAATATCATACAATGCTTTGCACATAAATGAAAAATGAACTCTCGAAACGCCAATGTTCCAATAATGGAACAGAGACATAAAAACGTAAATTTTACCATTAAAATTTAAAAATAAAATTTTGCTTTTGTTGTATTCCCGTAGGATATGTTTTCTAATGAAATATTTTAAAGTATTGCGTTTTTTCAATTTAAACTGGAATTTTGGTAAATTTAATTGTAAGAGAGAGTAAAATTGACAAAATATAGTAAAATTCAAAAAATCGTAAAAAAATAAATAATTATCTAAACAGAATAAAACTTATTGTAAAAAATACTTTATAATGTCATATTCAATTGTATGTAAAAGTGATATTAATAAGAGTTTTTTTACATGTAAATTTTTTATTTTAAAAATCATGTTCCATTATTGGAACATTGGCGGGTAAACGGTTAATAGAAGCTATTTAAAAGATTTAGGGATGGATTTTGAAATATTTTTACAAGAAAAAATATTAAAAATAAAACTTGTTTTTTCTTCAAATTTTAGCATAGACTGGTAGATATATACTTTTTATATATTTATTTATTTATTTTTTTTTTTTTCAAAAAATAATTAGTAAATTTTAAAATCCACTTCTACAGTTATAATGAAAATCAAAAAAATATTTTAATACGTGAGATGGCAAAATGATTAAGTGTTAACGAAATATTGGTAAAAGGAAGCAAGATATAAAATTTTTTGGCCATTTAAACTGGAAATTTGGTTTTATGCGGCCATGTTGCTCATCCAAGCGAGATGAATGTAAGTTAAAAAGCCATTGCTTATAAAATCAGTTTGTACTACATTTAGAACATAAAACAGATTCAGAAAAAGTGTTTAGCAGCATAATTTCTTTAACTACAGCACAACAACTATTAAACAAAGCAGGTTTAAATGGCAGAAAATTAAAAAAAATTCCATTCTTAGTGGAGAGAATTAGGAAAGCAAGACCTCAGATGACTAAAAAAATAAAAAAGTGATTAGTTAATTATTGGGCTGAACTGGTTCTCTTTGATGAGTCAGTCAAGTTTAACTTATTTTGAGCTAAAGAAAACAAGCAGATCTGGCAACGTAAATATGACCAACTTAATGAAAATTGCACGTTTAAAACAGTGACACATTCTTCGTACATTATGGTACAGAGGTGCATAACTTTTCAAACAGTCGTGTAAATTTTTATGCTCAAGGGATCAATTAACTCAAAATAAAACACAAACTTCATAAAAGTGGTGCCTGACTGACTATTTTGAGGTATCTTGGACATTTCCGTAAAAAGCATTTCAAGATGATAATGCACCTTACTACAGGGCGTCTCTGGTAAGTTTATTCACTTCAAATTGTCAAAATTTCCTATCCATTCCCATGAGAACCTATAATTCTGTAAGTAATCATATCTTTTTTTCACCTTAAGTTAAATCCCACAAAGGATATTGTAGAATTTCTTCTTTACCAGACATGGAAATAGTCCTAATTTTGATCTGCTCAAATGTTTCGTCTATAAAAACACAGGGGGAGAGGGGAGAGGATTCTGAATTTGCAGCCTATAACTCTGCCAGAACTAGAAGAAATTATTTGTGATATTTGGCACATTGAAATTTCTGAGATTTACATTAAAACACTTTATAAAACTATGCCATTGTGCAATAAAGCAGTAACTCCATATAAAGTTGGAGTTAACCCAATGCAGAATACATATTTTTAATAAAACATTGCTTAGACCTAACAAATAAATAGTTTTATTTAAACTTATTTTAAAGAAAAGGATAATTGGCTATAACAAACTTTCAAATACCTTATAAAATCCTTTTTAACTATTAGCTATTAATTTCGGACACTCTGTGTCCATCTTCAGAGCTAAGTAATTTTCTCTACGCCGTTCTTCAGGAGGAAACCTCGTTGTTTACATTGCCGGGGAAATCTTGAGGTCGTTGTTTCGCTTCACTTCGTTTTTTTGCAGGAGTTGTTGCCAGACTGTAGGAAGGAGGTAGTGCTCTCGGTCGTTCACAGCATTGTTATTGGTTATTATTTCAAGGGCGTCCCGTTTTAGTGCATAATTATAGTTATTGTAAGGGGCTATTTTGTTGATGTTAATTGAGTTAATATTTATAGGGTTATTGTTGTGGGTGGTGGAGAAAGCTGTAGATGATTTTCCAAATTTTAGATCGGCGCGGTGTTCTTTTTCGCGTTCTGAAATTTTACATTTTGTCATTCCGATATAACAGGCTTTATTTCTGTTGGTGTGCTCAAATTCTATTTTATAAATGCCAGAGGTAGAATTTAGTTGAATGATGTCTTTTTCATTACGGATGTGTTGGAAGATGTTTTTATTGGGTTTTATTGGGATGTTTATGTTTACAATTTTGGCTTCATTTTTTATTTTAAGGCTGGCGCCGTTACAAAAGGGGATAGCTGTAGTGAAATTGGGTTTAGATTTTTGGGTACTGTTGAAATTGTTCAAGGATTTTAAGCGTTTTATATAACTCATTCACTAGGTTTTTAGAGTAATTGGCTTTTAAGGCAATTTTTTAATGTAGTTAAGTTCGGTTTTGAGTAAGTTTTTGTTAGAGCATACGAGGATAGCGTGGTTAATATAAGAACGAAGGGCTGATAATTTGTATGAGAGAGGGTATTACAATTTTTATTTATGATTTCGGTGTTAGCAGTAGGTTTTCAGTATATAGTAGTTTCAAAAGAATTATTAGGATTTTTAAAGTTTTTATGTCTAGAAAATTTAGATTGTTGTTGGTTTCTTTTTCTATGGTGAACTTATGGTGACCCTGACAGCATTTTTACCGACCTTAACAACCTTGACAACAATATTAAGTTCACCATAGAAAAAGAAACCAACAACAATCTAAATTTTCTAGACATAAAAATTATAAAAAATCCTAATAATTCTTTTGACACTACTATATACCAAAAACCTACTGCTAACACCGAAATCATAAATAAAAATTGTAATACCCATCTCTCACACAAATTATCTGCCCTTCGTTCTTATATTAACCGCGCTATCCTCGTATGCTCTCACAAAAACTTACTCAAAACCGAAATTAACTACATTAAAAAGATTGCCTTAAAAGCCAATTACTCTAAAAACCTAGTGAATGAGTTATATAAAACGCTTAAAATCCTTGAACAATTTCAACAGTACCCAAAAATCTAAACCCAATTGCACTACAGCTATCCCCTTTCGTAACGGCGCCAGCCTTAAAATAAAAAATGAAGCCAAAAATGTAAATGTAAACATCCCAGTAAAACCCAAAAAAACATCTTCCAACACATCCGTAATGAAAAAGACATCATTCAACAAAATTCTACCTCTGGCATTTATAAAATAGACTTCACACCAACGGAAATAAAGCCTGTTATATCGGAATGGCAAAACGTAAAATTTCAGAACGCGAAAAAGAGCACTGCGCCGATCTAAAATTTGGAAAATCATCTACAGCTTTCTCCACCACCCACAACAATAACCCTATAAATATTAGCTCAATTAACATCAACAAAATAGCCCCTTACAATAACCATAATTATGCACTAAAACAGGACGCCCTTGAAAAAATAACCAATAACAGTGCTGTGAACGACCGAGAGCACCAGGGGTGCAGAATATGTCCGAACGCCCGAACAAGGTTCGGGGGAAATTTAAACTGACTGGGGAAATTTTGAATATTTTTTTAAGAGAAAATAAAAATGTAAATCAAAAATAACAATTTGCTACTTTGAAGTTTTTATACACTAACAGCGATATTTTTATGTTACACTGTATACTTATTCTCTTAAAGATTTATTACATAGAACAAACGACATTGTATAGCAAAGTAGATTTTTGCATTTTTGAGGGATATTTATACTGTGTTTGGGGGAAATTTCCGAGGTTTGAACATTTTCTGCACCCCTGGAGAGCACTACCTCCTTCCTACAGTCTGGCAACAACTCCTGAAAAAAAACGAAGTGATGCGAAACAACGACCTCAAGATTTCCCCGGCAATGTAAACAACGAGGTTTTCTCCTGAAGAACAGCGTAGAGAAAAATACTTAGCTCTGAAGATGGACACGGAGTGTCCGAAATTAATAGCTAGTAGTTAAAAAGGATTTTATAAGGTATTTGAAAGTTTGTTATAGTCAATTATACTTTTCTTTAAAATAAGTTTAAATAAATTAGCCCATACCGGGCATATAACTTCTATTGGAAGATTTTCAACGTGATTTACGTTCTTCAGTGAAACTTCTTATGAAACTTATGTTAAACATGCTGCTCTCAAAATGTATGTATGTTCATACTTTTAACAATTTTAATTATACTTTTAATATTTTATACTTTTAACCATTTTAGTTATACTTTTAACATACAGTGCATTGCACAAATTTAAACGCACCTTTTCCAATAACCAGAAATAGAATTTTTAGATTTTTAAAAGAAGGAATATGACTTGCAGTTATTACATATGACTAACAACTGAATAAGGTGCTTTGAGCACGTATGTTTAGGCTCATGCAATCTTAGGTAAATGAGTGTTTAAGCATTTTCTTATTTTTCACTATTTTTCAGTTGTTGCACGAAATTAAACGCACTCTGTATTTTGCGCTTAAAATTTGACAGAGCAACCGGAATTAAATTAAAACACAGATAGTCGTGTTGCTAAAGTTCTCTAAAAACAGTTTTAATGCTTGAGTGCAAAATTTACAGAGTTTGTTCAGGATGGCAAGAGGGAAAACTTTGACAGTAGTTGAGAGGATAAAAATCGACTTTATGCGTGGTAAAGGCTTTAGCAATCGTGAAACTGGGTGGAGAATTGGAAGAAGTAAGAATGTTGGGCGAAATTATATAAAAAAGGAGCAAATTATGAGAAAAAGCGTATAAGAAATGAACAGGAAAGCTCACCAGTTACGACAAACGTCGAATATACAACGCTGCAAAGTATAAGAATATTTCCTGTGCGAAGATAAAGGCTCAATAAAAGCTGGGTGTTCATCGGACAACCATATTGAGAACTATCAAAGCTGCAACATTCATTAAATTTAAGAAAATGAAGGCGAAACCACCCCTCGCACAAAAGCACAAAGACATGCGGTTGGAATGGGCAAGAAAATGGATTATAGATCGACTAAATTGAGAAAAAGACATCTTCTCAGATGAAAAACAGTTTAATCTTGATGGCCCGGACGGATTTCATAGCTACTGGCACGATTTGAGAACCGAAGAAATGTACTGTTCAAAACGTCAATCTGGAGGGGTTCTGTCATGGTGTTGCAGTCATAGGTTTTAAAGGGACTTTCAAATTAGAGTTCGTGGAGAACATTATAAACTCTGTAGATTATGTCCAGATGCTCACAAGGAACCTCCGCCGTGAACCAGTCAAGAAAGCTGGAAGAAATTATATTTTTTAGCATGATTGTGCATCTGTACATAGAACGCATATCGTAAAAAAGTGGTTCCGTGACAATAAAATTAAAGTTCTGAATTAGCCCTCAAAAAGCCATGATTTAAACATAATGGAGAACGTATGGGGTATTCTGGTTCGCCGTGTTTACGTAAACGGAAGGCAGTTTAACACAAAAGATGAACTAAAATCAGCCATTCTATTAGCTTGGAAGACAATCAGCTTAGATGACCTCATGCCACTATATCAGTCAATGCCAAGGCGTTTACTGGCTGTTCTAGAAGCCCATGGTGGCTTTACAAAGTATTAGATACAATATTTGTTACTCAGTTATTTATTTTTTACATGTGCGTTTAAATTCATGCAACATGTATTTTTGTCATAAATTCAATAAAATTATTTTCTAAAAAATCATATTGGTCTTTCATTGTTTTGACTCGTATTTTCATTTCTTGAATCATACACATACAGTTTGCATCAAGTGTCACATATTCATATTTTTTTATTACACTACTATACCATTCTAATTCTTAAAGCTAAGGTGCGTTTATATTCATGCAACGCACTGTATCTTTTTAATTTTTACAATTATTTATAAATTATACTTTTAACATGCCTTTTTAATCCTTACAATTTTTTACCCTTTTATATGTATTATCATTCTTGGTTTAAATGTGCGCTGAAGATATCAAATGCCTCAAAAACCTTAAAAACAATCGTGTTCTCATGCTTCTAATGTCGGATAAAACCAACCTAATAAATATTACGGACCGAACCCATTACAGTAACATGATGCAAGACACAATAGAAAAACTAAAAGCCGTAAAAATCCCCCCCTTTAAATAAACTCATAAGTAAAACCAAAGATCTCATTAAAACTGGCCAATGGCCCGACAATAACCAACCAATATTTAATAATCACGCATACGCATCTACTATCCCATCTACTATACCATTAATATTCCCGAAATCACCGAAATAATCGACACCAAATTAATCGACACCTATGGAGACAATAAAACAAGTGAAATGCTAATCCGTGCCAACAACCTCCTTTTAAATGAATCATATTTTAGCTTCAACCAAAACATCTACCGCCAAACTCAAGGGGTCCCTATGGGATCCCCCATATCCGGAATTATCACCGAATTAAAACTCCGCCTCCTCGAAAATTCTGCCAACCACATTATTAACAAATACAAACTCTGGACACGATACGTCGATGACATTTTTGCCATAATCCTTAACTCTGAAAACCCTGACAACATTTTAACTGACCTTAACAACCTTGACAACAATATTAAGTTCACCATAGAAAAAGAAACCAACAACAATCTAAATTTTCTTGACATAAAAATTATAAAAAATCCTAATAATTCTTTTGACACTACTATATACCAAAAACCTACTGCTAACACCGAAATCATAAATAAAAATTGTAATACCCCTCTCTCACACAAATTATCTGCCCTTCGATCTTATATTAACCGCGCTATCCTCGTATGCTCTCACAAAAACTTACTCAAAACGAACTTAACTACATTAAAAAAATTGCCTTAAAAGCCAATTACTCTAAAAACCTAGTGAATGAGTTATATAAAAAATGCTTAAAATCCTTGAACAAAATCAACAGTACTCAAAAATCTAAACCCAATTGCACTACAGCTATCCTCTTTTGTAACGGCGCCAGCCTTAAAATAAAAAATGAAGCCAAAAATGTAAACGTAAACATCCCAATAAAACCCAATAAAAACATCTTCCAACACATCCGTAATGAAAAAGACATCATTCAACAAAATTCTACCTCTGGCATTTATAAAATAGACTTTGAGCACACAAACGGAAATAAAGCCTGTTATATCGGAATGGCAAAACGTAAAATTTCAGAACACGAAAAAGAACACTGCGCCGATCAAAAATTTGGAAAATCATCTACAGCTTTTTCCACCACCCACAACAATAACCCTATAAATACTAACTCAATTAACATCAACAAAATAGCCCCTTACAATAACCATAATTATGCACTAAAACGGGAGGCCCTTGAAATAATATCCAATAACAATGCTGTGAACGACCAAGAGCACTGCCTCCTTCCTACAGACTGGCAACATCTCCTGCAAAAAAATGAAGTGAAGCAAAACAACGACCTCAAGATTTCCCCGGCAATGTAAACAACAAGGTTTCCTCCTAAAGAAGGGCTAGAGAAAATTACTTAGCTCTGAAGATGGACACGGAGTGTCCGAAATTAATAGCTAGTAGTTAAAAAGGATTTTATAAGGTATTTGAAAGTTTGTTATAGTCAATTATCCTTTTCTTTAAAATAAGTTTAAATAAATAAGCTCATACCGGGGATATAACTTCTATTGGAAGATTTTCAACGTGATTTACGTTCTTCAGTGAAACTTCTTATGAAACTTATGTTAAACATGCTGCTCTCAAAATGTATGTATGTTCATACTTTTAACAATTTTAATTATACTTTTAATATTTTATTCTTTTAACTATTTTAGTTTTACTTTTAACATATCTTTTTAATTTTTACAATTATTTATAAATTATACTTTTGACATGTGTTTTTAATCCTTACAATTTTTTACCCTTTTATATTGTTACGAAATTGAAAATAATTGTGTTTATTTTTGTATAAATTCTTTCAAAGAGGCTTAGTAAGTTGATAAAGTGCTAATTTTGTGCATTTCTAGTCGTTTTAGCGTTGAAATAGCCTTATTTTCCCTTAAAAACGCATTAAAAAGCCCCAGTAATGCACGTAATGGATTTGGCGCCAAATTTGGCGACTTTTTCCCACCTTGGCGATTTTTTTTGGCGACATTGGCGAGAAAATCCTTATATGGGATATACCAAATATGGAAGCTGTAAGTTGATTGGTTGACCACTTTCTAGAGTTTTCTCGAAAAATCTGGGCTCCATGGAACAGCATATAAGGAGCGCTTCCTCGCCAAGGCAGTTCAGTTCAGTTCAGATCTCAGCGAGCTTCGCTAGTGCTTGCATTGCTCTTGAGCCTCTTTGAGGGAGACTTGCTTCAAGTGTTATTGGTATACAGTTTGTACTGTGGATTTGTTATTGACAGCTGTTGTTTAAGCTGTGTTTACTGTTTGAATTGAAGCTGATACTTGGTTTATAGACCTGCATTTTTCTGGAATTTTCTGTGAATAAATTACTGAATTTTTGTACGTTTGGCCTTTCATTCTCAGACAACTCACGAACCCCCAAGTACGCAACATTTCTGGTGTCAGAAGTGGGATTGTCTGTGAATGGTGATAACGAGGGCTATGGAGCAAGAGATGAGGAAACTTCTAGAAAGCTTAGCAACCCAGATGAATGAAATGAAAGAGGGACAGAGAGAGATGAAAGATAGCCTGAGTCAAGAGATGAATGAAATGAAAGCCGGACAGAAAGAATTGAAAGACGGCTTGACTGAAGAAATTAAATCTAATCAAGAAGAGATGAAGAAAGAACTATCATCAGTAAGAGACGACTTAGTAAACGTGAAAGATGTGATAGAGTGTAAGTTATCAGATGTGGAAAACAGAATAGACGGAGTCGAAGAGAAAGTTTTGAAAATAGAAGAAAGTTTTGAAGAGAAAGCCATGAAGATAGAAGAAAATATTATGAAGGTTGAAGAGAAAGCTATGAAGATAGAAGAAAATTTTATGAAGGTTGAAGAGAGTGTTACGAAAATAGAACGGAGTTTCGAGGAGAAAGTTAAAGAAAATTTTGATCAGGAACTGAAAGGAAGGTTTTCAGAGATAGAAGGTAAACTGAAGAGAATAGAAGAAGATCTGGAGAGAAAAGTGGAAGAAAAGTTAGAATCCATGCCCCAGGAAACTGAAAAGAAAGAGAGAAGAATCCAGAATCAGGAATTTATTAAGCTATCTACCTACGATGGCAGTTCCTCCTGGCATGTATATAAGACGCAGTTTTCCATCGTAGCTGAAGCTAACGGCTGGGACTCTACCGCCAAGTCAGTCCACTTAGCAGCAGCATTACGGGGAGATGCAGCCGAGATACTGAGAAATGTTTCTAAAGAAGAAAGGAACGACTTCGAGGCCCTGACTAGAGCACTGGAGCTACGGTTCGGAGAGAAGTGTTCTAAGGACTATAGTCGCCTCCAGCTAAAGTCCCGTTACCAGAAAACGGGCGAAAGTTTGCAAGAGCTGGCAGCGGACATTCAGAGATTGTCACACCTAGCATTCTCAGGCTGTCAAGCTGACACTCGAAACGACTTAGCTCTTCAGTACTTTATCGATGCTGTTCGGGATCCAGAAATTCAAAAAGCGCTGAGACTCTCCAACATCAGAGACGTAGAATCAGCTTTAGGCTATGCACTTAGGATAGAGGCAGCCCAACAAGCCTCCCGTAAAGACTGCCATACCATAAGAGCAGTCTCATTAAATGATACGCCTGCTGATGAGAATGAAATGAAGAGAAGTTTCGCAGAGATCTTAAAGAGATTGCGCAGCCTGGAAAATAATATAGAAAAAAAGGATCGGAAGATAAAGTGCTGGGGCTGTGGAGGGGATGGTCATGTGAAGAGGAACTGCCCAGTACGACCAACTATAGGAAATCACCCGGCTTCACCATCACTGCAGGGAAACTAAGAGGAGGCCATCTCGCGGGGCGGAGGTTGCCTAAAATTAAAGAGCCCCAATTTACAGTATTTCATGTTTCATCGATGAGTGGCGGCGATAATGGACTTCACGTCTATGGCCAAGTCAACAACGCCACCTGCCGGATGATTCTGGACACAGGAGCCAACGTGACCATCATTAAAACAGATTTGGCTCAAGAACTAAAAGAGAAGATCATCTGGACGCCGCCCTGTGTTAAACTCCAGACTGTGACCGGAGACGAAATCAAAATATATGGGAAAATGAACTTGACTATCACTTTTGGGAATGCCAGTTACCATCATATGGCATATGTGGCAGATATAAGAGATCCTTTAATCATTGGAGTTGATTTCCTGAGAAAATTTAACTTTCAATTGGACTTCAAGAATAATGAACTGCATTCGAGTTCGGAAGACATCGCTGTGTTCAACACTGAAAATCAAGACATTCAGACAATTTGCCAGATAACAGCCAATTCTGAAATTTCCATCCCTCCACACACAGAGACAATAGTTTCAGGAACACCACCTACAAAGCAATACTTCCGCTATGGACTGATTGAATACCCGAATACAGACAATAGCCCAAGAGGAGTTCTGGTAGCTTCATCTCTAGTTGATCTCTCAAAGAGTACTATTCCTGTGCGAGTCGCAAACATCAGCGATAAGGTCCGGACAGTGAAGAAGGATGAGGTGTTGGCAACCTGCACTCCTGTCACATGCATCAACCGCCCCACGCAATCAACCGAATCCAAGTCTTCTGAGCAATTAACAACGGAACTACTCAAGAATGCAGAGTTAGGAAAAGAACAGAGATGTGCTGCGGAGAAGCTACTCCAAGAATTTAAAGACCTTTTTTCTCGAACACCTGAAGATGTCGGGAGAACGAACATCACCCAGCACAGAATTGATACAGGAAATCATCCTCCAATCAAACAACATCCAAGAAGACTTCCATTTGCTAAACAGGAAGAGGTCACTGAACTTCTAAGTGAAATGCAGCACAATGATGTCATCGAGCCATCAACGAGTCCTTGGGCCTCTCCCATAGTACTGGTGCGAAAAAAGGATGGTTCAACAAGATTTTGTGTGGATTATCGTCGTTTGAATGACATCACGAAGAAAGACAGTTACCCTCTTCCCAGAATTGACGACACATTAGACACACTTGCTGGCAATAAATGGTTCTCGACGTTGGATCTGAAGAGCGGTTACTGGCAAGTAGAATTACATCCTGATGATCGTGAGAAGACTGCATTCACCACGGGACAAGGACTGTGGCAATTTAAAGTTATGCCATTCGGATTATGTAATGCACCTGCCACCTTCGAACGCCTGATGGAGACAGTGCTAAAAGGACTTTCCTATGAAGCCTGTCTGGTGTATTTGGATGATATTATCATTGTGGGGCGCACCTTTGAAGACCATCTACGAAACATCCGAAAGGTGCTGGAGAAACTCAGAATGGCTAACCTCAAATTGAATCCAGGCAAGTGTAACTTGTTCCGTCGTGAAGTGAGCTACCTCGGCCATATCATCTCTGCCGAAGGTGTGAGAACTGATCCTGAGAAGATCTCTGCAGTCGAGAACTGGAGTCGCCCTGAAAATGTACACCAACTACGAAGTTTCCTGGGGTTATGCACTTACTACAGGAAGTTTGTAAAGGGTTTCTCAAATATTGCCAGACCACTCCACAAGCTGACGGAAGCCAAACAGAAGTTCCTGTGGACAGAGGAATGTGAAAATGCGTTCAAGCGACTTAAAGAGGCCTTAACATCATCGCCTATCTTGACGTATCCACAGCCCGACAGACAGTTCATACTTGATACAGATGCCAGCCATGAGAGTGTCGGTGCTGTTCTGTCGCAGGAAATTGATGGTCAAGAACATGTCATTGCCTATTGGAGTAAATGCTTGTCTAAACCAGAGCGAAATTACTGTACCACCAGGAAAGAGCTACTCGCTATCGTAAAAGCCATAGAACATTTCCATCATTACCTCTA
This sequence comes from Salticus scenicus, assembly GCA_963930645.1. NCBI lineage: Eukaryota > Metazoa > Arthropoda > Arachnida > Araneae > Salticidae > Salticus > Salticus scenicus. The sequence continues at coordinate 14,424,695 of OZ005651.1, read as the reverse complement.
TGGCAGAAGATTCCTGCTACGGACTGACCATGCATCTCTAACGTGGTTGCTCCAGTTCAAGAACCCGGAAGGACAGATTGCCAGGTGGATACAACGTCTGCAGGAATATGACTTCGAGATACGTCATCGTAAAGGGACTCTACATGGTAATGCAGATGCCTTGTCACGGAAGCCCTGCTCGGAAAGCTGCAAGTACTGCTCTAGAGCCGAACAGAAATACCTGCCGATAAATCCGGTTGCCTGCCAAGTTACTGTCTCAACACCATCAGATCAAGATCCCGATCCATGGAGTGACGAAGAACTTAGAAAAGCCCAGTTGGAAGATCCTGACATAAAGCCAATATTACAGCTGAAGGAGACGACCAGCAACAGACCTAGCTGGCAGGACATTTCCGGATTTAGTCCCATTACGAAAAGTTATTGGGCACTTTGGGACTCTCTTCATATCAGAAACGGCGTATTATACAGAAAGTGGGAATCTGATGATGGGAAAAGCTTCAGATGGCAGATTTTATTACCAAGATCAAAAATTCCAGCTGTTTTAGAACAACTGCATAGTAGCTCTACCGGAGGCCATTTTGGGGTAATGAAGACTCTGCAGAAAGTTCGGGAACGCTTCTACTGGTGCAAGGCAAAGGAGGATGTGGAGAAATGGTGTAAATCCTGTGATGCTTGTGCGGCACGTAAAGGCCCGCAGAAACGAAGTCGAGGAAGACTGCAACGGTATAACGTGGGAGCACCATTTGAACGGATTGCAATCGACATCTTGGGTCCTTTGCCACGGACCTCCAGTGGAAATAAATACATCCTCGTCGTGATGGACTATTTCACCAAGTGGCCTGAGGCATATCCCATTCCCAATCAAGAGGCATGCACAGTCGCAGAGGTCCTAGTGCAGCAATGGGTGTCAAGGTACGGCACGCCCCTACAACTTCATACCGACCAAGGTAGGAACTTTACCTCTGATGTTTTCAAAGGACTGTGTCAACTGCTCGGCATAGACAAAATCCGGACAACACCCTTACATCCCCAGTCGGACGGCATGGTCGAGAGGTTCAATCGTACCATCCTAAATAACCTCTCTCTGCTAGTATCAAGGAACCAGCAAGATTGGGACTTGAAGTTGCCATTGTTCCTGCTGGCTTATCGAAGTGCTGTCCATGAAACCACCGGCTATACTCCAGCCCAGATGCTGTTTGGACGTGAACTTCGTCTCCCCTGTGATCTCCTGTTTGGTTGTCCACCCGATGCGCCTTCATCGCCCGAGGAGTACATCCAAGATCTCCAGGCACGATTTGAGGACGTACACAACTTTGCTCGGGAGCGGATTAACATGGCAACGGAGAAAATGAAGACAAGGTACGATCTAAAGGCTACACAACATGAGTTCCAGGAAGGAGAGAAGGTGTGGTTGTGGAATCCTGTTCGACGCAAAGGACTCTCTCCCAAGTTACAGTGCAACTGGGACGGACCATACACAGTCTTAAAAAGGCTGAATGATGTAGTGGTGCGGATCACTAAAACACCTTCATCAAAACCGAAGGTGGTGCACTATAATAGGCTAGCCAAGTACCACTAGTAACGGTGAAATTAAAATTTAAAATGTAAATACTGGTAAAATTTGCGCATGCGCACTGTAAATATTTGTACATATTTGTGAATTTTGTAAATATTTCCCATTTAATTTATATTTCTATGTTATCTTTATGTGCAACTTAGTTTTTGTGTTCTAGATTGTGTAAATTTGTTTAGTTTCGCCTCTTGACCAAGGGTTGCACTGCCCGGGACGTGCAGTCCTTGGGAGGGGGGCAGTGTTACGAAATTGTAAATAATTGTGTTTATTTTTGTATAAATTCTTTCAAAGAGGCTTAGTAAGTTGATAAAGTGCTAATTTTGTGCATTTCTAGTCGTTTTAGCGTTGAAATAGCCTTATTTTCCCTTAAAAACGCATTAAAAAGCCCCAGTAATGCACGTAATGGATTTGGCGCCAAATTTGGCGACTTTTTCCCACCTTGGCGATTTTTTTTGGCGACATTGGCGAGAAAATCCTTATATGGGATATACCAAATATGGAAGCTGTAAGTTGATTGGTTGACCACTTTCTAGAGTTTTCTCGAAAAATCTGGGCTCCATGGAACAGCATATAAGGAGCGCTTCCTCGCCAAGGCAGTTCAGTTCAGTTCAGATCTCAGCGAGCTTCGCTAGTGCTTGCATTGCTCTTGAGCCTCTTTGAGGGAGACTTGCTTCAAGTGTTATTGGTATACAGTTTGTACTGTGGATTTGTTATTGACAGCTGTTGTTTAAGCTGTGTTTACTGTTTGAATTGAAGCTGATACTTGGTTTATAGACCTGCATTTTTCTGGAATTTTCTGTGAATAAATTACTGAATTTTTGTACGTTTGGCCTTTCATTCTCAGACAACTCACGAACCCCCAAGTACGCAACAATATGTATTATCATTCTTGGTTTAAATGTGCGCTGAAGATATCAAATGCCTCTAAAACCTTAAAAACAATCGCGATCTCACGTTTCTAATGTCGGATAAAACCAACCTAATAACTATTATGGACCGAACCCATTACAGTAACATGCTGCAAGCAGGGCCTGATTATCCAAAAGGCTCAGGAAGCACAAGCTTCCCCTCTAAAATTTAGGAGGGGGCCCCATAAGGATTAAAAACATGGTCTTGAATTTTTTGTTTCATATTTTCACACTGAGATTGAATTTTTTCTGAGAAAGGTTACCTAAAACATGACAAAATGCTCACTATTTCGGGAAAAACCTATTATTTAACCTCAAAAATCTGAATGTTCTTAATTAAAAAGTTGTGTGATTTTAGTGTTCTATGTAGAAACCACCCAGATGTATGAAAACATACACACACACACACACACACACACACACACACACACACACACACTATTTTTTTGGTCTATAGCATTTTTATATTACAATATGTAACAGGAAAACAAGACTTTCCGAAATGAAAGGGAGCCCCAAAATGATGTTGAGCTTCCCCTAGCTTCAAAGCTTAATCGGGCCCTGGCTGCAAGACACAATAGAAAAACTAAAAGCCGTAAAAATACCCCCCTTTAAATAAACTCATAAGTAAAACCAAAGATCTCATTAAAACTGGCCGATGGCCCGACAATAACCAACCAATATTTAATAATCATGCATCTACTATCCCTTGACTTTTTGCTAAATATAAAGATCACAAAAACCCACCCTCCCTCCTTCCCATTGTAAACAAATCTGAAGGTCCCACTTACTCCCTTGAAAAATACATGAAAAATATCTATCTTTCACTTCTTCCTCCCTCCACCCTCTCAATAAACTCAAATGAAATGTTCCTCGAAAAACTCCATTATGTTAATCTAAATTACACAGATAAATTAGTTAGCTTTGGCGTCAAAGATTTATATCCATCCATTAATATTCCCGAAATCACCGAAATAATCGACACCAAATTAATCGACACCTATGGAGACAATAAAACAAGTGAAATGCTAATCCGTGCCAACAACCTCCTTTTAAATGAATCATATTTTAGCTTCAACCAAAACATCTACCGCCAAACTCAAGGGTTCCCTATGGGATTCCCCATATCCGGAATTATCACCGAATTAAAACTCCGCCTCCTCGAAAATTCTGCCAACCACATTATTAACAAATACAAACTCTGGACACGATACGTCGATGACATTTTTGCCATAATCCTTAACTCTGAAAACCCTGGCAACATTTTAAACAACCTTGACAACAATATTAAGTTCACCATAGAAAAAGAAACCAACAACAATCTAAAATTTCTAGACATAAAAATTATAAAAAATCCTAATAATTCTTTTGACACTACTATATACCGGAAACCTACTGCTAACACCAAAATCACAAATAAAAATTATAATACCCCTCTCTCATACAAATTATCAGCCCTTCGTTCTTATATTAACTGTGCTGTCCTTGTATGCTCTAACAAAAACTTACTCAAAACCGAACTTAACTACATTAAAAAAATTGCCTTAAAAGCCGATTACTCTAAAAACCTAGTGAATAAGTTATATAAATAACGCTTAAAATCCTTGAACAAAATTAACAGTACCCATAAATCTAAACCCAATTTCACTACAGCTATCCCCTTTTGTAATGGCGCCAGCCTTAAAATAAAAAATGAAGCCAAAAATGTAAACATAAACATCCCAATAAAAACATCTTCCAACACATCCGTAATGAAAAAGGCATCATTCAACAAAATTCTACCTGTGGCATTTATAAAATAGACTTTGAGCACACCAACGGAAATAAAGCCTGTTATATCGGAATGACAAAATGTAAAATTTCAGAATGCAAAAAAGAACACCGCGCCGATCTGAAATTTGGAAAATCATCTACAGCTTTCTCCACCACTCACAACAATAACCCTATAAATATTAACTCAATTAACATCAACAAAATAGCCCCTTACAATAACCATAATTATGCACTAAAATGGGAGGCCCTTGAAATAATAACCAATAACAATGCTGTGAACGACCGAGAGCACTACCTCCTTCCTACAGTCTGGCAACAACTCCTGCAAAATAACGAAGTGAAGCGAAACAACGACCTCAAGATTTCCCCGGCAATGTAAACAACAAGATTTCCTCCTGAAGAACGGTGTAGAGAAAATTACTTAGCTCTGAAGATGGACACGGAGTGTCCGAAATTAATAGCTAGTAGTTAAAAAGGATTTTATAAGGTATTTGAAAGTAAATAGTTTTATTTCATATATTAAAATATAACTTGTTTATTTCATATAATAAATCATAATAGAATACAAAGTGTATGGTTATTGCATTATGTTCAAAAAGAAATTTTTATACAGATTTTTAAAAAATACTTCGTAAAGTGCAATAAAGCAAATTATTAAATCGAAAATGTACATAGGTATCATTTCATCCCATTGGTATTATGCAAACAAGACAGTTTTATTTGTTTCAAACATTAATTTTAAAGTTATTGCAAATAAAAAATGTATGTAATTTTTTCTGTAGTGTGGCCTTTTTATTTTTTTTTTGGTCGCTTAGTGTATTTATTACTATGTTAACAAGTGAATTCAATTTGAATTTTAAACTTTTAGAAGTTTTAAATTTTAAAGATATCAATTCTGTTCCATGTATGTTGTGAGAAATATTGTTTTATATTCTTGATTGCTCTCTTAATATACCTTATTAAAATAACCATGATTTTTGAAAGAAATTAAATATGATCGCCAAATAATTTGGCTATTTTTTTTCCCCCGGGCCTAAGATGATTTTTTTTTTTTAACCCTCTGCCAACTCAATTATAAAATGACTCATATATACTCATATAACTCATTATAATTGATATATAAACTCATCTTCTAATTTTGCACTGATAAAACATTTACAGAATTAGACATTTCTATGATACATTTCATATTTCTAATTATGCGAAGAAAAAAAAAATTATCATCTGAAATTCTTAAATGGAGAATAGAGTACATATTATACTTTGTTATTATAAGAAATATATTGGAAAGAATTAAATATTGAAGGTGTAGAAGGTTTTTCAAATTATAAAAATGAAATTTTTTTCTTTTCAGATATTTTCGAATGTGTAAAATTATTACTTAGCTGTACATTAGAAATATATAGAGAATATTATATACTGCCCTAAATTAACTAAATAATTGAGTAGTAAAAAGTATAGGCATTAGAAAAAATAATTGCTATTTTTTTTTTTAGACAAGCAATTATACCAAAATATTCATCACCAAATAGTGTCAAAAATATAAAAGTCACCAAAAGGGTCATATACTAAAAGCAGTAATGCAAAATTGTCTAGACATTACAAATTTCTTCCTATTCTGAAAAAATTGCTGATTTTTAGCATAATATTTCATTTAAAACGATAATAATTATAATAATGTGGTATTAAATATTATATATTTCAGTTTGACATTGAATATGGGGATTTTTATAAAAATTTTCTACTTTTGTTTTGTGTTATGCACTATTAATGTTCCTAAACAACGAACAGGTGGACAGAGCCCCACAGGGATTATTAAATGAAGTGAGTTGGGGAAAGGCGAAGCTACCCTTGGAGGTTGATGAGTAGAGCGAGCAAGGGGCAGACCCCCCTAGTGATTATAAGTTTTTCATTGATATGGAATAACATCTTGAAAAATTTTAGCCCCTCCCAAAAGTTAAGTTCTGAATCTGCCACTGTAGAGGGAGAAAGAAGAATCTCAGTTAACCACAGATAATTCACCTGATGATGTGTAAGGATCAACAACAAAAGAATCCTCATGAAGAAATCCAAGGTTAACTGATTCATCACATTAAATCTAGAATGTTGTCTACATACAGATAAGGTCTTACAAACTTACAAGCAAATCTGGGCACTTTAACTTTGGGAGGGGGATAGGAAAGGATAAAATTAATGGTTTAATATTTTATAATAAAGGAAAATTTTATTAAAAATTGGTAATTTAAATATAATTCGTAAATTGCCCCTGTAAACTTTATTTCTCTGAAGACACTTAATAATGGGAAAGCTGATAATATGGATTATTTTAAAATGCATATTTAATTGTGTGAGTGCAATTCTTTTCTGTGGTGAACTCATATACATTAATTAAAACTTAGATATCTGGAACCAAGCAAAACATCAATCGTAAGATTAATCAATACAAAAACCCTTCATGGGTTAAAAGTTTGTGACGCAGCTACTTTATGGCTATAAGAATTTGAAATAGGGGTCTTAAAAATAATTATATCAAATTTTAAGTGATGCTTTACTATTAGTTAAAATATACATAGATTTTCTCATTTGCTTTTTTTTCTTCTATTTATATTTACAATGCAAACGTAATATTTTTAATTTCAACATAGACAGATATATAAAATATACTCACTGATGCTTTTTAATTCGCATTTCAAATTCAAAATAACAAGTTTTAAAAGGAATGATATCAAAATTCCAGTGACGCTTCGATGTTACTTTAAAAGATTTGGTTTTAGTTCCTTTAAAATTACTTTTGGTGGTCTAACAAAGTATATTTACACATTGAAACAGTGCTTTTAATTTTCAAATATACTGTCACATAATCACACTTTCACTGAGTTTGCATTATAAATTAAAATTATTTATTTCAATAAATTGATTTATCTTTTGCGTCACGCTATCCAAAACTGCAAGTAAAATTTTTACAAAGGTTTTCTTTGCATCGCAGTATGTCTTTGCTTAAATTCTTACTTAGTTGGATACTATGATACAAAATGACATTTACTTACACAACCAACCAGCCCACATACCTCACAAGTAAGAACCGCATAACAGCGTTTTCACCCAAAGAAACACATGTAATTGGCGGAGTAATATAGTTCCATATTTAAAGCGATTTATGTAAAAAACAAGAGTTTTCCTGGAAAAAACGAAAATGTTGCTAGATTCAGAAAGATCCTATTAACAACATATATTAATTATATGAAAATCCTTTGAGCTGTTTTCGAGATATATTTCAGAATTTCAGTCCATTACACCAACCTTTTTCCCTTTTTGGCTTTAAATTGAGATTCAGATCTCAAAACATACTGCATGTAGAAATGTAAAATTTTCAGGATAGATTAAGACTGAAGGTAAAAGACTATTTTGAAAAGATCAGAACAAAATATGGCATATTTGCTGATATATTAAGTATCGGCTTTTACAAATCTCTTTGATGTCAAACTAGCCATATGTATGAGTTTGCAGCATTCAGTTTGTGCTTCTGCTTGTGTCACTCGAAAAACTGCCATTTTTCATGATATTATGATTGATTTAATAATCATTATATTAATTTTATGATTGATGTTTTAATAACTAATATTAGTTTTAATAACCAATTAGGAGGTTATACAATAAATAATATAACCTCCTTATTTTCATAACCAAGCAAAATAAGGAGATGTTAACAAAGCACTCTGGTGGTAAGCATAGGAACTAACATATTAAAACCCAGCCTCACAGTCTGGGAGAGCATATTTTTGACATGAAATACTTACCTAATAAACACATGACTCTTTGATGTCCACAGCATTCTAAGCCAGCACTGGTCTTAAAATGCATAAAGAGCTCAAGATGTTTATTACAGCCAAGACTACTTATAGAACTGTTTATCTATAGAGTAAAGGATATTTCATGGACAAACTGAGTCATCTTCATTTTGTGATGGAATTTTGAAATTTTTTTTTAATTTGCTGTATATTAATTATATATATCGGCAGTGGTGGTTAGAGCTGGACGATATCAGAAATCAAATATTGCAATATATCGCCAAGTTAGTATCAATATTAATGATATTATCAATATTTTTTCAAGAAAAGGAAAATAGACATTTGCTACTTTTTAAAGATAAATGAACACCAATTTTAATGTATACAAGCGTGGACTGTTTTCTATATATTTTCTGGTATATTAGTTCCATAACTTTTTCATAAAAAAAAAAAAAAAGTAATAATACTAATTAAAACAAAAAATTGCATAAAGAGTGAATCGATGTTTTGTGTTTATTGTAATTTATATCATAGCTTTTAAGTATACACTGAGAAAAAATATATAAGCCTTCCTCTAGAATGAATAAGTAGTCATTTCCTAAATCCCTTAACTAGAAATATAGATTTCCGAGCTACGCGCCTGAGGCACGCCAATAAATTGAATAGACGAAATTATCGATTTCTAGTTTACACATTTCTAGATGGTGAAACAATATTCTGGATATTACGAATATTTTGATCTTTTGTATGGCGAGAAATTCTCGCTTGATTTGCTAGAATTGCATAATAAACCAAGAGTATAGTTGCTGAAACCCGCCTCTTGCGTAGTCTCATTTATTTGCAGACATTTTTAAATAACTTTGCCCTCGATAATATAGGCAAATGCTCTAGAATGCTAATAGGGCTTCTAGAACTCGCTTTCCAAGGGGGCTAGACTTTATACAGATGACATGGAACTATTTTTTATTGAGCCACAATTTAGATTCTAGATGTCAGTTACAGAATTTTTTCTTAGTGTACTTGTGTATAATTTGTCCTCCATTCTTCCGATTTTCAGCTTTAATTATTTTAAAATAACATTTTAACAGAGTTAATATGTGATATGGGTTATATTTACACAGTATATCATAAAAATTCATAATCATAGAAAAGATAAAAGCTTAACAGAAATGAAACTGTCTTAGAATGTAGATGATTAATAAAAATTTTGTGCAGAAATCATCCCTATAATATATATATATATATATATATATATATTGGTATCTTCATCTATCTTTTGTCTGCTGTGTGTTACAATGGTAATTAAATAATTCAAATTATAGTATATATATCAATATGAATGATTCACTTATATGCAGAATTTTTTTAAATAAATATTAGTATATTAGTATGCGTTCTGCACCGAATTTTCATCCGTAAGTGTAAAGAAAGCTTATTTACTTGTAGTCAAGACAGTCATTGATAACGATATAGTTATAATTAAATTAATTTCAATGAATAAGAAATACACAGTATATATATAGAAATATTAATTATAAAATTCCTTCAGTATTGCCATCGAATGATCTTTCTCGGTTGTAGAGTAATATTTTAAATTTGAAATCTTCATAACTCGTAAGTATTCTAAAGGTCAGTTACCAGCCATTTTTATTTTAGCATCTACTTCCCATACAATTATAATTTTTTAAAATATATATATTGAATTCATATTTGGTAATAGTTTTATAACAATTCGAAATTTTATTATATATATATTGCCAATATGTAAATAATATGTTAAAAAAAGGAAAAATATGTTGATGTTTTATTTTGTTAGTTAAAATAACTCATTTTGCATTTAAAACTTTTTTATTTTATTTATTTATGTACGACAGGCTTATTTCTTTCAATCTATGATTTTACGTTGTCGCCTTTTTAGTGTTCTATCTTATATATACCAGGATACCTGCTAACACACAATTTTACCATTTAATTTCCGAAACTGTCTTAAAATATTAAGTCAAATCTGGAAAAACCAAACATGAATAAATTAGTAAATATGTAAAAAAAAAAAAAAAAAAAAAAAAGAATGAATATGTAAGTAAATATATTACTTTTATGTCGAAAAAAATATATAAATGTACAAACATTTTTTTTTTTTTAAATAATTAAAATATAATTGAAAAAAAAAAAAAAACAGTGCTAAAGAAATGGAACCGCTTCAGCATAGCCCTTTGTAAATTTTTAATTTGGTACCGAAGTAACCCGGATATTTCTTTCCAAAATTTTCGATAGCCACTTTAATTCATCAATAAATTGACAACAAAAATTTAAAAACCACAAAGGGGCTCCTTTGCTAAAGTTATACCAAAGACATTTTAAGAAATGAATAGTAATCGATGCTAGTGAATGAAACACAGTTATTAAAATAAGTCCAGTACTAAATTAAATTCTGTTTACATTGACTGTAAGTAGAATTTCTATTTTTTTTTTTTTCTTTTTTCTAACCAATTTTTCTTTTGTTTAAATCTCTTATATTTAATAAGAACAGCTAAAATAAATAAATAAATGAATAATAATAATATGCTGCACAAAAAATAAAATGCTCAGTGTTATATCATTGTTCAGTTGGAAAACTGTCACTATAAAATTTCTGAAGATAAAAATCTATTTTACTAGCTTAATAAAGAACAAAGTTTATTAAAATATTTAATAATAATAATGATAGAAGGTAAACTTATATATACAAAAAAATTACATTTTATAATACTGCACACGATTAAAAATTACAGATCGAAATATGTTCGGAAATTATTTTATTATTTTCATCTCCGGGACATCCTAACTATTTCCATTTTTTTTTTTTTTTTTAAATACCACTTCATATTATTTCGAACAATCGATGTGGCTGCGAACATTCATTTTACATTCAATCCTCTAAATATTACTTTCACGTAAACCGCAACATACTACATGAAGAAAATATATCGATGTCAATGAGTGAATATCTGGCAGACGAGATTACTCTTGCGTTCAAAGTTCTAGTGGATATCATATCTGAAGTACTGCAATTCGGCTTTGATCATGTTTGATAAACATGTGTTGAAGCTCGCATATTATTGGCCAGTTAATACTGATATTAATGAGTCAATAGCAGGAAAAGAGCTAAAACAAGAAAGTAGATACATTGTGGCAACTTAGTTTTATTAGAGAGATCGTTTAGGGTTGGGTATGTGTTTCTACTTTAGTCGTGAGTAATATAGGAGGAAAGAAGGAAAGGGGTATTAGAGAGTGTAAGTTATTCCATGCTCTTCTTGTTCGGGGCATGTGGTTCTGGCGGGGTTAGTTGTTTGTTCGTTGATGCGTGCTAGCTCGGAAGCAGAATTTTAAGGTATTGTAAGACTGGCGTTCAAAGTTATTTATCGGCATAGCAATCGATCACGCAGTGCGCACTAAAAAATATCGTTAGAAGGATATATCGGCAGAGCAAGATATTGAATATTGTTATTGTGATATTAAAAAAACATCGATACTTCGGGATATATTGATAAATAATCCAGCCCTAGTGGTGGTTTGTGAGATTCCTTTACAGGGGGGGGGGGGGGCTGCATCGTTGCATGTCTAAGTGCAATTTAAGAAAAAAGCGAAAGTGATTTTCTGAATAATCTAATTGGGGCTTCAGATTTCCTATACGCAGACTGAGCAAGAAGCAACACGATACAGGATACAGTATAGATTTAAAATTTCGTGATATTATTGGACATTTATACTATATATATATATATATATATATATATATATATATATATAAAATCTGAAGTTTTTATTTTGTTAACTTTAGTTGTTGGTGATAATCAATTTTCTCCATCAAAATATTTTTCATCTGCATGCTACTATTTTCTCTAAGAAGGCACAAAGTACACATACATAATTGTAAATCAACTTCCACGCATTAAAATGATGCGCACAATGATGTATATAAAAACAATAATAAATAGTTTCATTGCATACTTATGTATATCTCTACAGTCTTTGCGACAATAATTGCAAATAATTCGAACCTACAGTCCATAATGATAAAGAATTTCTTTTTCTGACCCTGTAAAAGAATTATAAGTCCTGTACTCATCAAACAAAACTATACAATTTGTGCAACGATTATCTATAACCTACCTACCAATTTTTCTCAATCAGAAAAAACATTTAGACGCTATCACACTAAAAAATTTAAGTCCTTTAATCAAAATGACAAGGAATTTTTCTTTTTGTCCTTGTGAATGAACTATAAGTCGCACAACCATCAAATTGTGTACAGTTTGTGAGATGGTGACCTTTAACATACCTACCCACTTTCAGCTCTATCGAATCAAGATTTTAGAGGTTATCGTGTTCACTCACATACATACACATATTCACACCATACATATAACACTGTAAAAATAGCAAAAATGATAAGGAGTTTAGTCAAAATGATAAAACAAAATTTATGTGTCCTTGTAAAAGAACTATAAGTCTCACATCCATCAAATCATATACAGTTTGTGGGAGGGTGACCTTTAACATATCTACCAACTTTCAACTCAATCAAAACAAGCTTTTAGATGTTATCGTGTTCACTCACCTACCCGCACATACTCACACCATACATATGCCACTGTAAAATTAGCTAAAATGAACTCAGGAGACCTCAAAACATAGAGATACACAAAAATTTCACAGCCGATTTTTTTCATTATTGCAAAACTTTTCTTACATAATATATGTTCAGAAAGTAAAAAGAAAAGAAATGTATTTCACATAGATTTACTGTGAAGTATTTGAAACAAAGATTAACTAATAAATCATCTAAAAACAAAGAAGACAGTACAAATAAATGTACACAAAGAAAAAATTTGCCGTGTTCAAAATTGTTTTAGAAAAATGGCTATTTCAAAGACAATATTTTCAGAGTTCTCTTCTGCAAGTAAAGCATATGAGTGATCACGAAAAAAGTAAAAAGAAGACCTATTATAAAATGAAAGAATTTGAAAATTTTATTTGAATATTTGGAATTGTAAACCAAAGTCCGTAAGAAAAGAAAGAAGAAAAAAATATATACACACAACACAAATAAATTATTTATATATATCTTTACTTAATACATAATTCATGTGAGAATTATGGAATGATTGTTTTATTTTTCTTCACCATTTTATCCCTGGGAAATTTTTTTCAGCATGTGAATTTTACAGTTTATTAAATGAATATATTTGAAATATTAGATAAATATAAATCTTAGGATCTCTATTTTATTTCTTTTAGATAGGAAAAATAGTGTCATCGTTATTTGTTGTAGACTATTTTGAATTTTTCGTAAGAAAGAGTCTATTACAGAATTTAAGAGTTTAGAAATACGTAACAAGGAAAAGTCTAAATAAAAGATTGTACTGCAGTATTAGATTAAATTATGTTTAAAATAGGTATTTTAAAATTACCTTTTCTTAATAAATAAATAAAATATTGATAATTTTAAAAAATTAAAATCTTTGGAAAGGTTAATATTTATAATAAATAATTTTGCCTAACAACTATTGTCATAATCTAAAATATTTATTGTCACATTTTAGTATAAAGAAAAAAGAAACATTAGATGCCACATTTATGCCGAATTATAAATAAATAATTTATTTTTAAAATTCCTGTTTTATATTTTAGAGTAATATAATGCCCATATCTTAAAAGTGCATTATAATGATATGTTGCGTTAGTTAAATTAAAACTATCCTTCAGGGGCTACCCCTGAATTCAGGGTTTTTGAAATTTTTGCTATTTCTGATTTTCATGTAAATTATTTTGTTTTTACAGAAATTTCTTATTTTGAATGTTTAATTTTCCTTATAATGTATTAAGAACTCTCCAAATATCATTTAATACAGGTAGCCATATGATATTTCATTATTAAATCTTCCCTATCTGCATACAAATATCAGTTTTCAGGGTTTTTGCATGCTAGGTAGTTTCACCCTTGATACTAATTAAAAGAATTAGCAATGATGTGAAATCATGCACATCACATAGATTACAAAATACTTGCCAAAGTTACGAACATTTTAGTTTTTTTTTTTTTTTTAAGTCCAAACTTTATGCACATGATACAGTATACTAAAATTTTATTTAGATATGAAACCTCTTATTATAATAGAAAATGAATTTCCAAAATTTTTCGCATATAGTCAGTAACATAACCAATATGTTCTGTATTGCCGTGCATTAAAAAATAAATAAATCTACAAATGTTAAAACACATATTTAAAAAAACTTCAATAGCATATATCAATTTAATTTGGTTTGAAATATTATCATAAAACTAAAACCATGCATAACCAAGCCAGTATTGCTTTCTGCATGTTTTGTCTGTTCTCCTGAAAGAAGTGTAAATGAAAAATACAGCATTTTCTAAATGGCTAATTTCATTATGCTTTAGAATAATTTATATTAATTTTCTAGATTCTGAAGCAGAATAACAATGCTAAAATGAAATATAAATGCTTTTTCAATTTTGTTGTAAGAAAATGTCAGAGATTAAAAATTTACTAATCTTGTGTTTTTAAGAAACTTTCGACTGCTAATATATCTCATCAAAATAATAATAATAATAATAAAAACATTAGTCGCTACAATAAAACATAAGAGTGAAAAGAAAAAAGAAAAAAAGATAATAATAGTAACTTCATCACGAAAGTGATTAAACACTTGATGAATTTTAAATACTATATTTAATGGAAAGCTAAATTTGTATAAAACTAAGATTCCATCTATTCAATGTTCCTGCCATTGGGAAAACAAGAAACTGGAAAACCATGTGAAATTTCCATGTAATATAAAACAAAAATATGTGTGAATAAAACTTAAATAAAAATGACTTCTATTTTCTCATATAATTGTGAATAACCTTCATGTTAAATATTCTACCTCTCATCTATAAATAATCTTCAAACACAGCAACTACCACATTAAATACTGTGAAGAAAAACCATACATTTCAAAGGGAAATTGTTCTTTTCCAGCATTAATGAAATATCTAATCAGATGAGAGCTGCATCAGATGCAAATCCAATGTGCATAGTTTCATATGGTTGAAATTAAAAGGGAAAACGAATAGGGGCGGTTTTTAACCGACTTCAAAAAAAGAAGGAAGGTTCTCAATTCAAACCGTATGTTTTTTTTATGTTTGTTAGTTCATAACTTCTGAACGGATGCTCCGTTTTTGATACTTTTTGTTTTGTTGAAAAGGTCTTGGTCTACAATAGGTCCCATTGTAATATTTTTACGATCTAAAGAAAATACAGGATGCCCAAAAAAATCAGTCCCAACTCTTTTAACTGTTAAACGGCTGCAGCTATAGTGATAAAAATGATATGTAAGTATAGAAAAGTGACCATGCTGTACAAGGTTAAACCACTTGCAGCGCCACCTGGTGGAAAATAGCGGAGTTAGTGTTCCTATCTCAAAAACGGTTCTACAGAAAAAGTAAATTACAAAGCTGAAGGGTATCACCGATTTAGTACAAAAAGATAGTTTAGACATTCATACTAACGTTCCTATCTCGGAAACGGTTCAAGACAGGGGGAAAAAGTGAATTATAAAATTGCAGAGCACCATCGATTTAGTACGAAAAGATAGTTTTGACATTGATGCTAAAAATACAAGGCTAAAAACGTGCATTTTTTTGTTCGCAATTTCTTACACTATACATACTTGACCTACATTGCTCACGTTGTAGCGTAGCTGCTGAGACATACGCTATATAGTTCAAAATGCGGTTACTTGATACTTTTTGTTTTGTTGTAGAGATCTTGGTCTGAAGTAGGTCCCATTCTAACTTCTTTACAATCTAAACAAAATAAAGCGCCATCTGGTGAAAAAAAGCAGAATTAGCACTCCTATCTCAAAAACGGTTCAAGATGGGAGAAAAGTTAATTACGAAGTTGTAGACCATCTTCGATTTACTACGAAAGGACATTATTGCTAAAAATAAAACGCTTAAAACGTGCAGTTGTTTGTTCGCAATTACCTACATTGTGCACACTTGAACTACGTTGCACACTTTGCAGCATAGCGGATGACACGTATACTCTGTGGTTCAAAGTGCTGTTACTGTAAGCTGTCACATCGATTAGCGCAAAGTCGTTTTCAACCAACTTCAGAAAGGAGGGTGTTCTTGATTCAAGCTATGTGTTGTTGTTGGTGTTTGTAAGCTTATAACTTCGTAAGAGATGCTGTAATTAACCGACTTGAAAAAGGAGGAGGTTCTCAATTCAAAGCGTATGTTTTTTGTTTTTGTTTTTGTTTGTTAGCTCATAACTTCTGAACAGATGATCGGACTTTGATACTTTTTGATTTATTGTAAAGGTCTTGGTCTGAAATAAATCCCATTGTAAAATCTTTACGATCAAAAGAAAATACAGGGTGCCCAAAAATGTCAGTCCCGACTCTTTTAACTGCTGAACAGCTGCAGCTATAGTTATAAAAGTGGTATGTAGGCATAGTAAAGTGGACATGTGCTGCGCAATTCAACCGCCTAAAGCGCCACCTGGTGGAAAAGAGTGGAGTTAGCGATCCTATCTCGGAAACGTTTCAAGGCAGGGGAAAAAGTGAATTATAAAATTGCAGAGCATCATCGATGTAGTACACAAAGATAGTTTAGAATTTAATGCTAAAAACAGAACGCTTAAAATGTGCATTCGTTTGTTCACAATTTTCAATTTTGTGTACATTTGAATGACATTGCATATGTTGTAGCGTAGCGGGTGACATTTATGCTATGGAAATTCAAAGTATGGTTATTGTAAGCAGTCACATCGATTAACGCATAGACGTTTTAAACCGACTTCATAAAGGAAGAGGTTCTCAATGCAAACCATGTTTCTCATTGTTGTTGTTGAAATTTGTTAGCTTATAACTTCGTAAAAGATGATTCAATTTTAATACTTTTTTTGTTGTCGTGATGATCTTGGCCTGAAATAGGTTTCTTTATGATTTCATTAAGATATAAACAAATTACAGGATACTCACAAAAATCTGTTCTCACTCTAACTGCTGAACACATGCAGCTACAATAGTAAAAGCAGTAGGTAAGTATCGATGTTGAAACTTCTGTCCGTCAGCTGCAATGCATACTTTGCTCTTTATTTGAACTTTACGCTTCGCAATTTCCAGCGCAGGGGGTGACACGTGTTCAAAGTAAAGTACAATATATGTGCCTAACAGAATTTTCGGTTACGAATACAGCGTATCCGTCCTTTACAATTCTAAAGACTTTTTAATGTAACGTATGTTCGTTTAATAGATAGTTTTTTGCTCATATCCGATAAAGGCAAGAAAAGTAAAACAACTTAAAAATGCAGCATTTGAGAAAAATCAACTTAAAAGTAACTTGACTATAATAAAACTGGCACAGCTGTCTCTCGAGTGGATAACTTTCTACATGGTGATGTAACATTTTTTTTTCACATTGGGTGCATTTCATGTATTTTTCAGTGACATAAACCATTTTTTGAGTAGTCACTTTTCTTGGAACTTATGATTTGTGAAACTTCCGTCGAACGTCTTCTGATGTTCTGCTATATAAATAAGTTTTCACTGAAAAGAGAAAAATAAAATCTTTTTGTAAAAAAATAGAACCGACTCCAAAAAGGAACTACTATTCAAACAACTAAAAATGAAAGAAAATTGGCAGAAAATGGAACTGTAAATTGCGCCTAAAAGTATAAAATAATTTCCTTCGCCAAACAACCTATAACACTACAATTAATCATAACTTTTGAAGTCGGCGCAAAATTAAATAAAAATTGATACCTTTGTTCAATACAAAAATCAAATCCTATTCAAAATACACATCTCACATTGTTACCTGCAAAACACAACCGAGAACTAATTTGATTCAAGAAAACAAATAAGATTTCGTAAGCAGCAAAAGTTGGCGAAGATGCTGGTATCTGACGTACTTGGTGAAAGAAAAATCGCAAAATTATCTGGCAAACATATTTAATTTCTTTGGGATATCATGATTATTTTCATAAGGTATATCAAGAGATAAATCAAGAATATGAAACAACACATCGTACAATATATATTATGAAAATATACATCTTGCGAGCATATTTTTGCATTACGTTTTGATCGCCAAATCCAAAAGCCACCAAGGATGATAGTTATCAAAGTTATACCAAATTTGCAAAGGAAACTCTAACTTCGTAGAAACGTAAATGCCGCATTGTAAAGAATGTTCACTGTTCTATGTAGATGCTACTAATGGACTAATTGTATGTAGTGATAAATTAATAAAAGAAACATGAAAACGGATTATTCGAGACAACAGCATTTCTTGCTACCGATATAAAAACAAACCTTTAAACACTAATTAAATTCTATTTAATTTTGCGCCGACTTCAAAAGTTATGATTAATTGTAGTGTTATAGGTTGTTTGGCGAAGGAAATTATTTTATACTTTTAGGCGCAATTTACAGTTCCATTTTCTGCCAATTTTCTTTCATTTTTAGTTGTTTGAATAGTAGTTCCTTTTTGGAGTCGGTTCTATTTTTTTACAAAAAGATTTTATAACTGTCCTTTTCCTAAAGAAATCATTTTTTTGGGAGCTGCATGAATGAGCAGTCCCTTTATGAACTTTGGAGATGCTGTTACGCTTAAAACTAGTTAACTTTTCACAACTTTTTAATAATTTTTCATGATAATGAAGTAATCTACTCTTCTATATGCATAATAATATATAATATAATAATATTTATTTTCAAAATATTTTGTAAGTAATAATTATAAAATAATTGTAAAATAACTAGTAAAATAATTCCTTCAAATATTTCTGGGGGTGCTGCAGCTCTGCAGCTCCTGCCACAAGCCACCACTGTATATCAGTTATATTTCTATTCAGAATAATAATTTTTATTAACATGTTGAGCACCATGTCAGCCATTCTAGATTCTAGACATTTTGTCATATATCTCTAAGTACTGAAGGAATCATCTTGAAACTTTAGGAGTGTGCAGAACATGTTATACTTCAAACATTTCAGGGAAAGTTTTACCCCGAAAGTAAAAGCAGTACCAATAAAAAATTTAAATGTTGAGCACCCTGTCAGCCATCGGTGGCGGATATAAAATAGGATATAAAACTAAAAATATTGCATATTTTAAGAATTTGCATGACACTCAATGTGTTAATATATATATATGTACCAGTACATTTGATTTTTTTCTTAAAAATTTTCTTAATATTAACAATTCTTGTATTTTCCAGGTATTAAGATATTACCAGCCAAAATTTTTAGCTTTGCATTGTCAAGAAGTTGGAGGGAAAAATTATAAAGAATCCATGATGCATGTCGATGAATTTGTAAGGTAATTAATTTTGATTTACATCTAACCCATGAAATTATAAGAAAATATTTCATTCCAAATTAAAACATATCTTTTAAAGAACAAGATCATCTTGACTTCTCTGTCATAAAACGTATGAAGATTTAAAGATTTCTCGAAATAAAAGTTGAACAACCCAAATTTTTATTTAAAATGGCTTTCTGCATTTTGGCTGCTTTTTTTATATTCTTGAGATTTTTTTCAAAATTTAAAGTATTTCACAATTTTCAACAAATTTAATAGATTTTAATAATAGTATGACATTGAAATTAATTTTTAAGAAATAAATAATTCACCTAATTATCACAAATCCTCTACTTAAAACACAGGTTATGCTCACTGTTTCAGAGGTTCACCCAGCTTTTTCTTTTTTCTTTTTTTTTTTTTTTTTCCCAGGGTTGTATTCTTGGGATTTTAACTTATATTTTTGTTCAAAAAAAAAAAAAAAAAGTGAAAAAGAAAATAAATTTGCAAAAAAAAATATATAATTTAGTTAAACTGATAAACTACTTCACTGTGCAAAAATTACAAATTAATAAACAGACATAGATATAAATATGCATACATATGTAGACATGAAGTATGCATGATCAGGGTTGCTACGGTACCTGGAAAACTCAGGGAATTTGAAAATCTATTAAAAAACAGGGAAAACTCAGGGAATTTAAAAATTTATTGCAAAAACAGAGAAAATTCAGGGAATTTTGAAATTTTTTGGAAAAACATTAGAAAAATTTTTTCATAATCAAATGTTTTTTTAAATTTTAGTGCTTTATAATGAATCAATTATGTTTTTTTCCCCAACTATAGTAAGTTAATAAAATTAATATATCCTAGTTATGTTCAATTGACATGTAAACATGTTAGATTTCAATGCTGTGTGATTGTGTATCATCTATTTTACTTCTAAAAGAGACAGGGAAAACTCAGGGAATTTTTTCTCCTGATTTTGTGTAGCAACCCTGATGATGTATGCATACAGACATGTATATAAATATATACATATTTGTTTAATTTGATAAAGTTAGCAAAATTTTCACATTCAATGTTAATCACCAAAATTTACATTTCTTATTTTATTTAAATTTTTTTTCACCATTATATACTACCAAAGATACCAGCTTTCAAAAGTCAAAAAACAGGAGATTCTTTTTCGAAAAATAGAAGATTTTGTATAATAAATTTTCCTGTTGGAGTTTTACTGGCAAACTTCAAAAACATACAAACATATGGCATTTATAACTTTATACGTATGGCAAAGTTAAAAAAATATGTACAAAAACAATACATTTGTATATTTGTATATCCTCTCCCCCCCCCCCCCCCCCACATGAAAACATTTATTCTCCCCCCGTATAATTAACCCTCTAAGCATTTGAACTGGATTTTTGTAACTCAAATAGACACCTTTGAAATGGTTTGAGACTAATTTGCTTAAAACATGAAATCTCTCTCCAAATCATACAAGACGTAAAGTTGTAACTTAAAATCAAGAAGCTAGAGTAGTCAATAATATTATTTTTTTAGACAATAAAATTATATTTTAAGTAGAAATGTCTTTTGAGACTACATGCTGAGAGGGTTAACATCACATTTTGGAACTATTTTTCTTTCTTTTGCAAACAAAATTTCATTTCCTCATGATTGCTCTGATAAAATATAAAATTGCTCTGATGGGTAGTTTTAAAATTATAGCGTTTTAAAATTGCAACTTTAATTACAATCACTCTGTACATTTATTTAAAAAATAAAGTTTTGTTGTTGTATAACTTTTGTAGGTAAAAATGGTTAAGATTATTCAACACCAAAATAATTTGTTATGATAATGGATTTAAAATTAAACATAAAAAATAAAGCACTTATCTTTCCCATTTAAAGAAACAAGATGATTAAAAAAAAAAAAAAAAAAAAATAGACTTCAAAAGTCATTACAAAAGAAAACATTAATAACTATAACAAAAAAAATATGTTATTGTTCTCCTTAAATTGTGAAACTTGTGCAAGAACATAAAATATCAAACTTTTAATATTTTTTAAATTGAAATTCCTGTTAAACATAGTTATTTTTTAATACTTGGGTTTCTTCAATAATATGTTGTTTTATTATTTGAAAAATTCTTTAATTCATAATTATTGTTTGCATGATGATTTCTTGATATGTAAGTTAAGGCCAAATGAATATACTAGGGTCTTAAGTTTGAGCGGTGTGCTCTTTCCACAAGAATCTTTTTTTGTGAGTCATAACCCGTATTCATGCAAGTTTCTGAAAAAAACCATAGAACACTCGGAATGGTTAGCCAACAAGTGTGACCTGACATGAAATCTGTCACCTCCTGTCTACCAGATTTAAGAATCAAATCTCTTGAGTGCAAGTGGGCCCAAGACAATTTTTGATAAAGAAATAGTCTGCAGTAAGCAGTTGAAAAAGTAAAAATAATTGGGAAATTAAATTTATATTGTAAAACTTGCCCATCTCACTCACTTACTTCAATAAAATTTTCTTTCATTTAAAATTATATTTTCATGCTTTAATGTTGTATATTATCACTAATTAGTAATTATAATTGAAAGATCAGGGTTCATTCTAGACCTAAAAAAGGGCAGGGTGCTGAGGGCTGAAAAAGGCATTTTAGTCTTGTAAGAAAGCACAATGTTTTAAAAAAAGGGCACTGATTTTTACTTTCTTCTATATTAAATAGAAGAAAGTACTGGATTTGTAAAAAAAATTCAACTTATAGTTTTCAATGGATTTACACATTTTGGAAAGTTTAGAACATGATTTGACCATTTTTAGAAAATGTCTGTCTGTATGTGTGTGTGACAAAAAAGTTTGTAGCGACTGTATCTCAGGAACTACTGCACAGAATTGCATATAAATTTATATGTAAATGCACCGACCTTGACATAAATTTGTGCCTATCAATGTTTGGTGCCAATCACTCAACAGGTGGCCTGCTATAACAACGATTTCCACAATTTTAGAGACTGCTATGTCTCAAGAACTACAGCACAGAATTGGATATAAATTTACATGTAGATACACGTTGACATACATTCCAGTAGCAGAATTTTTTCTGTCAATCTGCGATACTATTTAGGCATTAGAAAATAATCTGCAACATAATTTCAAAATAGGTTGCGAAAGAAAATTTACTGGATTCAGTAAGTGTATTTTTATCACAAGTTTTATCTTAGTATGTTAATCTGTTAGATATCTCAAAGCATTGCAGTTATGAAATTTTAACTACGCATAGCTAGGTAAAGAGTTGGCATTAACCATTATCCTTCATATCACTAAAGAAAAAATACATTTATCCATGATCTTTATAAATATTCAAAGAAGCAATAACAAAAATTACATGAGTAGTGAGTGACATTAAACAATTCTACCTCTGCTTAAGTTCTACACATTTGTGCTGCATATAGAAAAAGACTGAAAATCACGAGGCTTGTGCAGAGAGTTTCATTACTGATCATGAGCAAATGGTAAAGAAAAGGGAGGGAGGGGAGTCACAAAATATTACACGAGTTAGAGATACTGAACAATTTTACATCCTTATCAGTTCTAAAATCAAATAAGGCATATTTAAAATGAATATTCACATTTATGTTATAGATGAAGAAAGATTGAAAATTACAAAGCATCTGTGGAGCATTTGATCATTGATAGTTAACGGGAGGGGGGAGGGAATAAAACAAATGTATGAGTGAGAGAGGTGACATGCCCTTAGTATAACGTGCCTCTAGCTTAAGGAGTTGGAATTAAGGAAGCAGGAATAGAACCCATGCCCTTAGCGTAATAATTATCTAAATTTTACAACTATTTTAGTAGTTGGACAATCCCAGAATTTCTCTATGTTTATGGAATGCATATGGGCAAAGTCATTGCATTAATAATCCTTTGGAAAGCTGATTTTTAAAGTACATTGAACTTTGGTTATTTTATCTTATTAACTTATATATTTTGTTATGCCTTATATATTTTATCTTAAGGCTTAATATGCTCTGTATAGTATTAAAATGCAAGATAAAAGAAAGTCGTGTGAGTGACACACAAGATTATTTTATATGCATAAAAGCATGTTTTGTATTGATTATGGTATGGATAGTGTTCATATTATGCATTTTTCAAAGGGTGCCACAACCTGTCCTATTTCTTATAACAAAAGTAAACTTATTGTTAAAACTCATATTGCAGAGCAGTTGCACAATAGATTCTATTTAGCCTAGTTATTATAAGTAATTTTGAATTTAATATAATATAGTAGCTCAATAAAGACGAATTTGGATAACAAATAAACATTTTTATTTTATCAATAAAAACTTAACAAGAGTTGTAAAATAGTAACAATTTAACAAAAACATTTTTAATTTTAAGCTGGGATTGCCAGCAACTGATCGAAGATTAAAACGCATTAAATATCTGGAGGATAATTTAGAGAAGAGATTTTAAACTTTAAAGTAATTTGGTAGATAAATGTATGTACACAGCACAAAAACCTAAGTGCTGACCTGACATACTTAAATAAATGCATGTTATTTAAGTTAAGTGATAAGCATAATGACTGACGAAATTATAACAACGATTATAAATGAAACATAATAGCAACTTAAACTAAATCATAATTCATAAAAGCAACTTAAATCATAACAGATTAAATCGTAAGAGAAAGAATAAACTTTTTCTACCGTATTTATATCTTATCATCTTAGCTTCATCCTTTAGTGATTTACAATTCGCCCGACACCGCCTCTCACGTGATCTGTTGCTACAGCAGCAACTAACAGATCCTGTGGCAGCATCTATCGACTCAAGGAGGAAATTCCGCCATTACTCTGCTACAATATGACGGGTAACGATGCCAGTAAAACATAAACAAAGATATAATTGAATTTTTATAGAAAAGAAATTAACTTAATGCTCAAAGGAAGTAACTGTAAGAAAAAATAATTTTTCATTAAAAAAAAATATTCCTTTATGAATAAATGTTCAAATTAAACTTATATAAAAAAATATTCATTATATTTATATTTTAACTTATAATTATATCTTAATGTAGCACTAAAGGCTACCTTTATCCTCCATAAACTCATGTAAATTTTAAATTACGATTTAAAACTAAAGTAGTACTAAACACTACTTATTTTATACATAATTTAAATGAGAAATAATATAGAAAAGTTATAATTTTATAACACTATTTTATTTTAGCGCCGATGCACCCTGCCCTTTCTTGAAGTGACAAATGCGTCCTGCCTCTCTTTTTTTCAAATGAAAATGCACCCTGTACTTTATCGTCTTCTAATATCATTATTTTTTAAAGATACTTTACCGTTTTCGCTGAGGAACATACATGTATGATAAAGCTTTATCTGATTTGAAATCAGACTTCACACACTTTTGCACAAACGCTCTCTGAATGTTTCATAAAAAATCATTTCTGGGTGCGATCCAGTGGCGTCGCCAGAAAAAATTTCAGGGGGGGGCACAACCTGAAAAAATATTTTTTTTCTGATAGCATAGTTTTAAAGTTAAAGAAAAAAATGCTTATTAAAATTTTCCAGGGGGGGGGGGGCAAGTGCCCTCCCTTGCCCCATTCTGCCGACGCCCATGGTGCGATCTATATATTGTCAGTCTGTTTCTTCAAGCGAGGGGCGAAAAATAGATTGTTAGCTGCAATTTCACTAATGGTTTGTCTGCAGTGTTGCCAGTAGCCTGTTTATTGAGGATCTTTTCTGTGTATCCAAGAATAGAAATACTTGTTACGGAAATAATGTATAATAGAATAAAGAACCATAGAAACTAAGGGAAATACTGAAATCATTATCCGATCCTCGTATGCAGAATTTCAAATATTCTGCTATTTCCTACTTTTTACTGATGCGTAATAGTTTCTGTGTAAAAACAACATTGTATTATCTCAAATTTGCATTTAAACTTACTTAAAAAGAAATCAGCAAACATAAAACAGACTTTTGACAAAAATCATACAATTTTTAAAAAGCTCAAAATATTCGGACGAAAAAATTGCATTGTATTTTGGAAATCAGATACAAAAATTAGGCATATTTCAGCAAACATATGCCAAAAAAGCAAAAATCTTGCTGACTTTTGGCTAAATATATGTATTTACTGTTTGTGGTATCAATTTCCAGAAACCTTGCAAATTTTGTCCATTATAGCAGCGAAAAATAATTGCTTATCTTTATTCAGTAAAGTGGAGAAACAATTGCTTATTTGAGCAATTAGCCCTCATAAAAGTAAATTTTGTTCATGAGCCGTAAAACAATGGGTTTCACAATCTACCACAAGAGTATTATATTGTTTTGTAGTGAATTAATAGCTAAGTGTAAATTTTATCTGTAAAACGATCCTGTATTTTGATAGATTTTCATATCGTGTATTTAGGCAATCACACATAAAAAGAGTAATTCTATTATGTTTTGGGAAATAATCACATATTTCAGTATTCGTTTTTGAAAAACATACAAAATTTAACAGCGGTAAAATAATAGTCTATATTAGCAATTACATAAATTAAAAAAATTATCGGCAAAATAATTCCGTAATTTGGTTAATTGCTTGCAAATTTATTGCATACATTGGGAATGGGCGTCTTTGAAAGAAAGTTCAAATTTCATCAGTTAGAACAAAAATAAAGCCTATTTCAGCAAGTAATTGGGATTGAGCAAACTTTATTAATTAGTATTGAAGTGATTGCATGCTTCAACATAAAACATCGCGAAATTCAGAAATCACATATGAAAAAAAAAAAAAAAAAATGTGCAAATTGTATTGATCAATGCCAACATAATATCAATGTTTCAGCAATTAGTTGAGTTTAAACTTAAATATTTGACAGTTAGCAGTGAAATGATCCCGTATTTCCAAATTTGACCGCAAAATTATTGCATATTTCAGGATTCAGCTTGTTGGGAATTACAGCTGTAGAATCTTCTATAAAAGTTCTTGCCATTTATTATCTTGGTTTAAATAACTTATATTAAACTTTATAACATTTGTTTAAATCATTAATTCGTTAGTTAAAAGTTATATCAAAACATAATGCTCTATTGTATAAGTTAAATTATAAATAATTCCTGAAAAGATTTTTATTAAAATATAACTTACTTAACTTTTAATTTCATTAAATTCATTTTTCATCTGAATGTCATTCAATCAAAATCTCTTATTTAATAGTCCTCAGTAATTTAGCTTCTGTAACATAAATGTAAACAAACTTTTCACATTCACTTCACTAAGTAAAATTCATAACTAATTGTTTTTGTTCATTTCTGTTCGTATGGTAATGACGTAATTCTGTTTTTGACCAGCCATGTTTTTGTCATGGCTTCAATTAATTTAACTATTAACTTAACTAAATGCTTATGCATATTAATTAGTCAGACACATATAGAAAGATTGTTTTACTCATTGTGGGTGCTTCACTTTTCTTTTCCTTTAGGAGCTGGTCTCTTAATTTTAAATAGTAATGGCAAATATACTCTAAATTTAATCTTCTTTAAATATGAAAGTAAATATATTTTATTATGTGTTTAAGCCTTCAACAGTTGTTTTTTTCTTCTCTGAAAAATCGTTTTGATACATATAATCTCCGATTGATGTTACAAGAAAAGTTTTTGTTTAAGTGCTGATATTTTTCATTACGTCATCTAGTTTGAATCATCTGAAAATAAACTTTGTTATCAGTAAATTGAATCGCCTTTATTTCAAGAACATTTTTTCTTATGCTTCAAATTAAATCAGCTATGCTTTCATCTGCTGAATAGGCAGGCCCGGACTGGCCAGGTCAGCTGGTTGGCGATTGCCGAGGGCTCCCAGCTGAAGGGGGCCCCAGGAGACCCCTCAAAACATACTACTTAGAAATAGTTACATCAGAGTAATTTGACTATTTTCCAATAATTTTACTGATTTACAAATAATTTTGACTCAAGAAGTGTTGTGCACTGTGCAGTGTTCATAGTCTCAGGCAAGTTCGCGATCAAAGAACTTAAATGCAAACAAGTATTGAAGCTTTGCGATGAAAACCTTGTCTTTCTTGATTGTTTTAATCTCGGATGCATGCACAAGTAAAGTCGAGAATGTTTCATTCATGGAGCATGCTGCTTTATCTTCATCTTGTATGTTTGTTCTCCTATCTTAAAGAACCACGAAATTTTAAATGTAGCGTCTAGATTGCAATAGTTATGTCTCTTCGCAGCTTCAACTTTTTTTCTTACCTTTTATAACTAACTTCTTTTGCGCAATGCTCACCCGCTATAAGTCTCGTAGTAAGGTTGTATTTAACCCTTTCAGTCGCAGTGTTCCCGCTGATGGAACACTTAATTTTAATTCTCAAGTGCAAAAACTCATCCTGGATTTTTTTTAGCAAAAATTTACATTTATAACATAGCAGAAAAGGCCCTTTTTTTTAACGTGAAAATTTAAAATTTTTTCTATTTTAATTATGTTCGTAAATTCCAGTGGCAGTGTAATTTAAATGATCCGAATTACCTTGCGCCGCAAAGGGTTAAAATACTATGGAATAAATTGAAATGTTGGGATCTATGCAACTTTTACGAGTTTTTGTTGTCGATAATTTTTACTTATAAAGTGATTTATTAATTAAATTAAATATTACTTGAATTTAAGAATGTTTACTTACAGATGTTTCAAACCGAAAATTTCTCAAAAAGGAAAAATGCTAATATTTTTATTTTTTAAATATTTATGATCAGCTATGTGGCTAAAAGCCATTTTTAAAATTAGTTTAGTGATTTTTAAAATAAATTAAGTAGTGAATGTTAAAGGGTTAAAGCAGTGCCAGAGCTGTGCTAACATGAAACACATCTATCAATGTGGTGCTTCGAAAAGAAAAGACGAGAAAATCTTTAGATGTTGAAAAAATTTCCAAATATCTAAATACTTCGTTAATTAGTTTACTTCTAAGCCGCAAAGTGGGCTTTTGAAGGACGAAAATGGTACATTAAATACAGGTAACTCGAATTAGTTTATTAGCTTAAAAGTTCAAGCAAAACAATTCTATCATTTAATTTTATAAAATTAATTTTTAAAATTAGACATTCTTGATTTCAGATGAAAATTAGAGATTTTATATAAAAATAATACTTAAGTACCTTCCACATACTCAATAATTTGAGAAACTATCAGAAAAATCAGTTGCAAAACAATTCTATTATTTATTTTTTAAAATTAGAGGTTCTTAATTTTGGGTGAAAATTAGACATTTTATTTAAAAGCTAGCTGTACCTGACCACGCATTGCTGTGGCTTTAGTAGGCTTTACCTGTTTCGCTATTCGCTGGTCATCATAGTTAAATGATCTTAAAATTTAAAATTACGTATCAGTTATCAATATTAAGATCACATACACCAGGAAAAAAAAAACACTGTGAAATCAATTAAAGTCTCGACTTGTATTCCCACTGCCCTTAGCAACAGATTTCACGCCCGCACAATGCCGATTTAATAGCCTTTTTTTCCCTATAATTTTTTTTTAAATCTATTATTCTATATAAAAGTATGCAGTTTGTTTCATTCCTTAGCATCGGAGACCCCCGTTGGTGACTTTTGTTGTCATTTTGGCGATGAATTAAAGAGGCTGTCACAATTGCATAAGTAAAGATCTTGGCGAGAGTTGCTTAGTTCACTATACTTGTACCAGGGTCTTTCAGAACCATTTTTCTTTTTGTTATAAAATATAATTTACAATTTGTATCAACTAAATCACAATTAAAGAACTAAATCACAATTAAAGAAGATATATATATATATATTTTCTTCCAATATGCTTAGTAATTTATTACTGTTGTGTCCTTTTTTACAGTTATTTAGGTATTACTGTAGGATTTATATTATTATGGTTTCTTCAAAAATGTGATTTGATTGCCTAAAAATAAAAATATTTCACAACCTCATTTTTAAATAATTAACCGCTCGTAATTAATTAGTATACTTATTTTTTCCAGCATGGAACTAGTAATGGAAAAGGAACTAGGTATGGAACTAGGTATGGTATGTAAAAATTATGCAAGTATTTATTGGGAAAATAAGTAAACGATATTAGAAAAAAGTTTACATTTTTGCTCAACTATTTTCCTGGTAGCAAGAAAGCTAAATGTAGTTTTTAGGCATGTAAGCCTAATTAAAAAAAAATATATATGTTTTAATATTCTATTTGTATATAAAAGAGTACTTCCATTCACTTACTCACTGACTTATCAATGCACAGCAAAATCTACTGGAGTCACTGACTCGAAACTGAGTCAGATTATAGGACATATAGTGTAAGCACCCCCTAAGAAGCGATTTTACAAAATTCGCCCCCCAAAGGTGGCAAAGAGGACAGAATGTGATTTCATAAAATTCTCTATATCTCAATGAAAAAAACAGATATCAGTAAAATTTTTGCTTTAAAATGTAGCTAAGAAAAACACATAAACACATTTTGCTTTAAAATATAGCTAAGAAAACATATTTCTAGAATTTTAGAAATTTGACCCTCAAGGAGGATCTCAAACAAAAAGACAGATATACGTAAGATTTTTGCTTTAAAATATAGCAAACGCAGATATCCAGAAGCCAATTTCTGAAATTTTAGAAATTCATTCCCCAAACAAGGGAGGAGGGAGCAAAACGTAGTTTCACATTTCAAAACCTGATTACACATAATACTACATAGTTATTAAAAAAAAAAAAAAAAAAAAGAAAAATCTATCCCTGAGACTTTTATTTTAAAATAAGGCGAACAAAATATCTAAAACTCAATAACTCAGTTTCTGGAATTTTATAAATTCAGTGCTCAAGAAGGGGGGGGGGGGGGGGTAAACGTAATTTCCACCCACTGACTCAACACTTTCGTGGCGATTTTGTTCAAGACTGGATTACAAATTTTGCAGTGAAAGTTGGTTCTAGAGAGCTAACACCCACTAAGACAGATTTTTGCAAAATTCTCCCTTTCCCACCCTGAGGGGGAGGGAGGCGGGACAAAATCCCGTTTTTGAGCATAACTCGGGTCTAAATTACTTCACGATTAAGAAACAGCACTAGAAGAGACTAGACCTGCATACAAAAAAGAAAAAATATATCTCGATTTTCGAATTCTTTATTTTAAGGGTGGGAGGAGGGGGGGGGGAAGAATTTCGCAAAATTTGGATTTTCCATTAAAACTCTATGGGAAAAATGGCATGTAGAAGTAGAAAACAACTGTGTCTTCTGTATATATTTGCAGAAACCTATTTTGGGTGTTTTGCGATTTTTGATTTGGGAAGGGAAGGGGGGGGGGGATTTACAAGGGAGGCAAATTTGAGAGCAATCTTTTTGTATTAAATTTTGCCAGGGGAATCTATGGGAGCTACGTTTACGAGTTTTGATGCGTGCTTAATATTTTCATCATACATTAACTGTGACGGGATTTCGCTAAATATCTCCATAAGAGTGGTGAGGGGCCAAAAAAAAAAATAAATAAATAAATAAATAAATAAAAAAATAATAAAAATTAATAAAAATTGCAAGCGTAATTCTGTTCCAAATTATCTCAGGACGACAATATATTGGTACGTGGGTTTGCTATATGAGCACAAAAAATACATTTCAAGTTATAATCCTCATCTAAATTATCTCAGAAAGGCAATGTCTGAGTGTATGGATTGCTTATATGTGCCTAAATACTCTCTAAAAATACATTTTGCGAAATATCCCCTTTCCCTTTTAGCGAGTGTTGGGGGGCACAAAACACATATCCAAGCATAATTCTATTCCGAATTATCTCAGGAAGGCGATTTTTGGTATGTGTGTGCGATGTGTGCACCTAACACATCCTATAAAGGAATTATCATAGGAAATCTATATTTTGGTGTGTGGGTTGGTGATGTGAGTGTAATGCACACGAAAAAAGGATTTTGTGAAATATCCCCCTTCCCTGTTTGCTGGGGGGGGGGGGGGGGGGGAATATATACTTTTTTTTTTTTTTTTTTTTTATGGGGCACTGTATGTACACAGCATGCATTATAGAAGGATTTTACGAAAGATCCTCTTTCACCCATGGGAATCTGGTGGGTAAAAAACATGTTTCAAACTGTAACTCTGCTCTAAATTAAAAGTGATTTTTCAGTGTGTGTGCTGGGTATGTGTACCCAATACACACTATAATGAAATTTGCGAAATTTATAATTTTTTATGTTTTATTTTGAAGTTGCAAAATACGGATTTTCAATACGTAAATTTTTTCATTTTGCAATTTCAAAATAAAATATTAAAAATTAAAAAAATACATTTTTGAAAAAGGTCTGTCAATTTAACAGTTGGGAATTTTCTGAATGTGAAAACAGAATTTAAAAATATGTATTAGTTAATAAGTTATTTGTAAAGAAAATTTCCCCATAGAATAACATTGGATCGGGTTTCCGGCAACGGTAAATGAAGATGGCCGTTAAATGAATCAAATTATGATGGATGGTCCCAAGATATTAAATTTCTCCTTATAGAGAGGGGACTGTGGTCAATTGTGAATGAGACTGAGAAATTGCCTGTTTTGAAAGGAGAAGAATAACAGTTGATTTTGAGAAACAAGTTTTTGACTTTAAAAATAGATGTAATACAGCAATTTCAAGTCAAAACCTTAATATGCAACCACAGTATAGAAAATTTGTTAAATTTTGAAGATCCAGTTACTCTCTGGAAGGAACTGCTGTAAAACTTTAGACCAAATAATGGAAATATTTAATAAATTTTGTGAAGCTAGAATTCAGCCAGATGAGATAATTTCCTTATTTTCTTCAAGAGTTAATAGACTATTCAGTTAAATTAAAGAACTTGATTCTTTTTTTTTCAGAGAAGTATGCAGTTTACCAATTTCTTAAATTTTTACCTTCAAATTTTGACACTTCAGTTCAATCAGTTTTACGATGGAAAGATGCTGACTTTAAATTTAAAGAAGTGGTTCAGGAAATCATAGCCGAGGAAGTTCTACAGAGAGTAAGAAATCAAGATACATATAGTGTACATGCTCAATCTACTATAAGAAAGAAAAATGGTGTATGCTATTGTTGTGGAAGTGATCGTCATTATAGAAATCAATGTCCGTTTAAAAGTTATCAATCAAAAAGTTTTTCTTCTTCAAAACCAGATGTACAGTCACCCCCCCCCCCCCAAAAAAAAGCCCCCCCCTACCTAATTTCGCCATAAATTATTATAGAAACATGCGGCTGGTACCTATCGATCTGTAATAACGTCTAGTTTTTAATGGTGTAATTAGATTTTGCTTAAGGGGTTATCTATATATTAAAATAGGCATAAACTTCATTTTTTTCATTGACGACCCTTATTTTTGACCTCATATTCAGATTTCTGAGATCAAGGCAGTTTGGAAAACTTACCTATTTATATACTTTAAATCAATTCTAAACAGAATTACACGTGAAAATGTGTTAGGGGACCGTCTATACATTTAGAAAAAATAAATTGTGATCTACCACCCAATATACATTATTTATTAAATATCACACCAGAAAAAAATTTCAGAAATGTTAGTTATAAAATAAGAAACTATTCTAATTCGCCGAACTTTCTGTGTTAGTTTATGAATTAAAAGATTTTTATTGGTTTCTATTTATTAAACATTGAATAGTTAAATATATCACTTCACACGAAGAAAATTAAATAGCTTGAATCATATGAACCCTACAATGTTGAATTACAAAAGTCTAGATACCAAGCTAAAAGAATAATAGTAATGATGATAATAATATCAATAGCAGTTAAAAAAGGAAAATAAAAAGTGTTTAATATTTAAGAAAAATAATTATCTACTTCTTCTTGGGTATATTTTTATTTTATACAGTAAGCCCCGCATGAAAATGTTACTATAAAGTTTTACATTTAATTTTAGGCGTACAAACCAACAATAGATAATATACAAAAATGTAAATAACAAGACTTAAACTAAAATCTGAGAAAGAATATTTAACATTTTCGCGACTGCTGATGTAGTTTCACGTCATTTGGAAATCTGTAACTCCTCCAGTGGGCGTTTCTTTCACAATTCATGTTTTACGATATTTCTTAAGAATATTCCTTATATTTATATAAACAAAATAATATGAATACAAATACTTTCACTAGAAAGAGTATAATTATTATGTATATTCATATGAAAATAAATATGGAAAAAGAAAAAACTCTAAGAAAATGACATTAAAAATGTTAGCAGAGTAACTGGAAGCTTTTAAACAAGCTGAAAGTATTTGGCTAAAAAAATATACCCAATTCAAGTGTGTTAAATGATTCAATAAAAAGTCATAAGTACAATAAAATCCAACTTTATTTTTCAAACTAAAAAAAGCAACAACAGAATATTATTCTAACAAAAAACATTTCAACATTTTCAATTCATCAAATATATTCCATATTACTAGAAAAGACCCTTTAAAAAAACTATTCAATAATTTCCAACTTAATCCATTTCAAAAATTCTAAACAAAATAAATCTGTTACCTCTATTAAATAAATATAACACCTGAGCCATGACCTGGGGGATGAAACCAATTACTTTAAACTAAACAATCATTTCCTCTACACACCCTGCTTAGACAAACAGCAGGTGCTGCTGAAAGGAAGAACACAAAAACTAAAAATGAGCAATGTTCTCCTCAAACCTCAGACTATTTATAGGAAACATATGCTGTTAGATTCATTAGATAACTGACAGATGTTGACCTACAACTGGATGGTTCATAATAACCAGAAGTGAGATGAAAAACGTCATCAAAACAGGTGTTGTTGGGAAAAGAAAAACATCATTAGTGGAAAGTCTAATGGTAGTAATGTTTGAAAAAGTAAACAAAAGAAAAATAAACTGAACTCTTAGGAAACTATCAGTAAGTAAAGATACTAAAGATTAGAAAACTCATTTTAAACATGTTGTTTTATTTATCAATAAATTATTTCAGATAAACTTTTAAACTTGAAAGTTACTATATAATTTAGATATTATAAGATGAAAATAAAACTAAAAAAGTTTTATCAAATGAATAGTGTTTAAAATAAAAAGATTTTTTTTAATAAACAAAACATAATTTATCCATATATATAATTTATCCATAATTTATCCATATCATAAACAATTCATCCATTATTTAAGATTAAGAAATAGCCAGAATAAAAATAAAATGTGGTGAGATAATTAATAAAAAAAATGACATTTTGTCATCAATTTCCCCCCCTCTCAACACATGACACAAAAAAACCAAGGGTCTTTCCTTTACAATATATCAAATAGTATTACAATAATTTAACACAAACAAAAGAAATATGTATTAAACGTTAACTGTTTAAACAATACTGAGTCCTCCAATACAACAAAAAATCTCCATGCAAAGTCACCACAAGTCCATTTAATAATACAGTTCATACCTCAGATCACGTGACTCTACAATAACTTAAGTACCTTAACCTCAATCCACATGACCCTACAAGTTACCTTACCTCAGATCACATGACTCTCTCATAATACCTTAACCTCACTTTGACTCACCTTTAATACCTTAACCTCAAGCCATGCAACCCTACAGATTACTTTTACCTTGGATCACATGACTCTACAAACACCTTAATACCTTAACCTCGAGCCATATGACCCTAAAAAAAAAAATGATTTCAGCTTTACCAATATGTGTGCACTTCAAAAATACATTTTTCCTTTTAAACAATCTTATAAGTAAAAATATATATAAAATATATATATATATATTTATTACCATGATATACGAAAAATGAAACGATTGCTGAACAATGTAAAAAAAAAAAAAAAAAAAAATTCCAGACATCCATCCACTTTCTGCATGGGCCCATGCAAATTCCATTCACGCTATGCATCTACAAGAAAAGAAAAGAGGTTAATATATGCACAATGTTAATGTAAGCTATATACAATGAAATGAGTAATGAATATATATATGTTATAAAGCAATATTAACTATATACAATGCTAGACAAGATTTAATATATAATTACTATGAAAAAAAATTTACTATATACAGGTTGCAACCCTTTATCAGCAATTCAGACAATAATGCACAAAAAAGGCACACCATATAAATAAATGGGAGCAGGAGTGTCAGCATCACACAGTAAAAAAAAACTCAATTCTATTTACGAGTAGATATATAATCAAGAAAACTCTTAAGTTCAACTTTGATAACGGACTTGGTAAAAATATCAGATAAATTTAATTTACTTCTTATAAACCTTAATAAAAATTTCTCTTGATAAATTAAATCTCTAATAAAAAATAGCTTTACATCTATATGTTTAGTTCGGTGATTCTCTATTGGTGATTTTACAAAATCTATTGCTGCCTGGTTGTCCACAAACATAATTGCTTTTGGTAGATTGTTAATAATAAAACCATTGTTCATAGATTCTGTAAGAACTCTATCGACCCAAATTAACTCTTTGGCAGCCTCAGTCATCGCAACAAATTCAGCCTCCATAGTTGACAAACTGATGCATTTTTATTTGAATGTGCGCCAACTAATGGGGGACTCGTCTAGCAATACCAATTGACCACCAATAGATGCACGCTCGTCTTATGCAAAATCAGAATCCAAGTACACTTTTAAACACTGATTATTACAACATAAATGTAATTTAAAAGACTTTGAAAAATAGACATAACCAAGCAAACGAAGTAACCCATGCCAATGAGATAAACCAGGATTAGACTGATATTCAGAAAAAATATTCACGGCATACGAAATATCAGGACGTGTTCTACTTGTTAAAAAGGATAAACATCCAAGAACATTTTGATATGGTAATTTAGCCATTTCACTTCTCTCTCTATCAGTGCTGGGACAATCAGCTCTAGAAAAAACAACTCCCTTACTAATAGGAAGTGAGGAAATAGGTACATTGAAATCTTTAAATTTATAATACACTTCTTCAATATATGAAGTTTGGTGTATACAAAGATCATTATCCTCAATAGAAAATTCTACACCCAAAAGTCTTTTAGTTTGTCCTAAAACTTTAAGTTCAAATCTGGTTTTTAAAAGTTCTATGGCACCATAAATTACTTTCTGATTCTTACCGAAAACCACCATATCATCGACATATAAAAGCAACAAAACTTTTGAATCAAGAAAATAAACACAATTACAACTTTCAAATTTTTGAAAACCCAAATTCATCAAAGTCTTATTCAATTCAAAATACCACTCTCTACTGTTTTGATGTAAACCATATATAGCTCTATCCAATTTACAATACAAATTTTCAAATCCCGATTTAACAAAACCTGGTGGTTGAGCCATATAAATGGCTTCTTTTAATGGGGCATACAAGTAAGCACTTGTGACATTGCACTGAGTGTGTGACCAACCTCTTTGCGAAACTAACAGTGAAAAAAATAGACGGATTATACTAAAATTTATGACAGGGCTAAAGGTCTCATAAAAGCTGTCACCTTGAATTTGTTTATAACCCTGGGCAACTAGACGTGCCTTATACTTAGCCACTCTGCCTTGGTCATCCTTTTTTAATGTATAAACCCATCTGCATCCTACTGGAGTCACATCCTTAGGAAGAGGTTCTAAATGCCAAACACCCCTCTTATTCATAACCCCAATT
Source organism: Salticus scenicus (assembly GCA_963930645.1). Classification (NCBI taxonomy): domain Eukaryota; kingdom Metazoa; phylum Arthropoda; class Arachnida; order Araneae; family Salticidae; genus Salticus; species Salticus scenicus. The sequence continues at coordinate 14,387,610 of OZ005651.1, read as the reverse complement.
TCATTTTCCATAGCTTTCCACCATTCATCCTTGTCTGGGGATTTAAGCATCTGTTTATATGTATTTGGTATGATAGGGCCATCTAGTCATGCTTGAGTTAAATTCACAGAGTTTATTTCATCACCATCATCCTCACTATTTTCAGAAACCGAATCAGAACCGTCAGAGTTATTATTGGAATTTATATTAGATAATGGTATTTCCCCTGAAAAGTTATTTTTTGCAGAAAAGTCATAAATGGTTGGGTCAAATTTTAAACTATTTTTACTACAATATGCTTCAATATCTTTTAATGATTTTATCTTTCGTTTATTACCTTTTTCTTTATAATAAATGTCTACTCGAGAACCATCTCTTCTCTTAACAGGACATCTCACCCAATTGACTTCTTTTAAAGTCGTATCCTCACTAAGCAGACCTTCGCGGGACGTTCTGGATGGGCCAGGCTGCAACTCATCAACAGAATCCCCACCGCTATATATCGGCAAAACAGGACACGAAAAAGGATCACCAACGGGTGCCATCACACTTCCGCTGTTATTCGAAGAAATATAATCCTCGTCAAATGACACATTTAATGACTCAATGATTCGGTTTTCATCCGGGATATAGACTCTATAACCTCTAGTTTTTATAGAATATCCCACAAGTTTGCCTTTAACAGCTTTAGGATCTAATTTACTACTTAATTGTCAAGGAACACCGACATAGGTTATTGTTCCAAAAGGTCTTAAATGTTTCACTGAGGGTTTAAAACCGCAATATTTTTCTAAAGGAGTTAAAGATTGATTACCATGACAGACACGGTTCCAAGAATAAACAAAATGGCGCATGGCTTCTGGTCAAAAAGACTGGTCCAAACCACTTTTCGCCAATGCTGCTCTAGCCCCGTTTAATACTGTCTGGTTAAATCTCTCAACTATTCCGTTCTGCTCTGGGGTATATGCATTTGTAAATTCATGCTTAATACCCTGAGAATAAAAAAAATCAGTTAAATATTTATTAGAAAATTCTCTCCCATTATCAGACCTAAAGTATTTGACCTTCCGACCGGTTGATCGTTCAGCCCTTGTTATGTGGCGAATGATTATATCGGGTACATCAGATTTAACTTTCATTGGATATAAGGAAGTTTTTTCGGAAAATTCATCAATAATGGCTGAGTAATATCGCTCATTATTTCGACCTTCAACAGGAGCTGGTCCCCAAACATCTGCCACTAAAAGTTCTAAAGGCTCTTTGGATCTAACTTCATGACCAGATTTAAAAGAACGTCTTCTGAATTTATTTAGCTTATAAGTTTCACAATTAAAATTTGTATCTTTAACATCAGGAAGATCTCTCACACCATTTCTTTTTAAAGTATTCACAATCAAATATGGACTTACATGAGAGAAACGTTTATGCCAAATTTGCATTTTATTTTGGTTTTCAACTGATGTAGTATTTGTTTCACTAAAAGTAACGTGTTTATTTCCTACAATTTTTGGAAAAGTTTGATATACACCATTAGTAAGAAAAGCTTTAAAATAAGTTTCATCCTGATATTTGACTTTAACCAACCCGTTACCACCAACAAAATAAAAACCATATTTATCTAATCTAGGGGCAGATATCAAGTTTCTTCTTAATTTATCAGAATACATAACATTTTGAAGTTCTATTATTTTATTACCAAATTTTAATCTAACATTTCCTTTCCCTAGGGAACTCAGATCCCTGAACAGCAACTGACATTTTTTCATTAGATACAGGATAAAACTTTGAAAATAAATTCTTATCACGACAAAAATGATATGAGGCTGCAGAATCGAAAGTCCAAGCAGCCCCCCCCCCTCCCCCATCTTCAATAAAATTACTAAAATTAGCTTCAGTTAACAAAAATGCACTTATATCTTTAACATTATATTGAAACTGATCTGAATCAAAGTTCATAAAGTCAGGTAACTCACACTTTGGACTTTGAAATCTTCTTTGATGCTGTCTGTCTCCTCTGCGAAATCTAGGCCTCCAAGATCCAGTCCCAAAATCTGTAGAATCCACTTTTCTGGCAGGCGATGATGAACTGTTGTGGTACCATCTTCTAGATTAGGCTACACCATTACGTCAAGGTGATCTTTTTCTAGATCGATTTCTAATTATATTCTTTATGGAGGACTAATTAAAAAAATTATTTGGTTCATCTCCCCCCAGGCCATAGCGGTGTTTTTCAAGACCATTACCTTCAATAAAATTAACATCTCTCATTTTCTCCCCATTCAAATCCATCTCTCGTAACTTAATCCTAGTATCCTCAGTCACCAACTCATTCACTATATCATCAAAAACAAATTTACTGCTCTCCCATCTCAAAATACATTGCACAATGCTATCAAAACGAGATGGCAAATACCTCAACAATAAAAAACTGACATATATTTCCTGAAACTCTTTATTTAATTCTTTCAATTGTTCAAAAATCTATCTCAATCTAGCAGCAAACAAGTCAACTGGTTCATTTGGATAAATTTTACAATTACATAATTTAGAAAAAAGTTCCATGTGAAATGATTTTAAATCTGGATAAAAATGTTTTGAAATGGCATTCCATGCTTTAACAGGATCTGAAAAACCTTCAATAGTTTTTCTGTAGTCTGACTCAATGTTCAGATAAATAACCGACAAAGCCACATTACTACGTTTTTTAAACTCCAAAATCTCCCTTGCAGCTTCTCCAGTTTTATCTGCAGGGTCAGGTTTTGGTGAAACCTCCCCTCCTGACACAATTTCTCATAAACCACGTTCCATAAGTACATATTTAATGTCTGACTGCCAACTACAGAAATTTCTAGAGTTCAATTTAGGGATATTTGTCAAAGAACTAGCCATTTTTCTTCAAAAAAACAACAAACAAACTCCTTTTATGTTCAACCAATACACCATTAAATCAACTAAACAAAAGTAAGAAAGCAAAACAATTGAACCATTTCCACATTTAAACCATATTCCCCCCCCCCCCCCCAAACACAAGCACTTATAACAACATACTATTGAGGGGAAGCATACTTTAAGTAAAATCACTTTTAATTGGGCATTAAGCATTCAACCAAACAAAATAAGCCCATAACCTTGATAAGTAAATGACATTAAAAATGTTAGCAGAGTAACTGGAAGCTTTTAAACAAGCTGAAAGTATTTGGCTAAAAAAATATACCCAATTCAAGTGTGTTAAATGATTCAATAAAAACTCATAAAGACAATAAAATCCAACTTTATTTTTCAAACTAAAAAAGCAACAACAGAATATTATTCTAACAAAAAACATTTCAACATTTCCAATTCATCAAATATATTCCATATTACTAGAAAAGACCTTTTTAAAAAACTATTCAATAATTTCCAACTTAATCCATTTCAAAAATTCTAAACAAAATAAATCTGTTACCTCTATTAAATAAATATAACACCTGAGACATGACCTGGGGGATGAAACCAATTACTTTAAACTAAACAATCATTTCCTCTACACACCCTGCTTAGACAACAGCAGGTGCTGCTGAAAGGAAGAACACAAAAACTAAAAATGAGCAACGTTCTCCTCAAACCTCAGACTATTTATAGGAAGCATATGCTGTTAGATTGATTAGATAACTGACAGATGTTGACCTACAATTGGATGGTTCATAATGACCAGAAGTGAGATGAAAAATGTCATCAAAACAGGTGTTGTCGGGAAAAGAAAAACATCATTAGTGGAAAGTCCAATGGTAGTAACGTTTGAAAAAGTAAACAAAAGAAAAATAAACTGAACCATGCGCGCCGACTATGTGGGTGCTGTGGGTGCTCAAGCACCCACAGAAATTTTTCCGTGGGTGCGGAGCACCCATGCGCTCACCGCCCAGGGCCGATTTAAAGCATTGGCCGACTGGTCGGGGCCCAGGGGCCCTTGATTTAAGGAGGGGCAAAATTTCACTTGGAGCTAATAAATAATAAAAAATAAATAAATAAATAAGTAAAAATATACAAACATGCTCTTGAACATAGAACTTCATGAAAATGTTACTTCTGAAAACAAAACAAAACGTTTTACAAAGATAAAATTTTACTCAAATATGAGTTAAACAGTCGGAAAAACAATAGGCTTTCTTTTCAAAGAGTGGTAAAAAACATTGAAAAAATGGTAGGTGTAGGGGCCCGAATGCGTATCAGGGCCTGAGCCCACTTTTGATTTGATTGGGCTCTGCAGACGCGCCTACTATGTGGGTGCTGTAGGTGCGGAGCACCCATGCTCTCTGGACCTGATTAAAGCCTTGGCCAACTGGACTGTGGGGGCCCAGGGGCCCTTGATTTAAGGGGAGGGGCAAAATTTCACTTCGAGCTAAAAAAAAAAAAAATAAATAAATAAAAAATATGCAAAAATGCTCTTGAACATAGAACTTCATGAAAATTTTACTTCTGAAAACAAAACGAAACGTTTTACAAAGATAAAATTTTACTCAAATATGCTTTTTTGAGTGAAACAGTAGGATAAACAATCGGCTTACTTTTCAAAGAGTGGTAAAGGTAAAGAACATTGAAAAAGTAGTAGGTGTAGGTAGGGGACCGAATGCGTATCAGGGCCTTGACCCATTTTTGGCTTGATCGGGCTCTGCAGGCGCGCCGACTACTTGGATGCTTTGGGTGCTCAAGTGCCCAAGAAACCTTGCCGTGGGTGCTTGGCACCATAAGAAAGTTTATGTTAAGAGTATGATTCGCAAAAATTTCTTAAAGAGGATGGTTTTATATCATTTTTTATTGATTGCAATTAAAATTTGCGTAATTGTTATTTCAACTGTCAAAACTTGATGTTTATACTTAACTGAGAGGGGGCAAACAGGGGAAGAAAATGACATAAAAACCATTGTTTTCTTTACAACTCCTCGGTCAACAGATATATTTAGTCTTTGCAGTATTAGTTTTTTTTTTTTTTTTTATTACTTATTCATAAACTGCTCGGCATGAAAATTCCCTCTGACACCATTTCAGCATATTCTTATGCAAAATGACCTCCTGATCCTGAATCCGAATATGACGCTCATTTTTCCCTATCACCCACCATTTTTTAAGAATGGCCCTCTATTTTTATCATTTTTCGGTGATTTTATGATTATAAATTTTACTTTTAGGAGGGGGAGGCTTATTTTAACCGTTAAATATCTTCTGAGGGGCTACAGATTTGGAAAATTCTAAAACATGGACATTTGTGACAAGGGAAAAATTTGGGGGGGAGGGGGAGTTATTTGCCTCTGAAATTATGCATTACATATCTCTTTTTTTTAATCTTATTAATGTTATTTTTTAAACTTTATGTTATTATATGTTATGTTATTGTTTTGTTTTTAGATGTTAAATTAATTATTTTTCATTCTTCAAATCAAAAAATTCATGGTCATAAAATTATTGAACAGGGAAAGAAATTAGGGAGGGGGTGGGGTATCTAGAAAACGGCGGGTGACTGGGCAAAATGGGAGTCATATTCGGATTCATGAGGCCATTTTATATAAGAATCAGCAAGAATGGTGTCGGATATCGATTTTTTTGCAGGCAGTATAATTTTACAAACTTTTGCGAAATCGAAAGGAAAAAGACAACACTTTTTTTTTTGTTCCTTTGCTCTCCTAAAACTGAATAATGCTTTTTCCAGAAAGTAATAAATAAATTTGAAATTCGGGGACAAAAAGTGATACAGAAGCATCTCTTCTTTTTTCTCTACTTTTCTCCGGTATAATATAACCTTAGCTGCATTTTGTATCTAATTAGTCAGTAATGATTAAAAAAAAAATAATTGAAATCCATAAAAAAAATTATATAGAATTTTTCATTCGTAAAAAAAAAGGAAAAAAAAAAGCTATATTATGAATCTTGTAAAATAATACAAAAATACTTTGAAGGTCATAATGAACTTAGCTACTGAAAAAATACATAAATGTTAATAAAAATAATATTTCATTAATATAATGATCAAAAATAAGGAAGGAAGTATTAAATAATTATAATTTTCATAAATAATAATAAATAATTACTTATGAAAGCGAAACATGTTACAAAGCAAAATATAGTGAAAAATTTCATATAAATTTAATGAAAAGCAAATTTATTTCATTTTAAAATATACCTTATATAGGCTTTTCAATTTTGGCTGATCAATTTCGATCACAATCGTGATCATCTTCAGAGCCACTTGTTACGCCTTCGTCCTTCGTTTTATAGTTTCGCGGTTTGTTGTCAGAGTTACTTCGCTTCACTTCGGATTCTTGTAAGAGGTGTTGCCATGCAGCTGGGATGATGGAATGTTCTCTATTGTTTACTGTGTTGGGGTTAGTGATAATTTCAAGGGCCTCCCGTTTTAGAGCGTAGTTATGGTTATTGTAGGGAGCTATTTTTTGGATGTTAATAGAGTTAATGTTTATTTGGTTATTATTATGGGTAGTGGAGAAAGCGGTAGAGGTTTTTCCTAGTTTAAGATCTGCACGGTGTTCTTTTTCACGATCGGCTATTTTTCGTTTAGTCATCCCGATGTAGCAGGCTTTTTTACTATTGATATGTTCGAAATTGATTTTATAAATTCCGGAGGTGTGGTTTTGTGGAATGGGGTCTTTTTCGTTCCGGATGTGTTGAAAGATATTTTTGTCAGGTTTTATTGGAATGTTTACGTTATTATTTTTAGCTTCATTTTTTATTTTAATGCTGGCGCCGTTACAAAAAGGGATTGCGGTGGTAAAATTAGGTTTAGGTTTCTGGGCGTTATTGATTTTGTTAAGAGATTTTAGGCGTTTTTTGTATAATTTATTTATAAGATTTTTAGAGTAGTTAGCTTTTGCGGCGATTTTTTTGATATTGTTAAGTTCTTTATTTAGTAATTGTTTGTTAGAGCAGATTAAAATAGCGCGGTTGATATAAGATTGAATGGCGGATAATTTGTAAGTGAGGGGGGTTTTACAATTTTTGTTTATAATTTCAGTGTTAGTAGTGGGTTTTCTGTAAACGGTAGTGTCGATGGTGTTATTAGGGTTTTTTATGATTTTTATATCAAGAAAGTTTAGAGTATTGTTTGTTTCTTTTTCAATTGTGAATTTAATGTTATTATCTAAGGAATTAAGGTTTGTTAGAAGGTTATCTGGATTTTCAGTGTCGTTTATAAATTTAGGAATAGTTTTGAAGTGCAAGCAGTCTTCTAGAAAGGTTTTATGGTTAATTTCGCGTGTAAGTTTTTTAGAGTTATTTTTTAGGCTATTGTATAGGGTAGAAAGGGACATTATAAGAAAAATCGGGAGGCCTAGAAGAACCGTGAAGCTAAATAGAATGAGCAAATTGCTGAAAAAGAGTTATGAAAGTGAAGCTTGGGAGGTCAGTGATGACCAACAGACAGAATATTTTAAAGTTTATAAGAGTTTAAGGTGTAAATATAACATTCAAACGATAGGGAAATAAAAGGAAAAAATATCACAAGTATAATTGTAAAATACATAAAAAATTTCTAAAAGGAATGGTAAATAGAAATTTTTTATGTATTTTACAATTATACTTGTGATATTTTTTCCTTTTATTTCCCTATCGTTTGAATGTTATATTTACACCTTAAACTCTTATAAACTTTAAAATATTCTGTCTGTTGGTCATCACTGACCTCCCAAGCTTCACTTTCATAACTCTTTTTCAGCAATTTGCTCATTCTATTTAGCTTCACGGTTCTTCTAGGCCTCCCGATTTTTCTTATAATGTCCCTTTTTACCCTATACAATAGCCTAAAAAATAACTTTTAAAAACTTACACGCGAAATTAACCATAAAACCTTTCTAGAAGACTGCTTGCACTTCAAAACTATTCCTAAATTTATAAATCATAATTTTTAACCCTTTTAAAATGTTTTTAAATTTTACATTTTAACGTTTTTAACTATTTACCATTCCTTTTAGAAATTTTTTATGTATTTTACAATTATACTTGTGATATTTTTTCCTTTTATTTCCCTATCGTTTGAATGTTATATTGCCACAAAGTCAGCTTTCTTTGTAGCCGGCGTGGCGTAGAGGTATGTCTCTGGACTGTCACCCAGACGACCTCAGTTCGATTCCAGCCGGGGGCAAGTGAATTTAAAGACTCTAAAAATTATTTCTAAATTCTTATAATCATCTTTGCATATTTAATTTCCTATTCTAGCAGTTTCTAGAATATTCTAATTTATGTTAATCGTGTATTCTGGAATATTCGAATATTGTATATAAGCGACTTGTTCCTCAATTTGTGTATGTTCTCAGCCGAGTGTAGCTGTGTCACAAGTTTGTCCTACTAATAAACTACGTTTGTTACTTAACTTCGAGTGTTCACTTTGACTCTTCACGACATCTGTGTGACATTTTGGTGGAGGCGCCGGGTAGATAAACCTTGCAAACGTGGATAACAGTGATAATCTTCGCAGAAGTCTCCGTTTAAGAGGACAGTCTCCCGAGTACGGACTTTATTTTCCAGAGAGCAAAAAGAAGAAAACGAAAATGCCAGAAACCAAAGTGCCAGAAGAGACCAAGCCCATCGTATTGACTCCTACCTACCAGCAACCAAGGAGCCCGTCGACCTTCCGAGGAGTGCCTGGAGAAGACCCTCTGAAATGGCTTAAAGAATACGATCGAGTGGCTAAATTTAACAAATGGGATGACATGATGTGCTTAGCCAATGTGTGTTTCTTCCTTGATGGTACGGCAAAGCAATGGTTCGTAAACAATGAAGATACTCTGAATTCCTGGGAGGTGTTCAAGAAGGAATTAAGCGACCTTTTCGGCGACAGACAAAAGTATACCAGGAAGGCAGAAGAACAATTGAAGTACAGAGCACAGCGGTCAGGAGAGAGTACACAGTCCTATATACAGAGTGTCTTAGGTCTGTGCCAGGAAATTAATCCTTCAATGTCCGAAGTCGAAAAAGTATCTCACCTAATGAAAGGCGTTGCAGAGGACATTTATCAGACCCTGCTGACGAAAGAAATCAGCACCACAACTGATTTCATTAAATGGTGCAACTACATAGAGGATATGAAGCAGAAGAGGGTTGGACGACAAAGATTCGAGAGGCTTCCGAACGTCGTACCAGTAGCATCCATGGAGGAGGAACCAGATTTGGTATCCCTTGTCCGCCAGATTGTACAAGAGGAAATCCATCGACTGATCAACCAGACGAAAGAACCTTCAGAGTCATGTTCGCCATTCCTGGAAGAAATAGTCCAAGACGAAGTTCAAAGGGCTCTAGCCCCCGTTTCAGCAACACCAACCAAAACTCCACGACGACCAACATATGCCACGGTAACCAGGGAATCCAGAGTTCCTATCCAGAGATCACCCACGCAGCCGAGAAAAACTGACCTTTGGAGAACAGCTGACAACAGACCAGTCTGCTTCCACTGTGGACGTCCTGGACATGTTGTGCGTTATTGCCGAGAGAGAAAGGCTATTTTCGACAGTTATCGATGCCGCCGACAGAACCCCGACGAAACTGATGCAGAAGAAGAACTTCGCCGACCAAGCTTCACTCGCCGTTCAACTCCCAGTCCAACTAGAGGTCGATCTCCAACACGCCGTTTCAGATCACCGTCGCCATATCGTCGACCAAGTCGATCTCCAAGCCGCAATAATGAGGGAAACTAAACGGAGCGACCTTCCAAGGAGGTGAGGCCGCATGTAAACAAAATCCTCCGTCGGCCGCAAAGATGACTGGTAACCAACTAGACGTAATTGTGGATAAAAAGCCGGTACGAGCCTTAGTGGATTCTGGAGCCTCATTTTCTGTCGTCTCCGATAAGTATCGTCGATCTCTAAAGAAGGTTCTGTTTTCTGAAGCCAAGAACGTTATGCTCAAAGTCGCCGATGGAAATTTTGTCTGGCCGATGGGAAAATGTGTTTTACGTATTCTCATAAATAGCAGAGAGTTGCCATTTGAATTCATTGTTTTGCCGCATTGTAGCCATGACATAATCCTTGGATGGGACTTTTTAGAAGCTTCCAAAGCCGTGATCGACTGTGGACAGAGTGAACTATTTTTAGAGGACGTTTGCCAAGACCTCGCAGCGATGGATGCCTGGAAGTTGTGCGCCACAAGAGACTACACTCTCAAGCCCCGATCTTTGACTAAAATAGCAGTTTCAGGATGCCAAGTACGAAGAGACGTAAATGTCGTCATAGATGGCAATAAACGTCTGCTCTTCGAGAAGAATTTCGCTATACCGTCCATGCTATCCTTATACCATAACGGGCAAAGTGAAATCTGGGTCGCCAACCTTCAGTCCAGGAACCAAGTCATTCCGAAAGGAATGTGCTTAGGCCTAGCCGAACCCCTGAATGAAGGACATTTATGTGTGATTGCCGACACGACGGATGGCCTGGATACACGAGACACGTCAAACTCCCCGATGGACTGCTCCCGGATGTAGTCTCCCGAGTTGAGCAACGAACAAAAAGCCAAGCTAGCCGAACTGCTTCGAGAGTTTTCCGGAATTTTCGAGAAGACTGACAAGTCGACAGCCTCACGGACGAATGTGAAACACAGGATTAATACAGGTGATCATACTCCGATCAGCCAACGAGCCTACCGAGTATCATCGACCGAAAGAGGCGTAATTCGTGAGGAAGTTCAGAAAATGCTTGATAAAGGTATCATCCAGCCATCTGCAAGTCCCTGGTCATCACCCGTGGTGCTCGTTAGGAAAAAAGATGGAAGCTGGCGTTTTTGCGTAGATTACCGGAAGCTCAATAAGATCACGAAAAAGGATGTCTATCCTCTTCCTCGTATCGACGATACGCTCGACTGTTTGAAGGGCGCCAAGTTCTTTTCTTCCATGGACCTCTGTTCTGGCTATTGGCAGATAGAAGTAGACGAGGCGGATCGGGAGAAGACGGCATTCATAACCCCCGAAGGCTTATATGAGTTCAAAGTCATGCCGTTTGGACTCTGCAATGCCCCTGCGACCTTCGAAAGAATGATGGACAATTTGCTACGCCATTTAAAATGGACAGTGTGTCTTTGCTATTTAGACGACATCCTAGTATTTTCAGAAACTTTTGAAGACCATCTCACCCGACTAAGGCTTGTTTTGAAATGTCTTCAGGAAGCTGGTCTTGTACTCAACCCAAAGAAGTGTCTATTTGCGGCCAAAGAAGTAAAAATACTGGGTCATCTTGTTTCTAGTAAGGGCGTCCGTCCAGATCCCGACAAAGTGAAAGCCGTAAGCAATTTTCCAACTCCAAAGAATGTACATGATATACGAAGCTTTCTTGGACTTTGCTCATACTTCCGAAGATTTATTAAGGGCTTTTGTTATCTCGCAGAACCCTTGCAGTTGCTTCTAAAAGGTGATGCGAAGTTTCATTGGGGTCCTGAAGAGGCCAAATCCTTCAAAAGTCTGAAGTCAGCCCTCACTTCTGATCTAGTATTAGGAATGTACGACGAAAGCGCCCCTACAGAGATTCATACAGATGCCAGTGGGTATGGTATTGGGGCAGTCCTCGTCCAAATTCAGAACAATGCCGAAAAAGTTATAGCTTACGCCTCAAGAACCTTGGCAAAAGCCGAAAAGAATTATTCCACCACAGAACGGGAATGCCTTGCCATTGTATGGGCTATCAATAAATTCCGGCCGTATCTATTCGGAAAACATTTTACTGTTGTTACAGATCATCATTCACTATGCTGGCTTATGAGTCTAAAAGATCCTTCAGGAAGACTGGCAAGATGGGCCCTTCGACTTCAAGAACATGATTTTTCAGTGACATATAAAACCGGTAAGAAGCACGGGGACGCTGACGCACTCTCGAGAAATCCAGTGGACGAAGAAACTGAGACGTCAAACCAATTTCTCGCTGTGACTACAAGTATGAACCTTGCGATTGAACAGAAGAAAGACCCAGATCTCGCAAAAATTATTCGTTCGAATAACCGCTCCAACGCAGATAAGAGATTTTGAATTAATTGACGGAGTACTATGTAGAAAGAATTTTGACCCTGATGGAAAAGCGTGGCTGCCAGTCATTCCTAAACATCTACAAGTGGACATACTGAGACATTTTCACGACGCTCCCACCGCAGGACATCTTGGTTTTGCAAAAACTTATGACAGAATCCGCAAAAGGTTTTACTGGCCTGGGATGTACAGAAATGTTGTTCGATATGTGATGCACTGTCGAGAATGCCAGAGGAGAAAATCCGTTCCTCATCGACCTCCTGGACGCTTAGTTTCCATTCCTCCAGCTATAGCACCTTTCCATCGCATTGGGGTCGATCTTCTAGGAAGATTTCCGAAGTCTACTCATGGGAACAAATGGATCATAGTCTGCACGGATTACTTCATGAGATATGCAGCAACTAAAGCCTTACCGAGCGCTGAAGCCGAAGAAGTAGCGAAGTTCTTGCTCGAAGAAATTCTCTTAAGGCATGGGGCTCCCCGAGTAATTATCACAGACCGTGGAGCTGTCTTCCAATCCAAACTTGTTTCCGCTCTCGTCGAATTGTGTAATATCGATCATCGGATGACGACAGCATATCACCCTCAAACAAATGGACTGACGGAGCGGTTTAATAAAACTTTGGCTGACATGTTGTCCATGTACGTGGAAACAGAACAGAAGAATTGGGATGAAATTCTACCATTTGTAACCTTTGCTTACAACACCGCTAAACAGGAAACGACGGGTTTCACGCCTTTTTATTTACTTCACGGATGTGAGGCTGAAACGACGCTGGACACAATGTCACCATTTTGCCCTGATGATGTCGATGACGATCACCTCGCCAAGATGATTGTCAGAGCTGAAGAATCAAGGCAGCTAGCCCGAGTGCGAACTCTGGAAGCCCAAGATAAAGACCGTCGACGTTACGACGCCAGACACCGAGTAGTTTCTTATGCTCCTGGAGATCTCGTATGGGTGTATACTCCAGTCCGGAAAGTCGGCCTCTCCGAAAAGCATTTAAGAAGGTGTTTTGGACCATATCAGGTTTTACGTCGTTTATCAGACGTCACCTATGAGGTTCAAGATTTTGATCCTGCCTCGCGAAGAAGAAAACCAAGAGACGTTGTCCATGTACTGCGTATGAAACCCTACCATGATCCGGACAAGCAGATTGAGAACACAAAAAATCAAGATGATGTCGTTCTTCCTGAAACGAACGATACTTACAAGGGACCCATAACGCGTTCGAGGACTAGAGCTTCAACCCAGAAGTCCTAAAACAGCGAGACGCTGTTCTTTGAAAGGAGGGCAATGCCACAAAGTCAGCTTTCTTTGTAGCCGGCGTGGCGTAGAGGTATGTCTCTGGACTGTCACCCAGACGACCTCAGTTCGATTCCAGCCGGGGGCAAGTGAATTTAAAGACTCTAAAAATTATTTCTAAATTCTTATAATCATCTTTGCATATTTAATTTCCTATTCTAGCAGTTTCTAGAATATTCTAATTTATGTTAATCGTGTATTCTGGAATATTCGAATATTGTATATAAGCGACTTGTTCCTCAGTTTGTGTATGTTCTCAGCCGAGTGTAGCTGTGTCACAAGTTTGTCCTACTAATAAACTACGTTTGTTACTTAACTTCGAGTGTTCACTTTGACTCTTCACGACATCTGTGTGACAATATTTACACCTTAAACTCTTATAAACTTTAAAATATTCTGTCTGTTGGTCATCACTGACCTCCCAAGCTTCACTTTCATAACTCTTTTTCAGCAATTTGCTCATTCTATTTAGCTTCACGGTTCTTCTAGGCCTCCCGATTTTTCTTATAATGTCCCTTTCTACCCTATACAATAGCCTAAAAAATAACTCTAAAAAACTTACACGCGAAATTAACCATAAAACCTTTCTAGAAGACTGCTTGCACTTCAAAACTATTCCTAAATTTATAAACGACACTGAAAATCCAGATAACCTTCTAACAAACCTTAATTCCTTAGATAATAACATTAAATTCACAATTGAAAAAGAAACAAACAATACTCTAAACTTTCTTGATATAAAAATCATAAAAAACCCTAATAACACCATCGACACTACCGTTTACAGAAAACCCACTACTAACACTGAAATTATAAACAAAAATTGTAAAACCCCCCTCACTTACAAATTATCCGCCATTCAATCTTATATCAACCGCGCTATTTTAATCTGCTCTAACAAACAATTACTAAATAAAGAACTTAACAATATCAAAAAAATCGCCGCAAAAGCTAACTACTCTAAAAATCTTATAAATAAATTATACAAAAAACGCCTAAAATCTCTTAACAAAATCAATAACGCCCAGAAACCTAAACCTAATTTTACCACCGCAATCCCTTTTTGTAACGGCGCCAGCATTAAAATAAAAAATGAAGCTAAAAATAATAACGTAAACATTCCAATAAAACCTGACAAAAATATCTTTCAACACATCCGGAACGAAAAAGACCCCATTCCACAAAACCACACCTCCGGAATTTATAAAATCAATTTCGAACATATCAATAGTAAAAAAGCCTGCTACATCGGGATGACTAAACGAAAAATAGCCGATCGTGAAAAAGAACACCGTGCAGATCTTAAACTAGGAAAAACCTCTACCGCTTTCTCCACTACCCATAATAATAACCCAATAAACATTAACTCTATTAACATCCAAAAAATAGCTCCCTACAATAACCATAACTACGCTCTAAAACGGGAGGCCCTTGAAATTATCACTAACCCCAACACAGTAAACAATAGAGAACATTCCATCATCCCAGCTGCATGGCAACACCTCTTACAAGAATCCGAAGTGAAGCGAAGTAACTCTGACAACAAACCGCGAAACTATAAAACGAAGGACGAAGGCGTAACAAGTGGCTCTGAAGATGATCACGATTGTGATCGAAATTGATCAGCCAAAATTGAAAAGCCTATACAAGGTATATTTTAAAATGAAATATAGTGAAAAATTTAATAAATGTAGAAGTATATTGTTTCCTCTCACTACTAACTTTTTAAGATGAAGTAAAAAAATGAGGAAGATGTATGAGAAATTTGCAGAACGAAGCGACTGGGAGACATGCTGTCTAGAAATAATTTAGTGAAAAAGAGGTTGCCAAGCGATAAGAAAGAACGGCTTTAAAAATCATTCAGTAGACGGTAGACCTCCCAGGAAGAAACAACTTTCGACAATTAGTGGAATTTTCTGAAAGAGCATACATCTGTTCTGCAAATGCGACCAGACCACTTGACGCATTTGTTCAAATCGAAGATAAAGAGAACGAAAACTTTTTCTGAATCCGGGAGGAAATAATTTAACTCGAATGAAGATACATCACCTCACCTCACCTTTATTTTATTGTATTCTTTCAAAATGTAATGAATTTTACAATTTGCTTCAACAGTCGATTATAGCCTTCTGATGGTGCCGTCCTCCTATTTTCTTTTCCGAAATTGGGGGAGGGGACAGTTTTTAAATCTTTACTCCCCTCTGCAACATCATGTCAACTGTCAACAAGGATGGTGCCAGAAATTTCTCACAGACAAATATGATTTTTCACACACAAAAGATTAATTGTGTGTGTATTTGTGTCATATAAGTATATAGACATCAGAGCTAAGGAAGTGTTAGTTTTAAAAGAAAAAGAAAAACAGCCATCATTTTCCAGTAACTTTGGAAAGGTCAGTTTGATTAAAAAAAAAAAAAGACATTTTCTCGAAACGCTACTTGTGAAACGTATTATAAGCTTTAAAGAATGTTGAATGTGCTTTAGGGAGATAGGGAGGGGTGCAAATGAAAAGAAAACATGAAAACAATGTTTAAAAAGATATTTTTGACCAATTTAAAACAACAAAAAACTTGGTACAATTGTTACTTACTAAAGGAAAAAATATAATGGAGGGGGGGGGGGGGTAAATATTCCTGAGGGACCGAGACAGAAGGAGAAAAGTATTTTTTACATGACTTTTTTTTTTCTATCGAGTCCAATTAAATTTTGTATAGTTATCATAATTAGTAAATACTGTTGATTTAGATTTCCTGGAGGGATCTAGAGGAGTATAAAAATAATGAAACAATATTATTATTATTTTTTTTTCCAATTTTCTCCCTTTTTTTATGACGCAATTGAATTTTACTTTTATCCTCCATAATTATTCATCAAAGGATCACAGTATTAATTTTCATTTAAAGAGAAATATTCTGCAAATTTGGAATTGATTTGATAGTTTTACTGTGAATTGCTACAACAGAGGTTTTTATTTGAAAATGTAGGATATTGGAAAGTATAAGTTCAAGTTTCTATTTATAATATTCTATTTATTATGCATTATTTAATTACTGTCATAAAATTGTTTTACGTGTAGAATTCTGAAAAAACTTTTATACGGTCAAATAAATGTTTCTCTATATAATCTCTAGTGAACTTTTTTCTGAAAGTTTTCTTTATGTTGTAAACACCAGCGATTGTGGTACAACTTAACAAGTTTTATGAATGTAAATTAAAGCTTTTGCATTTCATTCTAACATTTCAAAGCACTCTTCTTTTTCTTAAAATTATATTTAAAATCAAAATACTTTAACTACAATCATGAGATGGTTTTCTTCTATGGACGAAAATAAATTTTAAACGATTTTTGACATAGTTACTTTTATTTTCGAAACAAATGATTTGCTTCTTTACCTACATTAACCCATTAAGCAGTTATCACACGGATGATCCTACCCTCTGAACTATACGCTAATACCTCTCCGAATAATCGAGCATCAGGTAGTAGGGTTATTTTGAAGACTGAAATGAATTCAAAAAGGCATTAACAATTGGCGACTAATCCCTCGCTATTTCATGTTTTAAACGCACTCTGATTTTCTCGCACTCCGATTGGTTGAATATGAGCTAACATCTAGCATAGGGGATTTAGTCAGTCATAAGTTCGTCATTGACATAGGTATGAGTGGGAAACTATCATACGGTGCGTTTTCAAGCGTTTGCCTCTCGAAAAACCTGTTTCAGGTGGTTTCAGGAGAAAGTATCTGATACTGCTGATCGTATGAGAGTACGTGTGATAGCTGCTTTAGTAGTCGCTAGTTGGTCGATTTGCCGCCCATCCTTCAGTGTTATAAAAAGTGCTCAATCTGTAATAGGTGGCGCTGTTTATAGCGACTACTAACGGGTTAATATAAATATAATATTGTGATTTAAGATATGTAACTTTTATATTATTTTCTTTGGATCTTAGTTTGTGGTGTTGATATATTATACTTAGCTTGAATCTCAAAATAATTTATTTAATTAGTAATAGTGAAAGTACAACCGCTGTAAGGAAAAAAAAAAGACCCTTTTACACCGAACTTCCGAAAAAATAAATAAAATAATTAATAAAAATAAAGGTAAATTAATGTAAAATTCTGAAAATAAATGCATTAATAAAAGAGATAGAGAGAAAAACAAACAAACAAAAAATCTGGTACAAATCCATTAGTAGCATAAACCCGGACAGTGAAATGCAGAAAGCCAACTTTAAAGACACTTTTTACTTGCACTTATTTATTTTTATTTTATTTATATAAATATGATTTTTTTTTTTTTTTTTTTTTTTTTTAGGATTTAATATTTTTATATTTAAAAAATCTATATGAAAATAAACATTAATTTTTTTTTTTTTTTTTTTTTTTTTTCAAACCTGGAATAAAATGAGCCGGCAGGGAGTTAAATTGTGAGCCTAAATTTTGTTTTGATGCGGTATTATATATGTAAAAATTGGAGATAACTAAATTATTAATATTACCAAACTACCATCTAGTTTTAAAGGAATATACACATACATATATATATGGTTAAAATTCCTTTGTGCATTAAACTTTAACAAAAATATTTTGAATTATAATATTTAAAATTTTGTTTTTCCAATGTTTAATTTATGTTTTCTTTCAAATCTGTTAAAATTATAATCTTAAGATGCTGATATAAAAATTGCACTTAGAAATTTAAGAATAATTATCTCAATTTTAACTCTTTAAATGTTATAATAATAATTTTAAAATCAATATTTAAATAATAATATTAATTTTAACATATTAAATATTTTAGCTTTCTCCTTCAAATCATTTATTTAGTTAGGTTAAAGAAATCATAACACCAGCGAACTTTCAAGAAATAGGTGGTTTTTCAATGTAGTTAATGAGAGAGTTCTCATTGAATTGACTTTTTCTAGTTGGCTACGGATGTTGGAAATGTCAGACTAAACGAATTAATTTGGAGAACACCAATTTTTGGTTTTTCTTTCATAGCCTAGAATCAGTCACACAATCAGTAGATTATTTAACTGTGTTTAACATCCTAAATATGCTAATTTACTCTTATATGCTTCAAAGAGGTGGATAAGTTTTTTTTTTTTTTTTCTAATAAAATTATTATAAATCGCAGAATAAAAATAATTCTGTTTCAAAGCCAAATAAGTCAAATATTCAACCTGAAACAATTCTAAAAAAATTGTATCCTCTGGAAAGACATTTCAAATGGAAAAATACATTTCCTTGGATTTCTTACAATGAAATTAAGGTAAAGTGTTTTGTCAAGTATGCAAAGATGCAGCGTTCACCAGTGGCACAAAGCAACTGGGCTTTTTAAAATTCACGGTGAAGTGCCGTTTCGATCCCAGCTCGCACTCATTTGGAGTTTTCCATTGTTTTCTCCGAAACTCGAGTAAATACTCGCTAGGATTACTTAGAAAGACCCCCTTTATACTTTCGAGACAATTGTATGTGTCTGAAAAGGAAGAAGGGTGCCACAGAGCGGGAACATGCTAAAATTAGAATTTTCAAGGGTCGTTTGCAGGATAAGCGAACATGCTATTTATTGCAAGTGTCTGAAACAGGGAAAATTTCCATAGGCGCCACCGATTGAGAATTTATGCTATGGCCATATTTTTTAAGGGTTGTTAAATACGATCAGAATTTTCAAAGGTAGTTTGTACGGTACGCAAACAGGCTGTTATAATTGTCTGAAAAGGAAAAAGGGCATTGAAGGTCCAACCGAGCGGGAATTTCCAAAATCAGACTTTTTAATTCAACATGTTTTGCTAGTTGGCGAATCATCTGGTCACCAAAGGGGGATAGTGATACATAAATCTTAGCATTTTTGGTACGTAACGCTAATTCACTTTAAAATGAAATTTAAGGCACATAAAAAAAAAAAAAAAAAAAAAAAAAAACCTCATGTGCCACAATATTTTTTAAAACATTGAAGGAGGGACTCCACTCCCCCCCCCCCCTCAAGCTACATCCTTGAGCAGAGCACCCACAGCATTTTTTTAAAGTCAGCGCCCCTGAACTGAACTCTTAGAAAACTATCAGTAAGTAAAGATACTAAAGATTATAAAACTGATTTTAAACATGTTGCTTTATTTATCAATAAATTATTTCAAATAAACTTTTAAACTTGAAAGTTACTACTATATAATTTAGATATTATAAGATGAAAATAAAACTAAAAAGGTTTTATCAAATAAATATTGTTTAAAATAAAAAGATTTCTTTTAATAAACAAAACATAATTTATCCATATATTTAACCATTATTTAAGATTAAGAAATAGCCAGAATAAAAATAAAATGTGGTGAGATAATTAATAAAAAAAATGACATTTTGTAATCAAAAACAGTTTCCTATTGCCTAGAACGATTATTCCCCGTTTTGCAGTCGTCTACTATACTTTTTGTATTCTTAATTTTAAATGTGTAAAATCTATATCTTTAAAAGTAATAAGACATATTACATTGCTTTATATTGTTTTCCCATAATAAATGTGAATTTTACGCTGTGATTAGAATAATCGAAAATAAAAAATATTGCGCTTTGTTTCAATAATATATTTAATGAAAAAAAAAAATCTTCCACTATTTGATTTTGTATTAAAAAAACATTAAATAAAAATCTAATATTATGTTGCGTCATGCGATAAAATTTAAATAACACAAAGCTTGCAAACGTACAA
The DNA here is from genome assembly GCA_963930645.1 of Salticus scenicus. Taxonomy (NCBI): domain Eukaryota; kingdom Metazoa; phylum Arthropoda; class Arachnida; order Araneae; family Salticidae; genus Salticus; species Salticus scenicus. The sequence continues at coordinate 14,367,637 of OZ005651.1, read as the reverse complement.
TAAACAAATGCGAAAATGTCATAACAAAATTAAAACAGAAAATTCTTTTGAAAAAATCTTATAAAAATTATTAAATGTTAATTATAATAATTTTTAAAAAAGAAAAAAAAAATGCGTATTCCTCTTTCAAACGATAATCCTCGCCTTACCGCATTTCCTAAATTATATTTAACTTGAGGTGTACGAACACTACAATATTCAAATTAAAATAAGAGGGACAACTGAGTTAAAATAGAATTTTAGCAGTGAGAAACTAGGAAAAGTTATGTAACATTTAAGAAGAAAGACTTGAAATTTCAGGATCGGGTATATTCATAGCTGCCAATATTTTAATTTATTCCGGAGTACTTTTAGTCCTGCCTTTATTCCGCACCACTTTCTTTATAGAAAAAGTTTCTTCAGTACATAATTTCGATAAAATAAGACAAAATACTTTTAAAAAATAAGTGGCACAAATTAGAGGAGGGGCTAAAATTACGCCGGAATAAATTAAAATATTTGCAGCCATGTATATTCCTTTTTGCAACAGAAGCCACACCTTTTCATAATTTTCTAAAACTTTACATTATAAAACAAAATTTTTTTATATATTTGCAAGTAAATCATTTAAATTTTGTCTTCAGCATTCGATGTATTAAATGCCATTGACATTTATGCATACCAGTGTTATACATAGAGTCAAATACGAATATACGAACAAGTTTTTTAATATTGTTTCTTCAATATGGAGGCGGGGCTTCATTTTTTTATGGAATTCTTTCACAATCTTTAGTCTGCGATAATTTTATAAAAATTAGCCAATTTGTATGATAAACGTAGAAATGTTGCTTAGTAAGCAATTAGAATAACAAAAATATAAATTAAAATTGTTTTTCGTCAAAATATATACAGATATTTACTCACAGAGGATACAAATTATAACAGGTGACGGTCCCCTAACAGCAGTAAAAAATGAAATATCACTTTAACTCATAAAATAGTGTTAGGAACGAGCTGTAAATTTGGAAACCCATGTTTTTGATGATGCCCGTTCTATTCATGAAAAATTAACTTAGGCCATAATTCATAATTTTTTCAAATATGAAATTATTAATAATTTTCATAATTCAAAAAATGTTTTTTTATCAAAAATATGCATGTAATATGTTTGGGTCACTTCATTTTATCATATAAAAAAAACAGAATTTGAATATCATAATTATTTTAGAAGATATGAATTAATGTTTGTCACATACATTTAACATTAGCATCCTCATATTTTGACAGCTTATAACTCTATGAAAAATTGAGCAAAATATATAAACTATACCATTTTCTGTGATGATTTGATCCAAAGAATTCAAATAAATTATAAAAAATGGGGGTTACCATTGAAAAAAATGAAGTTGATGCCAGTTTTAATATGTAGACGACCCCTTAAGCAAAATCTAACTATACCATTATAAACTAGACGTTATTACAAATCGATTGGTACCAATCACATGTTTCTACGACAACTTATGGCGAAATTAGGTGGGGGGGGTGGCGTTTTTTTTGTGTGACTACAAAGATTTGATCAGCGTTATATGGATCGACCAAAAGAAAGATCATCTTCTTCGATACCAAGTTCAAGATTTCCTTCTCCTATGAGACCTCCTTCATCAGGACAAAGTTCTGTGTTTAGAGGGAGAAATAATGTATGAAGTGGACAATCCAAAGGGCCAAAATTTTATAAAGGAGCTAGACAGAAAAACTGTAAGTCAAAACCTTTTATTTCTTATGTTAATGCTTGTTTAACTGAAAAATATAGTAGTGAAACACACTGGTTATTCGTCACTGCAGCAACCCATCACTTCTGTAAGCAAAAAGATTTCTTTATAGACGTTAAACCATTGTCTCTGAAAAAATGACTATTGCCATTGATAATATTGAATTTTCTATTGAGGGTAAGGGGACTGTTAGATTAAAATTTGGTAAAAGAACTGTGGAATTTAAGGAGGTGATGTATACTCCTAAACTTAGGTGAAATCTCATTTCTGGCCCACGTGTTGGCCTCATAGGAGGCTGTTTTTCTGGATCTGGGGGTGTAGTGAAAGTGACACAGGGTAACAGTTTGTTATTTAAAGCTTATCTTAAAAATGGGATATATTATGTTTATCCAAAAATAAATAATAAATCTGTAAATAGAATTTCATTTGTAGCTGATACTTCAGTTGAGGACCAACATAAATTATGACATCGTAGATTTGCACATGTAGGTATATCATCTTTATTTCGTACCTTTAACGAAAATAATGTTATTGGTCATCCTGAGTTAAGTAAATGTAAATTTAATTGTGAGATATGTAAACGTAACAAAAATAAGCGAGTATCCTTTAAACCTTTGAATGTCACTAGATCCAAACATCCATTAAAATTGTTGTATGCAGATATATGGGGTCCTAGTACAGGAAATGGATGTGATGGAGAAAGATATTTTATTTCAATTGATGATTATTCTAGAAAGGTTTCCCTTTATCCCCTCAGAGAAAAATAAGAGGCATGTGATGTTTTACAAAAACATATAGAGTTGAAAATATCCTGGACTCTAAAGTAAAATGTATTAGAACTGATAATTGGGGGGGGGGGGGGGATTTTTGGGAAATAACCTTAAAAAATATTTTTCTGAAAAAGGAATTAAGCATGAACTTACAAATATCTATTCTCCGGAACAGAAAGGCATTGTGGAAAGGTATAACCAAACTCTTGCAGATGGTGCTAGGACATTGTTAGATGATTAAGGTTTTTGGCTTGATGCTATGTCTCACTTTACATATACCTGGAATAGGGTATGTCATTCTGATCAGATTTTTTCTTCGGCCACAAACCTTCAATAGGGCATCTAAAATCATTTGGTTTTCTTGCATATGTAGGTGTTCCTCGCCAGCTTCACAGTAAGCTTGAAGCAAAGGCAAAAATTGGATACCTTATAGGTTATGCATATAGAACTAAGGGTTATAGAATATGGATGCCCAACTCAGGAAAGGTGGTCAGAACAATTAATGTCTCATTTGATGAGAAGGAAACTTTTAAAACTATGCGCAATGGAGCCGTGATGGACACCAACCCTTTTTCTGAGATACAGAATTATAGTGAGGTTAGTATTCCAAGTGAACACATGAAGGAAGCCGAAGTTGATTTTTACTTTCTTCTATCTTCAATAGAAGAAAGTATTGGATTCATAAAAATTTTCAATTTCGGGTTTTTGATGGATTTACACGTTTTGAGAGCTGTAGAACATGATTTTACCATTTTTAGAAAATGTCTGTCTGTGTGTGTGTGTGACAAAATTTTGTAGCAACTGTATCTCTGGAACTACTGCACAGAATTTCATACAAATTGGTATGTAGTTGCACCTTGACATAAATTAGTGCCTATCAACTTTTGGTAAAAATCGTCTTACAGGTTGTGTTGCCATCCCACTTTTTCTAAATTTTTAACAGGGTGATATAGGGCAAAAATTTTCAAGATGGGTATCTTTCGAAAGGTCTCGTCAGTACCTTTAAAACGAATGGTTGAACTATAAATCTGTGATAATTTAAAACAAAGTTATCGATTTTTTTTACTTTTTACGTAAAAAAAAACTTAGAAAAAAAATCTTTTTTTTTTTTTTTCTCTCCCCTTAATTTTATCAAACTCCCACGGTTTCCGTGTTCTGACAAACTTAAACTAATTTTTGCTTTTTTCCCCTAATTTTGTCAAAGTCCTACGGTTTCCGTGTCTTGACAAACTTTAACAAAGTCCCACTTTTTTTTTTTTCTCTCCTCTTAATTCTATCAAACTCCCACGGTTTCCGTGTTCTGACAAACTTAAACAAATTTTTGCATTTTTGCCCCAATTTTGTCAAAGTCCCACGGTTTCCGTGTTTTGACAAACTTAGAATAATTTTCACATTTTACCCAAAATTTTGTCGAAGTCCCACTTTTTTTTTTTAATTATTGTTACTGAGTGAATTTGTATAGGAAAATATAGAAGAAAGTCTCGTGGTGGCCACAACATACTAGTTATCTTTCTGACAATTCCCATGATTGTTTACCTAGTCCTCCTAAGAATTCAGAAAAAAGGTAGTTTGGTTAAGGAAGCCCAAAATGCGTAGTGATCATTCTGGAAGAGACATTTATTATTTTCAGGAAGGAAAAACTCAGCGTTTGCATTCATTAAATGAGGTGCAAAGTTATTGTGATAAAAATAAACTTTTATTTGAACCTGAATTATTTGATTTTCGAGATGAAAATGATCATGAGGGTCCTGTTTCTGATCTTGATGAATTAGATAATGAGGAGATTGTATCCCAATTAAGCAAGTCTAGCTGACTAGGTAAAGTGTCTCTTCCTAAAACATACAAACAAGTGTTAAAGTCGGATAATTATCCTGACTGGTTAAGTGCTATGGAGAGTGAAATGGAAACTATGAAAGCTAGACAGGTCTGGAATTTGGTTGATCCTCCTAAAGATGTCAATCCAGTAGGTTATCATTGGGTATATACAGTAAAAAAAAGATGAGACTGAAAAAATTGTTAGATTTAAAGCTTGTTTAGTGGCACAGGGTTATACTCAAATAAAAGGTGAATCTTTTGCTGAAACTTTTCCCCTGTTGTCAATTTTAGTTTAGTTTGATTTTTCTTTTCTCTTCTTGTTTCTTATAATAAATGGATTTATACCCAATGTGACGGGACTGGTGCATATCTTTATGGTAGTTTGAATAGAGATTTTTAAATTAATTGAGAAAAAACGAAGTTATACTAACACATAATAAAATATAAAATAAACCTATCTTTACTTCGTAGTCGTTCTAAGATCTTTCTGCACCGGGGACCCGGTCCTCTTCGGAGAACGTTAACACTGTGACGGAGACTTAGGCTTCTGGCTGCATCCTTGTTGACTTTTCAACAGGTGGTTCCATGCCCTATTTGGGGCCACTGCGCCGCTTTCGTTACACGTGTCGTCATTGGTGGATATCTCGATGGATTTGCGATACATGGCGTATTGATAGCTATTGTAATCGGATAGTTTAGTAGTTTTATCGAATTCTATCTTGATATCGTTTTCGTTATATGTTTTAGCCAAGGCTGTGTTGAATTTTCCGGTTTTGATGTCATGTTTATGTTCTTTAACTCTGGTTTTTATTTTTCTTTTGGTGACACCAATGTAGGAACCGTGTTTATTGTTTTGATCTGTATACGGAATTTTATATATACCTGCAGTTTCGAGAGGGGGGATGGGATCTTTGTCACTACGGATTAGTTGGAAAATATTCTTGTTTGGTTTTATAGGAATGTTTATACCGTATTTACTAGCGGTGTTTTTTATTTTATTTGCGGCTCCGCGATCGAAAGGGATGGATGAAGTGAATTTGATGGGTTGTTTTTGATAATTCGGTATATGGTCCAGTTTTTTGAGTCTATTTTTGATTAATTTGTTTATGATTTTATTTGGGTATCCTGCTTTTCTTGTTAGACATTTAATAAAATTAAGTTCTTCTTCTAGGTCTTTAGGTTCGTTGCAAATCAAAATGGCGCGATTGACGTAAGATTGGATAGCGTTTGTTTTATATCTGAAGAGTGTTTTAGCTATCAATAGCTATCAATACGCCATGTATCGCGAATCCATCGAGATATCCACCAATGACGACACGTGTAACGAAAGCGGCGCAGTGGCCCCAAATAGGGCATGGAACCACCTGTTGAAAAGTCAACAAGGATGCAGCCAGAAGCCTAAGTCTCCATCACAGTGTTAACGTTCTCCAAAGAGGACCGGGTGCCCGGTGCAGAAAGATCTTAGAACGACTACGAAGTAAAGATAGGTTTATTTTATATTTTATTATGTGTTGAATAGAGATGTTTACATGTTGCAACCTCCAGGTTTTGTACTTAAAGGTCAAGAAAATAAAGTATGTAAACTAAATAAAGCATTATATGGCCTGCATCAGAGTGGCAGGGAATGGTTTTATGAAATCCATAAGGTTTTGTTGAATGTTGGTTTTGTAAAGGTGTATGTATATTTAATTCTAATGCTGTTTCAATTTTATATGTCGATGATTTTGTACTATTTTGTAAATGTAAAGAAATTTTGGATAAGTTGTTAACGTTATTAAGTTCTAATTTTGATATTAAAGTTTTAGGTAAAACTAAAAAATTGCTAGAAGTTGAGTTTATGGAAGTTGATGGGAAACTTTACATACATCAAGAAAATTATTTTAAAGAAACATGTGAAAGATATAAAAATTTTAATTTCCCTATTTCTCCTCTTCCTATATGTAAAACTTCAGTTTATTCTAAGAAAGATTCTCCAAAAACAAATGATGAGTTTAAAGAAATGTTAAATTAAACCTATAGAAATATTTTGGGATGTTTGTCCTTTCTTGTTAATAGAACTCATCCAGATATAAGCTATGCTACTAATATTTTTAGTCAATTTCAGTCTGATCCTGGACTTAATCATTGGAATGATCTCTTAAAATTACTTGGATATGTTAATAGTACTCTTGAATTAAAATTAGACTTAACCTGTAATAGTATTCAATTCCTAGTTTATTCCAATGCAGATTTTGCTGCAAACCGTGATGCCAGAACATCTATGGGGGGACAGTTAATTCTTTTAAGTAAGTCTCCAATTGAATAGAGAACTTTTAAAGAAAAGAGCGTCAGTCTTTCCACTATGAAAGCTGAGTTTGTGGCAATGACTGAAGCCTCTAAAGATTTAATATGATTTGATAGAATTCTTGAAGAATGGTATAATAAAAATTTAATTTTTGGTCAAAAAGAAAAGTCAATTTTATTTGTTGATAATATGGCCACTATACACCGTGACCAATAAGTTCTCATACAACTTTTGAAGCACGTCAAAAAGTTGTACATATGTGTTTCTGCAGTCCCAATTATTTTGCAGGCAATTTAGTGTTAAGTATAAAGCTATTGCAAGTGTAAATGTTGTACTAATTATAATTTACCTAGGTAGAATGAAAAAAATTGTGTTAAATAAATTCATCAAATGAGTGTAACCAGGGGCGTAGCGTGAAAAATTGATTGGGGGGGGGAGACCCGACGTTTGGCGCCCTTTCGTATTCCTCATCTGAAAATGCCACCCACATACTTTCAAGAGTGTTGCCATCTTTGGGTTCGAGGGCACAGGCCCTCTCGTCGGTTAATACGTGCCCCCCCCCTCTCCTTCGGGGCATATTCCTAAAATATGCCAAGGAAAAAAAAAGCTTTTTTCCCCCTCCATTTAGCAGCTTTTTTTTTTTTTTTTTTTTTTAATACATCTTTGGAGCATTCTAAATTTTTTCAGCGAATCTATGTATTAATACGCAGACATGAAATTTCTCTTACATTTTCAGCCTACTTTCAATAAAAGGAAGTGCTTACAAGTAGTATCGTTCGAAAGATATGGTTAATGTGCTTTGCATAAATATATACATATATATATTCTCGTATGAGACTAAGCAAAAGTATCTTTCTTAGGACAACCAGAGTATTGGTTTCAGATAAAGTAGAACAACTGAAAAAGATTTTTCCCCCTTTTCCAACAAGTTTAAAGAGATTACATTATAATTCAGGTAAAACATAAAACTTTCAAAATAAATTTTAAGAAATGAAAATAGTAACTGTTGCTAAGGAAAGCAACTTTATATTTTTAGAGTGGACAATACCTAATCTCGCCGACAGTTACTCTGTGGGAAAGTTTGATTTCATGATTACTCATTACATAATGTATATTTAAATTCTGTTTTCACATTAAGAAAATTTACAATGGTTTATTTATTTATTTATTTTTATTTTTAATGTAATTCTAAGTTCAAAAACCTGAATCAATATGTTCATTTTTCTCTTTCTTTCTTTCGTTTTTTTTTTTTTTTTAACCGCAAAATGAAATATTAAAAATTTATCAATTTTTGGAAAATGAGTAAGAAAAACATTAGCCTTACACATTTGTTCTGATCCGTCAAGTCTTTCGAAAGAAATTAATTACTTCTTGAAATCTCTTGCTCTTTCTTGAGGCTATAATCCCTCTATTAATAATAAAGCTTTATATAAATTCAAGAATCCTAAACGTTCTGATACCAAATTAAACGATCACAGTCTCATTCCAGTTGTTTTACCTTTTTATTTATTACTTTCTTTTAAAATTTCTAAAATTTTCTCACCGTTTGGTTTTAAAGTCATTTAGAAACCCGTCAACAAAATTCAATTATCTTCTCTTAAAGATCCCATTCCTACTGAAAACCGTTCTGGCATTTATTTAGTCCTATGTTCGTCGTACAATTTAGTTTATATTGATCAAACTAAAAGGCGTTTGCAATATAGAATAAATGAGCACTGTCAAAATGTTCGTAATGAAGAGATCTCTAAATCTTCCATTGCTTCCCACTGCTGGGTTCATGGCCATCGTTTTGATTTTTCTAAAACTAACATAATTTCATCTCCTGTCTCCTCTTCCCATTTGAATATCCATGAAGTTTTTTACATATTTAAAAATTCGAAAAATCTTGTTAATGATATTTGTTCCACTCCGTTCTTGTCTGATGCTATGAAATTTCTCACATAAGTTCGATTTTCGGTTAATTTTGATATTTTTTAAATTTTTAGATTTTGTTACATTTTTTTAATTTAATTTATTTATTTATTTATTTTATTTCATAATTCTGTAATGCTGACTCTAGGCTAATTTGGCAGGGTGCCCTTTTAAACATTTTTTAGCACCCTGTAGCCCTTTTTCAACATATTTTTGCAACTGGCGGCCCGTTTAAAAACATTTTGGTACCAAGTAGCCTTTTCTAACATTTTAAATGTTTAGAGGCCTTTAGATTTTTTTCCCCTGACTTTTAAACTTTCTTAGCAATAATTCTGCAACATTCCTGGAATAACAAATGCATACAGCCTATATATATATATATACAAGGAAATTTAGTAACTTACTTTTGTTACGTACAAAAATCATAACATAGAACACTGCAAATTATGCCCCTTTTCTTTTTATTTCCCCCCGGCCGCCCTTCTATTTTAGAGTCAGCACTATTCTCCTCACACCAGTATTTATGTTTACATTCATCTGTATGTATTTTTGCTGTTCACTTAAAACGGTTTTGTGCGTTGCCACTTTGACTGCAGCACTTGTGCCAACTTTTTTCGCCTGACGAAGGATCATGTGTTTTTTCGACGCGAAACAATTATTGCAAGTTTATTGCATTTTATAGTGTTTATTCAAAGTTTTGTAATTATTGCTTTCAAACACCAGTTCTGTGGTGTTTTCTTATTATGAAATTAGGTATTGTTCACTCTTAAGGGGGGGGGGGAAAGCAGTAGTTTATTTATTATTGTTATTTTATATATTTAAACGAATTAAAAAACGTTTTCTTTTTTCCCATATCGTGGGAAAAATGTTTTAAGAAATATAATAGTAGCAATTGCTAAGGAATGCGACACAATTACCGCATGTCTTTATGTGGAAGAACAAACTAAAAAAAAAGTCCCGTTGTCCAAAATTAAATCTTTTTTGTACAGAAATTTATATCTTAGGTGTTGGTGTCGGTGTTTGGGAAAAAGGCCAATTGACTGTTCTAGGGTCCTAGGCCTGAGGGGGAGTGCCTTCTGTGGAGGTCTTTCTAAGCGTTCCTAGCCCGTATTTACGCAAGTTTCGCAGAAAACCATGGAAAATTCTGAACGGCTAGGTCGACAAGCGAGACCTGGGATCATACCCGGCACCTCACATCTACCAGCTTGACAGAAAGATTGCGGATTCAATAATCGAGCCAATATAAGACCATCATGAAAGTCAGTCTCCTCTGGTGCACGTAAACTCTGTCGTGGCTGCAATATCCTCCATGCTCATAATACGTCTGGGGATACTGAAGCGGGGGAGCCATCCCTTCCGCAGAAGATAAAAATTGTGATGGCTTGTCTTCGGACCGCCACTGGGGCATTAATCCCAAACCGTCGCTAATTACCCAATATATGCCTATTAATGCGACGTTAAATCAGCTTCCTCGCGCTATTTCATGTGAAGAAACACTAGTTGAATTCTATAGACTTATAAATATTTCAAAACCCGTAAGCGATGAAACTAAAATAAAAAATTTGCTTAAAGGATCACTCAGAATCAAAAATTGTTAGTGAGAAATCGTTATAACCAAATCAAACGTCATCTAATTTTGTTTTTATGCAATAGCCATAACGTACAATAAACTGCTTTTTTTTTCGAGCTAAGGTCTTGAAAAATCGTAATTTTGAGTTTTTGGAGGAGAGAAGGCGATTGCGCATACTTACGAGTCAGTTGTGAGTATGTGAAATGGGAGAAGAACGCCGCAGTTGCTAAGGTCAGAACTTTCAAGGGTCGTTGCATGGTAAACAAACATGCTGTTGTAGGTGCCTGAACAGGGAAGGGCACCGCTCAGCTGGAGTTTGCTGCTAACTTATTCTTAAAGGGTCCTGAACACAATCAAAATTTTCAACAGTCTTTTGAACGTTGAGTGAACAGACTATTGTAAGTGTTTGAAATGGGAAATTATGCCACAGGCGCCCTCAAACAGGACTTTGTTATGATCAGATTTTTTAAGAGTTATAAAAGCGAAGAGAATTTTCAAAAATTGTTTGCACAGTAGGAAAATAGGTTATTATACACATTTAAAAAGGCTGTTTTAGGCATCTAATTAGTTACGAGGGCGTCACCTAATGGGAGTTTGCTACAGTCAGACATTTTAATGCAAACTTTTTTGCTGGTCGATGAACCAGTTGGTCGCCGAAGGCAGCTTCTGATGCATAAAATTCTTAAGTGCTTTTGGTAACTAATGATAATCAACAAAATTATGAACCACTTTCAAATGACTTCAAGGCGCAAAACAGCACCCCCCCCCCAGAAACCTCATTATGCCTTTGTAGGTGCCTGAACAGGGAAAGGCGCAGCTCAGCTGGAGCTTACCACTAACGTATTCTTAAAGGGTCCCGAATACGATTAGAATTTTCAACAGTCTTTTGTACGGTAAGCAAACAGGCTATTGTAAGTGAACAAAACGGGAAATCATGCCGTATGCGCCCCCAAACAGGAATTTGTTATGATCAGATTTTTTAAGCGTCATGAATACGATGAGAATTTTCAAGGGTAGTTTGCACGGTAGGAAAACAGGCTGTTTTAGGCGTCTAATTAGTTTAGAGGGCGCCGCAGGCGCCACCAAACAATAGTTTGCTACAGTCAGACATTTTAACGCAAACTTTTTTTGCTGGTCGGTGAACCAGTTGGTCAGCTTGTGATACATAAAATTCTTAAGTGATTTCTGTAACTAATGATAAATTAACAAAATTATGATCCACTTTCAAATGAACTTTAAGTCGCAAAACAGCGCCCCCAGAAACTTCAATATGCCGCCCTATTTTTTAAAACATTGGGGGGGGGGAGACTCCCCCCCCTTACGCTACGCCCCTGAGTGTAACCGATTGAAATTTTCAGGGACTTGAAAGCCCTGGGGGTGAAGAGAGATTTCATTTGCAGAACTATCAGAAGGTGTAATGAGACGTCATTTGTCAATGACAGAAAAGACCTGGCAGACCGAGGTCCGTTAGGACAAAAAGGGCTGTGAAAAGGGTCAGGGAAAGGATATGACGAAACGGACAAAAATCTGCTTGAAAATTAGCACGAGAGCTCAAAATATCGAGGGGATCAATGTTAAACATTCTGAAAAAGGATCTTGGGTGCAAGGTTTATAGAAAACGTAAAATCCAGGAGTTTCGTATTCTGTTAAGATGAAAAAGAAGCAAAGGGTAGAAGAAATTCTTGGTTGGCACGTTGGGGATGAATTTGTCTTTTCAGACGAGAAACTATTCATTTTACAGCAAAGTCTAAACCCCCAAAATGACAGAGTATGGTCAGTTTCTATTGATAACATCCCTGAGGGACAGCATTACGTTCCGCGTTATCAAAATGCTTTGTCTCTGATGATTTAGGCCGCTATTTCCAAAAGCGGAAAACTCCAGTTAGTCTTCATTGATAAAGGGGTAAAAATCAATGCCCAATATTATAAAACTGAGGTTTTGGAAAAAGTTTTACTACCAAATGTCCAGAGTATGTATGGGGTGGAATATTTCTGCTTCCAACAAGATGATGCCCCTTCTCATACCGCACGTTTGGTTCAGGAGTGGTGCAGTCAAAATTTAGCTGACTTTTTGCCAAAGAACGAATGGCCTTCCAACTCCCCCGATCTGAACCCGCTTAATTATTTTGTGTGGTCATATAGGCTCTTCCAACTGAATAACTATAAAAACACCGATTTGAGCAAATTCAAAAATGTAATTCAAACGATATGACAGGAAATGCCAATGAAAGCCGTGCGTGCCGCATGAGATGGATTCGAAAAGAGACTTAAGCTCGTTAAGAAACTAAAAGGCGGAATTATTCCAAAGCATTTATTGTAAAGATACTCAATGATTACTACTTTAATTTTATGTAAAAAGGTTTTGTATGATTTACTTTGTGTTACTATAATAAAAATTTGAAAGTGTATGAGAACTTATTGGTCACGGTGTAGACTTTGTAAAATATCCTATTGAGAACTACAGAAGTAAACACATTGATGTGAAATTATTTTTTGTAAGCGATTTGGTTTATAAACAATTATTTGATCTTAAATACATTAAAAGTAAATGTAACATTAGTGATCCTTTCACAAAACCTCAGTCCAGAAGTGATCTTGAAAAATTCATTACAAATCTTTTTGTACATGGAAAGTAATTATTGTAATTTATTGTTTGTACATTGTTTTAAAGAATTTATTGTTAGTACTAGTACATTGTTTTATGAAATTCTTGTATGTAATATATATATATATATATATTGAGTTTTCCAGGTATTGAATAATTAACTTTCCCATCTAATTGAAGGTATTGTTTTTGAAGGATAAATTTTAGTGAAGCAGAACAGCCCTCATTAACGTATCATAGAGGGTGCCATTGTAATTTGTCAGATGTTTCTCTGGAGGTTTCTCTTTTGGGAGATCTGTATTTTCAAAAAGATCTTGTCACAGGCATTTAAATTTTTAATTTTGTGAGTCCTAGTTTTCTTATGTTTGAAATGGAAATGTCATTAGGTCCCATTCAATGCATGGAGTTAAATATGTTTTCTTTATGTATATTTAATATTTTTTTTTTATTGAAAAGTTCTTTCTGTATGAATGCTTGAAAGACTGGGGCCCCAGCATGTGTGAGTAAATGTAATTGATTATTTGTATTGTATATATGAGGAAAGTAACTTTTTATGAATTATTTTGTATTTAATTAATTTTGTATTTATTTATTTATTTATTTTATTATTATTATTATTATTATTATTATTTTTTTTTTTTTTGCTGTTAGAGAATGTAATTCTTGATTTACTTTAATGGACTTTAATAGTATATTGAATGATGTGGTCAATGTTTTTCTGGTTTGTATATATACTTTTGTGAATTCAAGGATTTGTATGTTTTTTTTTTTTTTTTTAATTGAAGGCTTAACTGTAAAATTTTGGTGTTATTTAGGAACTTTTTCTAGGTAAAGAAATTCTTGTTGTTCTTGATGCATAGTTTAAGCTGTTTGCTTTATTCTTTACCTCTTACAAATGTTGAGATTATAAATTAATTGTTTTCATTCATTTCTGTTCGTATGGTGATAACGTCATTCTGTTTTTGAACAGTTAAGTTTTTGTCATGGCTTCAATTAATTTAACTGTTAACTTAACTAAATGCTTATGCATATTAATTAGTCAGACACCTATAAAAAGATCGTTTTACTCATTGAGGGGGCTTCACTTTTCTTTTCCTTTAGGAGCTGGTCTCCTAATCTTAAATAGTAATGGCAAATATACTCTACATTTAATCTTCTTTAAATATGAAAGTAAATATATTTTATTATGTGTTTAAGCCTTCAACAGTTGTGTTTTTCTTCTGTGAAAAATTGTTTTGATACATACAATCTCCAAATGATGTTACAAGAAAAGTTTTTGTTTAAGTGCTGATATTTTTCATTATGTCATCTAGTTTGAAACATTTGAAAATAAACTTTGTTATCAGTAAGTTGAATTGTCTTTATTTCAAGAACATTTTTTATATGCTTCAAATTAAATCAGCTATGCTTTAATCTGCTCAATAGTTTTGCAAGCTTTTATTTGTTTAAACTCTAAGTTTTAAAGATGGCTTATTTTTCAAGAGATTATTTTTCTATTCATTAAAAGATTAGCAGTTCCCTCCTTGGAAAAAGCGCAAATTTCATATAACAATATTGGCATAATAATAGAGTATTTGAAGATTCAACTTTGTAAACATTGCGAATTTCATCGATTAAGGATGAAATAATAGAAGGTTTTAGGACTCGGCCACAAAAATATTGTGAATTTCAGGAACTTTGGGTGGAGGGATGCAAATTTCATCGTTTAGCTCCGAAATAATAGTGGAATTTAATAATTATTGGCGATCAAATATAAATTTTTGACTGTTAGCATCAAAAATAATCCTGTATATTCGAAATCTACTACAGAATTGCGTATTTCGATATTCAGCTTTGAGAAAAAGTGCAACTTTCATCTAGTAGTGGCAAAATAATTGAGTATTTGGAAATTTAACTTCGAAAACAGCCGAAATTTCATTGCTTAGCGATGAAAAAATTTACGTATTTTGGCAGTCGATTGTAAAAATATCGCAAAGTTTGGGAATCAGCTTTGAAAAAGACGGGAATTTTATTTATTTGTGGCAAAATTATAGCTTATTTTTAACAATTAGTTAAAATGAATTTCTGCAAATTATACAGAAATTATAAACGTAAATTTTGTTAATTCATATTCATTTTGCATGGGCTTCATAGTTTTCTTTCAAAAGTTTAAGAAGAATAAGGTGTATTGGTATATATATATAATGTGTAGACCCTCCCCCCCCACGCTCCCACAAAAAAAAAAAACTTTACATCCTTATCTATTTTATTGCGTAAATATAGGAAAGAGACACAATAGAAACCATTCCATATGGATTTATGTCTAATTTAATTATTTATAGGGGAAAAATTGCTTGGGGCATCTATATATGAAGCCTTCAATAACTATAAAATATTTGTAGATTACAATAAAAAAACAGGAATCGTACATGACCTGAAATTCCTTAAAATGTAAAAAACATCCTGAAATGTCCTTAAATATGATAAGTTGTCCTAAAACTCCTGATTTTTTTAGTAATTACCTTATTATCTGCGTTTAAATATCTCTAATTTGGCAATTAAATCATTAAATCCCTAACTCGATAACATCGTAAATATCTTGCCACTATAAACGATCATTAGTTCAAGTGCGTATAGTAAGCACAAATTACATTGGGCATAATCTGCCATTGGTTAAGGGTATGACGTCATGCAAACAGCTAGCATATCAGTTTGAAGTAGGGATTTTTCTCGCAACCAACATTCATTATTTTGTCACCATGATCAGCGGTATAGTTATATTACGAATGGCAACAACTGGCATTAGTTTAGCGTCTGTGTTTTGTTTGTTACAAATGCAAATGGATTAAGAAATTTTATTACAATTCTATTCCATGCAAATACAAATGTTGATTGTACAATTGTACATTCTGATTGCGCTGTTTTAATCAGCAATTATCCAGGCTCATATTGTGTGTTATTTATTGAACATGTGATTTATAATTTAAAAACTTTATTATTTTGGTAGAAACTTCTATATTTTACCAAAAACTGCTATTAAAAAAAAAAAAAAAAAAAAAAATGCCGAGATCTAAATTTTCGGAACTGTGGCTTCAAAGAACGATTGACGATGGACAGCTTGTTAGCAGCTGGTGTGAAGGAAGCACCAATGATGTTTTGTCGACCATGCAATAAACGATGTAGTATTTCGAATTTAGGTTTCAAGCAAATTGAATTACATGCCAAAAGTGAGAAACATCAAAGCCGCATAAAATTATTATCTGTCCAAAGCACTTTTGTACCCATCTCAACAGAGTGCAATGATGAAAAAAAAGCAGCCTCTTCGACAACAACGCTGAAACTAACAATGGAAACTAAAACGTGGATGCCGGTAACATTAAATGAGAAAGTTATTAAAGATGAAGGGCTTGTCTTATTAACAGCAATAAATTGCAATTATTCATTTTCATCAATCGACGATTTGGGAAAAATAATGAGTTTTGCATTCAGAGACTCTGAAATTGACAAAAATCTGAAACTGTCTGATGCAAAAGTAAGGATTATTTAAAAAAAATATCAGTCTATCTCAGAGTTGGTTATAAATAAAGAGATGATTAATTATATGAAAAAAGCTCGTGCAGAGTATGGATCATATTTAAATAAAGTGAAAGCAGATAAAGAGAAGGCCATTTTGAAACGTAAGATGAAGGAGCAAGAAGAAGAAGAAATAATGTTGAAGAAAAAAGCAAAAGAAGATTTAATTGAAAAGTTATTCAAACTTAGAGGTAGTGAGGGTGAACTTAAAAAAGAACAGGAAGTATCATTTTCATTAATAAATGATGCAACTGTAAAGTTAGAAAAAGCAGTAAAAAATAATGACTTTCAAGAAATCAAAGTTGCACGTATGATGCTAAATGCCGCCAATGAAAATATAAAAGATGTTTCTGAAAAATTTACTTCATTTTGAAAATAAATAACTGATTTAGAGAAAAAAAGTATAAGATTTAGAAACTTTTTCATAATTCTTCTTATCATTTATCATCATTTAATATTTATCTTCCTGTCATTTTTTAAAATTCAACAGTTGTTCTTTTATATTGTAAATATATAATAATAAAAATACAGTGCTTTGACAACTATATTTGCTTGTTAAAGTTTTGAATAAAGGGGAAGGTAGAGAGAGAGAACAAGTGAAATATGATTGGTAAGTAATTTTCTATTTATGAAATCATTAAAAAAAAAAAAAAAATCTGGGAATAAGTTGCACATATTTTCAAAAAAAAAAAAAAAAAAAAAAAAATTTATATTATTTTCAAATTATTGTGCTATTGATTATTTTATGAAATGTCATTCTCCTTTCGCTTATAATCAGATGTTTTAATGCTATGTTTAAAAATTTATAAGGAATTTTTTACAATATCAGTATGTTTCAATGTTATATGTAGTTTAAAATTTTATAAGAAATTTTTACCATATTCAGTAAAAAAAAAAAATAGATATTGCTTGACTAATTGAAATAAATTTTTAATATCAATTACATAATTAAATTGTAAATTATTTTTAATTAAAAGGATGATGGACATGGACAGTATATATCTTTTTTGTAAATTACTGTCTTAAATGCATAAAAATTTTCTTTTATATGCATTGAAATATATTATTAAATATATTAAAATTTCTCAACCTATTTAAATTAAAAAATTAATTCAATAAATAAAATTGTCTTTTTAAAAATGTCTTTTGCTAACTAATTTTACATTTTATATCTCAATTTTAAAATATATTCTAAAATATATGTATACTATTTATGAATTTGTCGATAAGTTTTTTTTTTATTATTATTATTATGTTTTCATGCTAAAAATTTTCATTAAAATTTTAGCATTAAACTTACTTTTAAAAATTAACTTATCAATAAATCCACAAACTAATAATTTAATACATTTAGTATATATTGTTTAAGTAAGT
The DNA here is from genome assembly GCA_963930645.1 of Salticus scenicus. Classification (NCBI taxonomy): domain Eukaryota; kingdom Metazoa; phylum Arthropoda; class Arachnida; order Araneae; family Salticidae; genus Salticus; species Salticus scenicus. The sequence goes on along the minus strand of OZ005651.1, from coordinate 14,350,008 downwards.
ATGGATGTACCTATAAAATATGCAATAAAGTTTAATAATACAATAAAACATGTTAGTCTTTCAAATGTAGGTGTTTTTTTTTTGTTTATCTCATATATATATAACAGGGTTTAAAAAAAAAAAGTTTTTTTTTTTAAAGCCCAGCCTGGGCGGGTTTTTTTAGGTTTAATTGGGGTTTTTTATATTAAATGTAGAATAGCATCGTTGGGTTTGAATTTTAAGTTTATTTCAAAAGAGAACAGTTTTAGACTAAAAGAAAACTTATTACAAATAGTAATTAATTATAATTAATTAAAAATTAAACGACCTTCATATTCTTAATATTGGTTTGGCCTAAACTGTAAAATGAATTTGTATTTTATTCTATTCAGTATTTTATCACAATTTTAAATTTAATTTTTTAGTAAGTTATTTTGTGTAAAATTAAAACTAGTAACAAAAGCGAAATATTTTAAACTTACCATGTACGATTTTCATATTACAAATAATTATGTATTTTTATATAGTTAAAATAAAAAAATGTGCAAATATTTTTTTAATTTTTGTTAATATTGATAACTGACATTTGATTCATATTTGAAAACTTAATAAAGGAATACAAAACAAAATTATCACTGCCTACTTTTTACACTGACATGTCAGGCGTGCCTCCAGCGTTTAATTTTTGAAGCTCATTTTCGTGAAAAACGAAATTTTTTTGTGAAATTTTTTTCTGCAAGAAAAAAATTGTGTAACACTTTCCATTTTATTAGTCGTTCTCTATATATAAATGTTTATTATCAAGTTAATAGCATTTCAGTAAACCAAGTTATAGGTAAACATTAAAAATAATTCTGGAACATGAAAATTTTTTATAGAAAGGTCATTTTTATAAAACTAAATCTTTTAAAAAGGCAGTTTTAATGAATTTGAAGTTTTCGAGGGGCAAAAAAAAGAACTCTATTTTTTGCCTGTGTCGAACCTTACAGGGTCAATATGTATTATGTTTGTTATTTATGTTTAATATTTGTTGTTAAATCCTTAGAATTTTAGGCAAAGTATTATTTTTATTTTTTCATCATGACTTACAAATACAAAAATGGCTTGCAATATTGTTCTTTTTTTCTCATCTTTCATTTTTTAAAACTGTTCTGTTCAAAAGAGATATTGTAGATAGATGGTTGAAATGAAAGGAATTTTTCTAACAAAGTTGAGAAATAATTACATAATTTCAAACTGGCATATATTATATCACTAATATGATATGCTATGTTATGTAGATAATAATAATAATTATATATATAATATAATAATTATACATATAATTATTATCCTACATAATATTTATTATATATAATAATGTCAAGTAAGAAAATATAAGTAAAAAAATAATAAATTATTTTTTTTAAATGAAAAATTTTATGAGATTTAAAAAAAAACAATAAAACCCAACTGAGTGTGGGTTTTATTGGGTTTTTTTAAGTGGGTGAACCCAAAAAAAAACCCACTCTGGTTGTTTTGGGTTTGTGGGCGGGTCCGAAACCCTGATATATAAATAAGAGTTATAAAAAAATAATTTAGAAGGCAAGTTTATTGCTTGCAATGGTGAAATGAATCCCCATTTTGTCCTGAAAATGTCCTGAAATTTTCAAAAATTTGTGTCCTGAAATTTCACTCAGTGCTTGTACTACCCCTGAAAAAATGAAATAAAGTATGTGTAAAAAAATAAATACTTTGAAATTATTTAAATGAAAGTTCTTTAATTGTAAATTATAAATTATTTTACCACAAACTGGCTCTTAATTATTTTAAGTATACTTTTATGAAATTTCAGATCTTTTGGCCACAAAAAATTACATGAGTAAGTGATATTTTACAATTTCACATATTCATAGGTTCTAGAATCTAATAAAGTGTGTTTAAAATGAATATTGACATTTATGTCATGGATGGAGAAAGATTGAAATTCGCTGTCTTTCC